>VWZW01000904.1:271239-409222 GCA_013397115.1 Edolisoma coerulescens | reverse complement strand
GCCGCCCCCGCGCCCCCCACCGCCCCAGGGGACGCGGCCTCTGGGCCTGAGACCGCACCCGCTGCCGCGCACGGGGAGCCGCCGCGCTCCCCGCCGGCAGCGCGGAGCCCCCGCCGCGCCGAGGGCTGGGGCCGGATCTGCGGCTGTCGGGGCAGACGGGAGGCCCGGGTCCGCCGGGCCCCGCCGGGGGGAGGAGAAGCGCCCAGCGCCCCCGCCCCGGCCATGGGGCCCCGGCCTCGCTCGCCCCCAGGGAGGCGGGTCGTGGAGGGGTTTAACCTCTGCCGTGCTCCCCGGGGCCGAGCTCGTCTTACTGCTTTTATTATGTATTTTTTCCCGCCAGTCCCGGCATTCATGCTCGCCTGCCTCCGGCGCTCGCCTGCAGGGCTCGTAGCACACGGGGGCAGGGATTTGGGTGAGTGCCCCAGGCTGGGTGGTAACCAGGAATCCTTCCACGAGTCCCTGTTAGAGAGCATGTTAATATGCTCACGTAGGGCACGGAGGAAAAGCGGAGTGATGACTTTTTTCTGATGGAAAAACAGCTGTTTCCACTGCTTGGGCGACAGGCTGCCGTCCCTTGGATAGCACCGAGTGTGCCTTCCCCGGCTGGGTTTCTAGGTCGTGGTTTCCCGAGGGGTGGACCCTTGGGACGAGTTCCCGTAGCCTTGCATGGAAGGGCAGGATGTTGCAGTCCGTCTCTCCAGGAGAAGCACCTGGAGATTGGGAAAGGGAGGCAAGGCTCACAGTGATCCTTGGTTTTTGCTGGGTTGCATTGGGTGCCGTAGGATCATGTTCGGTGGTATTCATCCCGGGATCATGATTACTGTCTTCTTTCTGTCAGGTTTTGAGGTGCATTCTCTTGTTGATAGTGTGACATCCCCAGCTTCTCCTGCTTCTGCTACTACACTGCTCTTGTCGCACTGCCAGCCACCATGGATAAGACCGAGTTGATCCAGAAAGCCAAGCTGGCTGAGCAAGCCGAGCGCTACGATGACATGGCCACCTGCATGAAGGCAGTAACGGAGCAGGGTGCCGAGCTGTCCAACGAGGAGCGCAACCTGCTCTCCGTGGCCTACAAGAACGTGGTGGGGGGGCGGCGCTCGGCCTGGAGGGTCATCTCCAGCATCGAGCAGAAGACAGACACCAGTGACAAGAAGATGCAGCTTATCAAGGACTATCGGGAGAAGGTGGAGTCTGAGCTCAGGTCCATCTGCACCACGGTGCTGGTAAGTGGGGACTTCGTTTTTTCTTCTCTTTTGTGTAAGGTAAAGAAATGCCGTATTTAAGTGTGCTGCTGTATTGGGGGAAGGACTGGGAACTTGGCTGGGGCATACCATGCAAAGAGTTGTGCTGGGGTAGGGGAAGTCAGTGCAGTAACTTCTACAGCCGTTACGTGGGTCACCGTGGTGAGGAAGATCAGCTTCACTATGCTATGGGCCCTATATCTGTAGAGGTATTTGAGATACTCAATTTTGAGTGTGTGAGGTACATATTTGGGTGGAGTGATCCATATGTAGTGTTTCACTAGGTAGTTGCAGAGATACGGGTAATTTAGCCTCTGTGCTGTGGTTAGTAAACTTAACTATTTGTAAGATAAGCTGAAAACATGAAAACCTCTTTATTCAGATCAGCTCATAACTTGCTAAAAGCATTTAAACCATGTGTACATTTGGTTTACTTCCTCATGAAGAAAAATACTCTCAAGGGGTCTTCAAGAGACATTTTGAGGAATGTTTTAACATAAATTTGATTTTATAAGCTGAGACACCTATATTGAAGGTGGGAAAGAGACATGTAGAAATTTGCTTTGTTAGATGCACGCTGACTTCTCAGGGTATCCTCGAGGTGAATTTGCAGTAATTATGGAACAATGAAAAGCTAAGGTGTAAAGACTGGAATGACACCCTAAGCATGCATCAAAGCCCTGAAGTTCATTTCTGTGGAAGCAGCAGAATTCCAGATGTTATTGATAGGAAAACTGTAGTGCACTGTAGTGGGAGCTCAAGAGATGTGTATCAGCAGTGTGGAGGCTGCTGGACCCTGTTCTACATGACCAGGGAGTTGTAGCTGCAAGAAACTGCATGTGCATAATGCAGTAGTAAATGTGTGGCAGATCATCCTCAGTGATTTATTTGCTCCTCTTAGTTACCTTTGGGTTTTTTTGGTGTCCGGTATTGCTTATGTGAGAAGAAGAGGAAGCAAGTCTGTAGGGAAATAAACAATTTTGAGGTATATTTTTTCTAGATTGTTTTAGGAGACATGAATTTAAAGGTGACTGGTATGGAAGTAACTGAATTTTCTTCTTGATTAAGTGTTCTGGCTCACGTACAAGGGAACGCTTCTTTGGATTGTGCTGAAAATACCTATGTGCTTCCTTGTGTGCTGCCACCTAGGTTTGTTTGTTCTTCCTAAATCTGTCAAAGTGAGTTACCTTTTCTTGAAAATAGTTTTTATATTTATTAGCTTTACGAATCAGTTGAGTTAATTCCTTTACACATTTAAGAGCCCAGCCCTTCCACAAGACCAAAACTGTTTCTGCAGTTACAGGTCTATTGAAATTGTGAAACTTTTACCTTTGTGAAAATGATGGGACTTCCTTTGGGTTCCTGCTTTCTGTGACAAAAGTTTCACTAGAAGCCTGCGTGATGCAGTGCCAGCATTTGTGTCACTCTTCTTTCTCTTCTCTACTCAGTGCCTCACTTGAGAACTAACTTCTTGGGACCTCCACAAAAAGCTCACTCTTCAGACTTCCTAATCTCCCTCTGTCCTTTTACCAAATCTAGTGCCTTAGAGAAGGTGATGCATAAGATCTCATACTGCTTGTACCATTTTGGCAAGGAGCTTGTGTTTCCATAGGGAGAGGCAGTGAACCACTTCTCACAGTGTCTATAGTGAAGTTATTCCACCCCATCTGATGGTGGCCAGCAGGTATTCTGGTAGCCGTGCTAGCACAGAGCTCTGATGTAGGGAAAGCAAGCTTTTCCTGTGCTGGATGAATTTTTCGATGCACTCTAGTCTTTCTCTGTTCTCAGCAATGGCCTGTTGGCAACTCTCCCCTTCTGGCCTGGAAGGCTGCAGGAAGTAGTGAAGACCGAAAGGTACAGCTGAGCATGCTTTTCCTGTCCCGTCCTGCTGCAGAGCTGTGCCTGCCTTTGGTAGGAGGAGGTGTTGGCTGTCTGCTGCAAGCCTGCCTTTTTTTATTCTTCCTTTGAGGGCCATGTGCTGTTATGTTCTGTTCCGATTCCCTCCCTTTCCTCCTCCATCTACCACGCCTATGATCCATGAGTCAGCATCTGAGAGGTTGGAATTCATGACGGGCAGGCGTTACAAAGGATGGATTTCCTAAAGCTGAGCCACACAATGGTTTTGGCTCCTCCTTTGAATGATCATTTCTTCTGTACTAATACTATGGTAACGGCTTGTAGCTTTTTCAGATCTCTTCAGCTGAATCTCAGAGATGCTTTTTTAATTCTAGGAAGGCAGCTAAACTGTAACAACTGCTGGCAAGTAGTATGGAAAGGTTGCTTGTCATCTGGAGTATTTGGATTTAGCAAGGGTGGGTGTGTTGGGTGGAGTGTGACTGCTGTTAGTCATACTACTAACAGTTTTTTCAAAAGGTTTTTTTTTAACTACTGCTATGGCATATTTCTGAATCTTCATTTAGAAATACTTGTGCTAGCATTAAAAATACTGATTTTTTTAAATTTAAATATCAGCGACACTGAATCTATAATTTTTTCCTGAAAAAAATGCCCCAAGCCAGTTAAGTAAGGTAATGTTTCAGGGCATGGTTTGATAAAGAACTTAAATTCAATCACCACTAGAATACAAATATTCAAAATTACATTGAGATATATGTATATAGGTATATACATAAAAATAAAACTTTTACTGATTATTTAACTGTCATTCTTCAACTGCCTATCTTGCAAGTAGGCATGATCTGAGTGCTTTTTATCTTAATTTTATGGCTGGCCTTTCAGGTGAGAGTGGCTCTTTAATGGAGAAATTGTATGGCTGTCAAACAACTTGCACAAATGGTTTATTTGAAAGGCACGCTAGGAGGCTTTGCTGAACTCCCTGTATTGATTAACTAATTCTTTGGTAATGTAGAGAATTAATGTTGAATCATCCCTTATGACTCATAGTTAAAACTGTTCTTGAAACTTACTTCTCCTTGAATAAAGAAACAGATTGGCAACTTAATTTTTTTCAAGATAAAGTTGAACTATGTTTCATATACTCTCTGAGCACGAAATTCCTGTTGCTTTCTCTTGACTTGAGCGACTTCAAGACATGGGGTACTAGGTAATGTAGAAAGGGTGGATGCAGCAGCAACTTCCATACAATTAGTGAAGTGATGTGGGAAACGTGTGAGATGGAATGTACAATGTAAGACCTGCTTAATTGTGTGCACATTCCACTGTTCAGTGACATTAGTTTTTTTATAAAGTTAACTTTTGTTTTGGAACCTTTTTGGGGATTAAACTGGTGGGTTTTCTGAAAGCCTTGGTCATTTTGCATGGTTGTAACTTTTGTTGCATTCAAGCTCTTTTGTTCTTTAGAGAGCAGTAGCGTAAAGGCAGGGAGGACAGCAGCCCTTGCCTGGCAGCACTCTCCACCTGCAGCTTGAGGGGTTTGCACATTTGTTTGTATGTGTTCCGTTTCTAGGTCCTGATATGTGGATAACTACTTGCCTGCAGTTTAAATCTTGATGAAGATGCAGTAATTAAAATCATTAGGGCTTGAAAACAACTGTATCTTGATGGTTACTTCTTGTGTCTCTAGCTGAAATTTAAAAGTGTTTTTAAAATAATTTTTTTAAATTTTGTGTAGAAGAGTTACATACCTGAGGCTTTTCAGTTGTTTCCAAACATCTGTTTTCACAGTGTCCTCTGTAAACGTTTTTACATTGAATTGTGTCAGGCCCATGTTGGCCTGTTTGTCTAGAAATGAGCAAGGGCACTGTGAACCTTTAGAAATGAAGGAACAGTCACATTACTTGTGCTGCTGATTCTTTTTGGCACCCTGTGGCAGTGCCTGCAATGAAATAGTTCTGAGCTATAAGGTGTATATTATCTGTATTTTTACTGGGTTAAGGCTGATAGGATGCTTTGATCTTCTGTGAGATTGCACTGTTAATTGTTTAAAGTATGGATTGGTGTGTTGTGTGTTGCTCTTGCCAGCTCCCCTTTCCTTCCTCCCTCCCTGCTCCCCCCCCGGTTGCAGTGTTGTTCCTACTGCTGCTTCACATAATTAAGAAACAATAAAAGCTAATGAAAATGAGTAAGAAATCTGTCCACTTCTGATTATCAATTTTGTAGATCTAGTTCTAAGGTTAGTCAGTTAAAATAAGTAGAACAAAGCTCACCATGCTAGAAGGTAATGTTTAGAGCAGTTTGTTTCAACAGCACATGTTCATAGCTCCATTGAAAATGAAGTTGGCATTTTTTTGCAGTAGCAAATAGATTCCTCATGTCAGCTAAAATATCTGATATCTGATGATGGATAACTTAGACCATAGCCTTGTTTCTTCCCTACTGCTACCTTTGGCCTACAGAAAAGTGATTTTTTTTTTTAATTGCACATGCAGAAGTTTGTCAGATTCAGTAGGTATCAGCTTCATACTGCTATGTAAACAATTTACCAGAGTTTCGTGTCTTGTGAATCCTTTGACTCTGCGTTCCTATTTTCAGTGAACAGATGGAGTTTGTACAAAAATATGTGGTGTAGAGTTGAAACCCAGTAAAAGGGTATTACATACAGTCTTTTGATACAGGGAGCTATGTAGGATGCAGTTTTATTTTGAAGGTCAGGCATGCTAATCACTTAATACTACATTTGGACTTGAGTTAGTTGTCCCAGTCATGGTTGGTACAGTGTTTCAAGTGTTACTTTTTAATCTTTTGAAGTTAAAGTAACTTAGAATTCTTAAGTGACTGACTAAAAGGAAAGGCTACTTCATGAAAGTTGGGTTGGGAATGTTACTTCTTGACAAATCCAGAATTGTGGAGTGAATGTGAATTGAATTAATAGTTTGGAATAAATGATCTTTTTTTATGAAAAGTAATTTCTGGAGAGAGAGATGATTTTTCCTTTGTGTTCTTAGCACAACTTCTAGCAACCATCAACACACTTGTGGTAAGAATTGTGGAACTTAATGCTTTAATTTTTTTTACTTTAATATACTTGAAGCTTAGATTTGAACTTGACTTTTTCATAGTTTTACCTTCTCTTACCTTCTCTGTCATCCTTCAGTAGAATCTGCTGCTGGAATCCTCACTCTTGTGCAAAGAAAATGGAATCATTTCTGAGAAGGGACTGATTCTTGCAGAAACAAAGCCTAGAATGCACTGAGGTTCTTGAACAGACTGTGAACTGTTAAAGAGTCCAGCTAAAAATAGTTCAAGGAATTTTGATGGTAGTTGAAGCCTCCATCCCATGCAGTCATTGCTTGCTGCCCCCTCCCCCTACAGCCATATGCTGTCTAGAATTATTAAATTCCTCAGAGGACATTTACTGGTTTGGTGGCCTTGAGAAAGTAGGATGTGCTCACTAGGTAGAGCTGTTTTTCTGCTAATGCAGTGAAGCTTTTAACAGATTTTGTAGATCACTGTCACACTTACCTTCTAGACAGTTGTCTCACAGGCATTTCTACTACCTTAGATACTAATGTGATAGGTGCCTTTTTGAAGCAAAACACAGAAGACTGTTTATGAGGGAGCGAGAACTTGGTTATGAAAGAACTCACTCGAGTTTGAAGGTTATTAGCATTTGATTTCTTTATGATGGCACAAATTGAGGTTGTTTAGCACAATATTAAAGCAGTAGATTGTACCCATTTCTGTACAGGCACTGCAGCTTGGTCTTCTGGTTTCAGTAATGGGGGATGATGGATTTTCAGAGGAAGGAAGGTAGTGAGGAGAACAGCAGAGGAAGGGCTGGTGAAAGTGCATGGATATACTTTGTAAGTTTGGTAGGTGAAGGTGCATGTTTGATTAATCAATGTTTTCATACTTAGCTTTATGTTCTTGGTCTTTGAGGGGCCAGGTGACCCTTGATGTTACTTGTGGTTGTGCTTTCCTACTGCCAGTTTTGTCACAGACATGTAAGATGCGTAATAACTATTCTTGAGCACTGCATTTGTGGCACTTACTCAGTGTAACTCCATCAAGTTCATTGCACAAGTGTTTACAAGTTCTTTCTCATCCTTTCTGCATCCCAGGAAGGTGGAACCAACATCAGAACACTTTAGCTGAGCATACTGCTGATTTGTAAGCTTGTCATTTGCTGATCCATCCTCTATATCTGAATATATAACAGTGCCCAGTTTGTGTGAGCTGGGCACTTATGAGAGGCAGCAAAACAGTTTAAGTGCTGAATTTCACATCTTGTGGTCTGTGCACCCACCAAAACATCAGATGTCAAGATCTTAAGAACTGGAAGTCCTGAATTAGCTATGATTTTGCTTTACCTTTCTCTGTATTTAAGTAATCAAGGGTTTGATTTACCAGTTTCTAACATTGATAAAGGTTTATTACTTGCTCTATTACTCTTTATTCTCTCCTTTAATTTATATGATCCATTCACTGAAGTAGCTAGATATAGGAGTAGTGTTTGGCTCTGAAAACAGAAAAATTTCCATTTGCTTTAATAATAACTTTCCTGAGTACACTGTATACACTGTTACCTGACTGACAGCCACATCCTTCCTGGATAAAACTTCATCAGGAAGTTTTGTTCTGAACTTGAATACATTTTGCAAAATTCTTGTAAGCAGAAATTGTTTTTGATAAAAGTAGGTAGCAGGGCCTTAGCAAAAAGTCATGGCTCGCTTTCTGTAAGATAATGTTGTAGCCAAGTTATCTGAAATGTTGACTTTAGTTTTTCTGACCTAAGGTTAGACTTCATTGTTGTCTCGTTTGGGGAATAACAAATTACTGGCACACTCCTAATAGACTGAGTGAAATAATGTATTGCTGGGTTTCCTTCAAGATGAAGTTGGATGATGCAAAAGGCTCTTCCAAGCTACGCTAAGCAATGGGAAGAAAGGGATGTTGTGTTATCATTTTGAATTTCAGTGATCCCAAGCCTCTGATCAAGGGCTCCCAAAGAGAGAACAGAACTAAAGCACGTCAAAATGAGTTCTTTGCATAAGGGTGATGTACCTTAAGACCATCTAACTCCTGTGTGCTGGTGTTCCTTTTGAGCCCTGTTAGTCTAGATATACCTTAGTCAGTCACTTAACCTTTGGCTGTCATCTTACCTTTGGGCTTCTGTAGCTGCAGAGCATAGAAGTGTTTTTAAATAAAAATTTAGACTTTTTTGTTTGATTCTCTCGTATTATGCAAGGTCACAAATGGATGCTGAAAGAAGCTTTTAGATAGCCAGGATTCTGAAGGGAAGAATTTAGTGTCTAAAATGCATGTTTGCTAAGAGGAGAAAAGCACTTGGAAGTATTTTGAGGAATTAAAAATATGTAAAATGCTGTCATGGAAGGATGTTAGAATGAATTTGAGATAAATTTCCCAGATACCAAGGAAATTTTCCTGGAAACTTTTGGCTGTGTTGTATAGCCATTAATTCATCAAAAACTTATAATTGTTGAAAAGATGACTGGTTTTTTTAAAGACTCATTTCTACATTTGATGGGGGGAAACTGGAAAACTTCAGGCTCTTCCATAAAAAGTTAAATAATTCTCTGACTTTCACAGGATTGTTCATTTTGTCTGAAAATCTATAGAAAGGAGAACTTGCATTTCCATACACTTCTAGTTCCTGGTTTACATAGTTCTCTGGGGACCACAGAACTTTTTAACTTGTTTGAGGAGAAGTATAAGCAGTGAGTGTAAATTCTAGATTAATTTAATCTCAGCACCAGGTGGGAATAGTGTGGGCAGACATGCTGCAGCTCAGGCTTCCAGTGCATTTGTTAAGTGGGATTCCAGATACTTCATTCAGGTCCAATCTTAAGTATTGACTGCCAGTTTTTAAAGCTATGTAGACAAAGACATGGAGCCAAATGGAAAAGACGAATTAGGTCACCCTCTCCGTTTTCATGTCAGGTACATTTGTCTCTGCTCTCAGCAGTGCTTTGTCAGGTCATCTTAAGGCCATGCCATTACTGGAAAGGTGCACACATATTTTCCTCAATACATAAACTGAAACGCTGTTAGTCTGAAGAGGTCTCTATGAAAATCACTTAATGTTCTCCCAAAAGGAGTTGATGCATACAGCTTGAATCCTGAAGGATGAAGAACTTAGTTCCGCTGAGTTAAACAGTTGAAAGTAAAGTGATCTTACTGTTGTAGCAGGGGACTCTCCCTTTCCTGTCAAGAAAACAACTGCTGAACATTAAAACACACCTAGGCTGCAGTGAGTCATACTGTGGACTTTGGAATGACTGATTATACTTGAAATAGTCGAGAAGTCTTAAATACCACACTTCACTAGATGATTAAAACAGGCAGTCATTTGTGAGCAGAAGCCTTATTGAAAGGTCTGAGCCCACACCAGTCATCTGTGCTGTCAGAGACTTTGGAATATTTGATGTGTTTAAATTCACTTTTAAGTTATATTAGGTGTTGGTCTGAGCTGCCTCACCAACTTTTAGCTTTGCTTTTTGACTGCAGTTAGGGTGGAAACCATTTCTCTGTATGCTGCTTCTAGGTCTTTTTTTTCTTATATTGGGTCTGGATGGACCCTCAAAAATACTTGAGACTGAATAATTTTTCCAAATATTTTGCGTACTGCAGCCCTGGCTGAATTTATGTAGCCTCACACACTCTGTGCTTGTGCATTATTTTTAAGGAACCTTGTCTCAAAATAGATTTATTTTGAAACAGTTTCTTCACTTGCATGTGACTTTTTGGTTCTGAGGGGTTTGGCCAGTTAGTGTGGGGTACAATATTAAGTAATCAGTCACTTGTTGTTACCCAGGTAACATCTGTTCTCGTGGTGAGCTTCAGTGCTCCTTAATAAACAAAACAAAACAAAAAACCCAAAAGCACTTGAAAGCTCAAAATAGGGAACATTCAGTGTTGGCTCAGAAAAGGAAGAAGCATCTAGGAAACAATAAAACTCAGTCTAGTTCCTGTAAAACCTGTGAAAAATCGGTACCCTGTGGAATGATGGCACCTCCTCTGCTGGCAGGTCTGAGAACACCTGGACAGCTAAGAGCTGCTGTGCAGAAGTTCAACTTGGTTTCTTTTTTCTTTTTCTTCTTTCTTTTTTCCATATAATTGAACTTCCTCCATTGTGCGGTGAGGAGGAATATAATTTTTTTAATATTATATGCATCGATATTTATTAGTTTGTTCTTCTGTCAAAAAAAATACTACTATTGGATTTTGTTTTTTCTCTAGATGCTTTTTATGTCATATGAGTTCAAGCCAGGTGAAGGACATTGTTTTAAATTACTAAACCTGCAAATACCAATTGCCCACAAACGGTTGGGAAGTCCAGTTTTAAAAATAGCCTTTAAAATTGCATCCCCAGAAAAGGGAGATGGTGCTGAAATAAGGTGTTTCAAACAACTTGAAGTAGTATATATGGGCTTTAGGCTCAAGGGTGTTGCTGAAACAGTCTGACTTGAAAAATCAAACTTTATGTAACATACACTTCATTCAGAAAATTCTATGCCAGCCATTTAGAACACTGACACTCCTGCTACCATGCAGCAGCTTAACTTACAGGACAAGCCTTTGGAGAGCACTGCGGTTTCTGATGGTTGCTTTTACATTGACTTTTTTCCTTCTGGTGGAGCAAAATGAATGATAAACTGCACTCAGTGAGAAATGCAAATGACAATGTAGATCAGTCTTTTAATAGCATAACATTAAATAACTTGGTGCTGGTGATGTGACCCAAACATGTCATAGGTGTTGACATCTGAGTGCTGGTGACATTGTAAATGTTTTGGGTTACTTGAGTTTACCACATGGAGAACTTCTGTCAATACCCAGGCACATGGTGTCTTTAGTTTGCTTTGAAAATTGGCCTCAAACCACTTGTGATGAGTAGGTAATCTCTGGAGCTGACCTGGTTCATGTTCATGCTCTGGTATTGCATGGTTAAATGTGAAGACTATATCCACTAGCTAGTGGTATTGGAATGTGTGAGGAGACTTACACTCATGTATTTGCTACTCTTACTGAAGTCCAATTCTAAATGGCACAACTGCTGAAGGAAGCTCAAAGGTCAGTTTGGTATTCAAGATGGTTTTTTTCCAAATTCATCCTTGCTGTTGAGATTTTTTTATAGCTGGATATGTGGGAAGAGAGAACAGCACAGATCAGATAGCAGTGGAATTTTTCTGCCACTTGAACCTACCCTGTAGTTAAATTGTACAGAAAGTATTTAGTGTACACTGTGGTTGAACTTAATGCTTCAATCACTCTCGCCTTTTAAAATAGGCTTAGATGGGGAGAGAGTGGTGGGACTTTCTGTTTTGATGTCAGGTTTTTAAAGGAGGTGTTGCCCTGAAAACAGGTAACAGCATATGTGGAGTGGAACTGGAACGTGAATTGCAGGGGAGGTGTGATAGTGTATAGTAAGGAGAGGTTGGCTGGATGCACACACCACAAATAATTATTAAGGAGCTCTGTCTTCAGGGAGCTGCCTTGTGTCAGACACTTCAAGTAAAGGTAAGGCTGACATTCCTTCAGGGCTTGCTTTTCATGAAGCTGAAATAGTGGGGAAGTGATGAGAGCAGATTCATTGACTTAGTATTTCTGGCTCAGGTTAATTACAGTGGTCAGTGGGTACCACGTGTTCAACCCTTGAGCCTACTTAAACAGAGGGGAAAAGGGACTGAGGGTAGCTACGTAGTTGGGAAAGAGCAAGAGTAGAATGGAGAAGGATCCAAATAGGCGATTGAAACGTAACTTTCATTTGGCATGTAGAGGAACAAGTTTGCCAATGGAGAGAGAAAGAAAAAAAAAATTCAGCTTTCAGGGGGAAGAAGAATCGTGCTGCCAGGCTCCCAGCCTGCTCCCCGTGGCTTCTTCAGGCAGCTGCAGACCTGTTCAGGGAGTGGTAGCCCTTCGTTGCTGCCATCTCTGTAATAGATAAATAAGCCTTCCTTCTATAGGAGGGGAAAGAATATCATATATGAGAATATGATGCTGTTAGGATGACAAGAGATGTTAGCACACTGTGAAGGTAGAAATAAATTGAAATGGATGAGCAACACTTCTGAGAAATGGGGTGGGAAATCTTGTCACGCTCTAGGAGGACCAGCATGCCACTTGAGCATAGTATGTCAGTGTGGGGGAAGCAGCAGCTACCAACCACAGACTGTCACACTGCAAAACTATTGTAATGCAACTGCAGTGGAGCACAAAGGGTCTGGTCTAAGGATAGAGCTTTGATTCTTGTGTCTTCATGCTGTTCCTGGTTCTGAGAGTTACCCCCCATCTGGGCAGATGAGTGGCTTGGACATCGTGTGGCTTTCATGCAGCTTCTGAGGCATGTTTTGTGTTGCAGAGCACATAATTGCTGGTTGTTCAAGGCTTGGTTTAGAAGGTGATGGGAAGAGCTGCAGTTCTTAAGTGATGATGGCAGCTGTACTTTAATACATAAAAGGGATGGGCACATTCACTGTGTATGAGCATGGATGGCAGCCTACTGTATTGCCTTCATCCCAGAATCATACCTCTGGCAGTGTTTGTCTCTCCCTAGGTAAAATTATCACAAAAACTTTGAGGCTCTTTGTGGTCTGCTTCATTGTTTTGCTTGCCTGTAGTCATTTTACTTAATGTCAGGTGATGTTTAAAATAAGGATTCCTGGCTGACTGCTGTCTGATGGAAAGGTAAAAATGTCCAAGTGGGGAAAGATGAGAGAACAGATGCAGGAAATCGTGAGTTTTCCTGGCTACTACTGACACACAGCAGTGTAAGGTAAATCATTTGGCTTACTGTGCTGTCTGCGCTCAGTACCCCACCAACATTTTGTCTGTGAGAGGGAGGGTAAGATAAGATGCCTTCCAAGAAATGATGATGATATCCTGAGATGAATGGCTCACAAAGTACACCAAATATGTTATTGATTTGAAAGATTAACATCTGGCCTGATAAATTATTAGCTTCACTCAAAGTCTGTTTGGATTCTGTTCTAACCTACGTGATTCATAAATGAGATCTTGTTCCATTTAAGACTATTAAAAAAACAAAACTGAATATGTAAAGTCCAGAATGAGGATAGTACACCCTAGCTGAAGCAAAAGGCACAGGTCTTTTCCTTACTTGTATCATGTAAGGATTCGGAGGCCCTCAGGATGAACTTGGGAGTGGGAGCTGCTGAGCTACTCAGCTCCTCCACTTGAGAAGTGCCTAGGAAATAACCCACTCTTTGCTGTCTGAAAAACTGCAGTTCATTCTCAGCATCCACTTTTTTCTCCTAAGTTTCTCAGAAGTTTGGACAGAGCCACTGGTTTTCAGATCTGCATAATGAAGGCAGCATTTTAAGGATGCACTGACACGCTGGCCACAGTGCTGCTTGCTTGTGGTAGGGCTGGCACCATGGCAATATCCTTTCCTATTCCTCGAAGAAGTGTGTGGCCTACCCCTCTGGGGGGAAGAAAGAGTGGGTGCTAATGCTCTAGGGAATGTAGCTTTAGATTCAGCTTAAAGTGGACGTGCTAAAGCTTTCCTGTTAACATTCTTCAGTGTACACTAGATTCCAGGGGTTAAGTATTTTTCAGTCATAACTAAGCCTGATCAGCTCTAGTGCTAGAGCTACCTCCAAATACAGAATTTTGTAATAAAATGGGTAATACTTTTTGTGTGCTAAGTATATGGTAAATTTCTATGTTTTGGAAAGCATAAAGGAAAAATGCCTGTTTGTTCCCTTGTTGATGTAGTTGTAACATCTTGAAAAGTTTTATTTCAGCATTTAAAAGGTGTATCAAAGATACAGTTTTGTGAAATACCTGGTTTAAAATGCCATATAGTATCTTCACTGCTTGTCTGGTTGGTGCTCCTTAGACTGTGGCACAGTTAATCTGAGCACATGGATAAATCACATCTCTGCCACTTAATGCGGTCCCAACCATAGGATGGCTTTTAGAGGCTGGTGGTTACTCTTCAGACATGATGGATTTATGGAACCTTTCTAAACCATAGGTGTATTATGTGTCACGTTTCATCATTCTGGGCAGTTTCTTGTAAAACCAAACTTAAATGTAAGACTTGAGGTTACTTCGTTGTTGTCTCTGAGACTCTGAAACTGGTTTGTGTAGTGTTGTGTTTTTATGACTGACGTGGACATTGTCATAGGAGAAAAGCAGCAGGAAAACATCGAGCCAAAATGTGAAGTTTTTTTCTTTGCAGAAATCTGTAGTGGGAATAACTCATTCTAATATGGAATGATTCATGCGCAATAACAGAATTAATATGGGGTTGTATTACCCATCTGCCTACTACCTCTTAACTCTTCTTTTGAAACAGACCTAAGGTTTTGCTGTTTTTTCCGTAATACCAGTGAGCTGTACTGTTCTGTATGTTTGCTCAAGCCCCTGCATACTTGACTGTGTTAAAGTGTTACACAGATTCCTCACTTACCCTTTGCCAAATAGCCGGTGTCTGGGCTTTGGCAGTGGTTTTATAGCCTTACAGATACTCCTAAAAATGTCTGTCTCTGATTTGGTAGGTGCAAAGGTATGTCAGGCTTGGTATCATCTTACCTTCCTGCTGTTTTCTCTAGGGTGGTGTCAAGGGCAGGTCTGACTCTGTACTTACCTTACTGCCTTGGTGGGGATCTCTAAGGGAGCTTGCCTGGGCACTGCAGTGTTAGATCCATGGGACACACACTGTTCGATGCAAAAATGCTTTTTTAACCCCATTGGAAGTACCCTACTACAAGTGTCAGTTTAAAATAGTTGCCAAAACCTAAAATGGACTTGGAATGAGTAAATGCTTTGTACTGGACTGCTCTGCTTCCATTGATCATTAAAGGAAGTAATAATGGTATGGTGGTGTGCATAGGGAGTAGGTTTGTGTCTGACATTAGCTCGTTTTGATTATAGTGCTCTAGTAGCCAGTTACAGTGCTAAGGATTTTTGTGCAGAAAGCTTACAGTTCCTTGAACATTTCCTTTGTGGCTGCTTCGTGAATTTGGATACATGTTCCCGTAACAAAAATCTTAACTAGCCATCTGCAAGCTTGGTGGAAACTTTCTGCTCCTTTTATGACCTGTTTACTTTCCAAATAAGTAAATGCAGATCTTTATCACTTAACATTCCTACTGTGAAGTTGCTCTGAGTATTACAGGGTTTCCTTGAGTCTATCAGAACTCAATTGCATCTTTTGTCAACTCTGGAAAATATGGGTGGTTGCAGTAATGAGTTGGGTAAAATCTCTGGGGTTCAAGGACAAGGTCAGCCAGAAGCTGTTCTCCTGCTTGTCAGTTCTCTGAACTGCCCTGTTCTCTGGGGGAAAGTCCTGTACCTCTTCTCTCCTTTCTTCACCCCTGTCTTAGGATGACTTGCAGCCTTGGAGAGAGACTTACCTTCTCTTGCTGGAGGCTTGCAAAACTTTCCTTGTCCTTCTGGTTTTCAGGTAGGGAAGCTGTGAACAAGGGGAGTGATGTTTGTAGCAGCTCAGGGTGTGCTGGAGAGCACTGTATAACTATTTCCATTTTGGGAATGGCAAAGTGGATATGAAGGATGCCTCCCTGCTGTGCTGGACCAGGTGTTCCTTTAGAGCCTTGCAAAGACCTGGTGCAGTTTGGTGAGGTTGGCTGCTGACTAGATGGGTTTGAATCCTTGACTCCCTGTGGTAGGTGGGCTGGAGATTCCTTATCATAAGTCTTAATAAACACAATTGATGCAAAAAAAAAAGTAGCTTTGAAACTTTCTGTGTAGTGTTTTGCTTTTCCAGTAAAAGCTTACTCATTTGCAATGTTTTTGAAATGAGAAGTTCATATCCTGAAACTACACTTGGTCCTGAAACTGTACACCAGTAAACCTTTCCTTGTTCCTTGCAGTCTGATTGGCCAGTTGTCTGTTCATCCTGATGTAGTCTCTAGTTTTGTGCCTTTACACAGTTTGTTGAAATAAGTGTGCATCTATCTAAGATGCCCTAGAACTCCCTTTAGCCTTGTAGCAAACATTTGAGTCCATCTAAACCTCCGGGAGAGAAGTAGATTGAACTTAGTTGCAGTGGTGTTTGCAGTATGTCAATGTGTGTTATGTTGTTGTTTCAGGAGCTCTTGGACAAATATTTAATAGCTAATGCAACTAATCCAGAGAGCAAGGTATTCTACCTGAAGATGAAGGGAGACTACTTCCGATACCTTGCTGAAGTTGCCTGTGGTGATGACAGAAAACGTAAGTACCTTGTGGCCTTGGGTCTTTCACAGCTCTGGTCAGTGGGTGAGGGGCCAGGAAATGAAATACACAGACTCCAAATTCACAGACAGAGAGCAAAACTCTGAATAGACCTTAAGTATGCCAGCGAATTTTAGCTGGTGTTTCTGTCAGCTACCCTAAATTTTTGAGAAGTTTCTCCATAATGCTTATTCAGAGCTTCTGTAAAACAATGTAGGTGAAGGTATGGTAATATATTTAATGTTGTTTGTAATTCTTTACTAAAATAAAGTTGGTGGGGGAGAGTAAACAAATCTCTGTAACATTTTGTACTCCATGGTAGAATCCTGTTGATCTATAAATTTTAACCATTTCACTGTGAAGCAGACTTCATTGTAGTCACGTGACTTTATAAAGAAGCAACAAAATTACTAGGTCGATACTCTAGCCAAAAAGTGTGAGCTGTACTCTAAAATAATTTATTTTCATGGGAATAGTACATTTCCTGAAATTTTTGTTTGCCCTTTTGGGTTCAGCAGAAAAGGCTTGGAAACTGCCACTTGATACTGGGCATCCTGAGACTGTAGACCTTTCCTAGGAGTTAGAACATGTGCATAGGTAGTTGTAAGTACCTCAGGAAGCTCTTCTGGGGAAGATTTTAACCATGTATTGAGAAGATGTATTGAATTAATTATTAAAAGTGTCTTGCAAGGTGTCCAGATAGTGTTGTGATGTTAAAACTCTTGGTATGGCATAAGCTAGTGATCTATTTCTACATAACAAACTACAATTAGTTTTGCAGTAATGCTGTCACACAAAGGAGAGGGACTGTTGGAGCACGTGGGTGCTGCAGTGACTGTCCCCTGGGGTTGGGCACGGCAGGATCTGACAGTGTTGGCCGCCTGAAACCGATTGCATTGCAAAGCGGGAGAGCGGGAGCACGGGGCTGGGTGTCACTTCAGTAAAGGCTTCGTTAGTCTCCTTGTACTGTAGGAGCATTCAGATTGAAAGATGAAGACATACTGGATGGAGTAAAAGTCGTTGCTTTCAGGAATTCTTAACCCTTAACCTGATTCAAATAGCAGCAGCAAGTCCGAGGGTAGCAGAGAAAACTTGCCTTTGGCTTTCACAAAGATTGTCTGATTTATACTTTGTCTCAAGAAACAGCTACAAATCTGGGCTTGTCCGAGCACAGAAATACCAGCTCCTCGTGGCTAAAATGACTGCAGTTAAATGCCACACATGCTGATAGGGGATACGGTGCAGGAGAGATTGATTGATTTGACCTTGTTAACAGATCCTGCTGGGGTTTAGCTGTGAAGTTACAGCTTATGTATATCACCATGCGGACATTTTCTGCTTAACTTCTTGCAAACTTCAAGACTTTAAGCTTTTCTGATATTTTACCCCTAAGCATCTGTTTATTTTCTCAGCCTCAAATGTATTTTATGTATTTACAAGCTAATTTATCTCCTGGATTTGCTAGTTTTTTGCCTTCTTTCACCTGTTCTCAATACATGGATAGTCCTTTAGCACTCATTACAGTGTAAATACTGGAAAATCCAAATCCGTCTTGACTCTTTTGAATACTTATTAGATTTTACTTGCCAAGCTCTTTTACCAGCATTTGCTAGAGCAGTTCTAGTACTAACTCCCTCAGAGAGCTGTATTTTAAACTTTGACAATGACCTTTCTTTTCCTGCAGTCTGCTTCCATTCTGCAGCACGTATAGGCTGTTGGCCCCTTGGTTGTCTATGAGAAATGAATCTGAATAGGCTCTAGGTAGCATTCCTGAAGTACCTTCTGACCTGATAACCTCTTTTCTCTGTGGTGTGTATCCCAGTTATTTGGGGCACAACTTTGGGGCTTTTTATCTTGACCTGTCTACATGCAGTTTTTGGAGGCAAACCTTCAGTTTTTCAGGAACATGCTGTACATGCCTTCCAAACTTCCTCAAGAAGTTGGGTCTTCTTTACTCCACACACATAACTCACATGAACGTGTCCATCCTGTGCAAGGAATGAAGTAGGAGTTCTGTAGGAAAAGTAATGCACAAATGCTTTTTTTCCCCCCCTGCCTAAAGTATCAAAGGCCACTGAAGCAGTACAGTTATCTTGGATGCTTGTGTTTACCAAGTTGTGTGTTCATCTCTCTTGAATACCTTTGCTCTGTAGTCACTTAGTTTGCTCCCTGTGTTTTGTCAGTGTGGCAGCTGTACTTAAGATGGGTGTAAAGTCATTACTTTGATTAAAATAAATGCAGTGTTTTCATAAGAACAGGCTTATGTACAGTACTGTTCAGTCTCCCACTCATGGAGTGATTTAAGTAGTAATATCTTTTAAAAAATTTAAACCAACCCAAAACCACTTTGTTTGTCATTCTTTTACAGAAACAATAGAAAACTCACAGGGAGCTTATCAGGAGGCATTTGATATCAGCAAGAAGGAGATGCAGCCAACACATCCAATTCGCTTGGGTCTAGCTCTTAACTTCTCTGTATTTTATTATGAGATTCTCAACAATCCTGAGCTTGCCTGCACACTGGCAAAGACAGTAAGTCAATTTTTTTTCCCGGTATACCTGCAGGGAAAGGAGAAGAGAGTTTATGCTTAAAACTGTACGAATTATTACTTCCTAGAGTTTATGAAGGAAGTGATCCTATTTAAAGTTTCTGGTTTCCAAGCTCATTATTGTTAGTGGGATTGAAGGGGTACAAGCAGGCTGCATTTACAATGTGACTTAAATTTTCAGCAGCATGGCATATGCCTTTATTACAGTTTTGTTTCAAATAGAGCAATTCAGGTCATTAACTTCTAATGTTGGGGTTTTTTTAAGCTACCTTTACTGATAGGTTTAGCTTCTGCTTGGTTAATAATCAGTTAATAGAAAGGCTAAAGATGGTTTAATTATTCCAGGCATTTGATGAGGCAATTGCAGAACTTGATACACTGAACGAAGACTCATACAAAGACAGTACTCTCATCATGCAGTTGCTTAGAGACAACCTAACAGTAAGTGGCTTTTTTATGTATTATCTGGTTCTGTAACCAGGTGTTTGCTTAGACTGAATTTGTGATGGAAAAAAAACCCTTATTTTGCTGTAGTGCAAAGCACAGCACTGACTTGGGCTGTTTACCTATGATACCTTCTCATAATTTAGTTTGACTGTTGTGTAAATTGATGTCCAACTTCATGCTGTGTAATCTGGAATAACAGCCTGGTTAGCTCACATTCTTCCTGTTTGGTGGCCTTATGGTAGATGGGAGAAGGGGCATTCTGCCCAACCTAACATATAAGATAGGACAGGGAGTTAAAACACAGTCATCTGTGATCTGTCAGGGAATCTTACTCAGACTGTTTTGATGACTACCTTAAAACAAAGTTTCTCCTGGTGTACATCCAGTGTAGCTTGCTTTATTTGTTGTCTTGATTTTCATTTAAAAGCTCTGAAATTTCAATGTACTAAGAATAAAATCAGTTTGTTTGAGTCTGTTATTATAATGATTAACCATTTAAGAAAAGTGCCTTATGGAACAACTAAGTTCTATTAAAATAGGCAACTACAGCTCTTTTTCAGGGAATATCCTCTTTGAATATTCACTGTATTTAAAATTACAGCAACACTTAATATTTTGCAATACTCCTTGTAGTAGAAATGTCTGTTGTTAGCAGTGTAAAGGGCTTAGCTTCGATAACCAAACTGGCAGTCTTCACTTGGAGGGTTCAGACTGCTGCGTTTGAAATGGAAGTTGCCCGTGGAGCTGTTGCTGAGGCTGCTGAATGGCCTGGGATCGATGGCAGAGCTCACTGTTAAGCATAAGAGCTGGAGCCATTGAGAACACGTCTGCTCTGCCTCTCTGCCTGAGGGGCACAGCTTATTGTGCCCTGTGCATGGGGAGCTCTGTCCAGTTACCTCTCTCCCAGCAAGTACTGGAAGCCAGGGTTGTGCAGCACCAGTGCACTGGTACTTTGTGGGCATCCTTAAGTCTAATTCATTATTGTTTCCTTACAGTCAGTAATTGTCCCTTTTTGGAGTTCAAGCTGGACTTCTGAAAGCTGACACTGTTTTTCTTTTCTTTCTAGTTATGGACATCAGACAGTGCAGGAGAAGAATGTGATGCTGCAGAAGGTGCAGAAAACTAAACTGCACGTGGGGCGTCATTCTCCCTTTCCTTCTCAAGAAACCTTTTTACACGTCTCCATTCCTTATAGCTCCACTTGGATTTCCTATAGCAAAGAAAACCCATCCATGTGTATGGAAATCAATTTATAGTCTTTTCACACTGCAGCTTTGGGAAAACTCCATTCCTTGATTTGTGTTTGTCCTGGCCTTCCTGGTGTGCGGTTACTGCTGTAGAAAAGTATTAATAGCTTCATTTCATATAAACATAAGTAACTTCCAAACACTTATGTAGCGGACTAAAGTGTACCTGGTATTTAAAAGCAAATCTGAACCAGTTCCTGCCAGTTGACTGTGTTTTGTATTACAGTAAGATATGAAAATGTAGTTAAATGCAACTAAAGAATGTTCCACATAGCATTTAATTCTCCACATTCCCTTCTTACTCTGCAGGGTTTCCTTTCCATAATTGACTTTCACATGCTACTGTGTATTTGTTTCAGTAGGAATATGGAAGTTCTGGGCCAGATCAAGTTGAGCATTTAAAGTTTGGAAAACCACAAATTGAGTTGCTTCCCGTATCATGTAATACAGAAGCTTGTGTGTTTCAAAAACAGGGGCTTCTCCTAATCTTCAGTTGCTGCTGTTTAAGTTGATATCCCTTCCCAATAAAAGTTCACTTACACTCCTGCCTTTGTAGTTCTGGTATTCACTTTACTATGTATTAGAAGCAGCATGTTACTGCTGGAGTACAGGCAGTGCTTTTTGGCAGACTAAAGTGCATGTCATTTCTTAATACACTGGAATGGGAAAACCAATTGAAGTTCACATGTCCAAGTATAAAATTTAGTACTTTTCCATGCAGGTTTGTGCACATGTGAGAAGGTGTCAAGTTTGTCCAGTGATTGTTAGAGAGTTTGGACCACTATTGTGTGTTGCTAATCATTGATTGTAGTCCCAAAAAAGCCTTGTGAAAATGTTATGCCCTCTGTAACAGCAAAGTAACATTAAATAAAATTACATTTTATAAACCACCTACTGTTGACTTGTAACAATTCCATATAAAAACTTAAGGGCTCAACTTAAATTTAAGTATCTTGTGCTGGAAATGTCTTTCTCAAATTTATTGCATACTTCTTGAAAGTCTGCTTTTAAATGAACTTGTTTTAAAAAAATATCCCGGATAACTTTTCATAGTTACTCTGACATGTGGACTTCTTAATAACTAAATCTACTAGAGAAAATAGATTCACGTTAGTAGTGACCTAAGAAAAGATAGCCAATTTCTTGATACTCTTTCATGGCTTGCAAATCTTCTCATCTAAATTATGCTTTTTTTTTGTAATCTGGTGGAATTCTCTGCTATGTTCTCCTGTTGTGTTTTTCCTGATGGACCTCATTAGTGTTCCAGCTACATGTTTAGTAATGCAGAGGAATTTGTCCTGCTGTAGAACATTAGTTTGTGTGCTGCCACATCATAATCTGCTTTCTCTTGTTTTTAGACTGCATTCAGTGTTACTGTTTGCCCTCATTTTTGGAGTTTTTTTTAATGTTGCTCTGTTTTTTTCTTTCCCCCCATAGATCCCTTAAGAGTTTTTTCCTACATCTCTACCTCTTTACTTTCCCATGTTGGTGGGTTTTTGAAAATACTTAACTCTTGTTAGTGTTGTGGCTGGACAAGAAATTACATTACGAAAAAGGATATATATTACTAGTCCATGAAGGCTTCTGGTGGTACATCTTCCACCTGCCATGTTTTTATTCATTCTTTGTGCACAATGAGTGTTCCTAAATAAAACTGTTCAGATTCTGCGCTTCAACTGACATACGTTACTCTAAAAAAAATTGTATCAACTCCATTTTCTTCATGCAGTTACTTTGAATTGCTGTCAAAGTATTGTGTGGCAGGACTCTACATAAACTCATATGCTTCTTTTAATCGGAGTTTTGGTTTTGTAATTTCCCCTCGCCCACGCATTTTAGTGATCCTTTATTTGTTTCATAAAGGTTTTACTTCCTAAGTGCTTCCATTCTCTAGTAAAGCTGCTTGGGTACTGACAGGTAGCAGTCAGCTTTATCTGCTCATATAAGGGTTTGCTTTCTTTGCTGTCTTCTGGCTGCTGTCTTAGCTTGCTCTACATTGTGAGCTAACACTGTTCTCTTATTTCTTTTCTTTTGCACCTTGTTGAGAGCATTGTCAGTTTTCCTTACAGGAACAGGAGCTGGGCCTTGTATCTAGATTATAGCTTAATTTATTAAATGTGCTTTCTGATGTTTACCAAGCTGGGCAAATTCTAGGTGTCTCTTGTTCATTGCATCTACATTTTACATGAAAAAAAGAAGTCTTGAAACTGCAGCATCAGCTTTTAAATTTTAATAATAATGAATACAGCAGCATCTCTCCTCATTGTTACTTCCAAAATTTGGCCAAATATTTGCATTGTTTTGGAGGAAGGAGGGAATGAAATGTGTAGGGGAATGGGATGATAGCACAAAAAAAGGGATGGATTGTAATTCCCTAAACGACTCGGCGGAGTCTTTCCCTCCTGGGTAAACTTGGGCAATAAATCATCACATGTAGGAAAAGGGCAGACTTTGTAATTTATTCCAGGCATTACGGGAAGAGTACAGACTTGAGATTCCCATTGTACAGCTGAAATCCCAGACTTGTGGAACAAAAACTAACTGCCCTCTTTTGTGTGAGTGTGGCTAGATGACACAGCTGCTGAAAGCTCCAGCAATTACAGCTTGGCCAGCTTTCAGCTGAAAAAAATGCCAGAGTGGGAAGGGTGAAATGTTAGTAGCAGCTTTGGATTGCTGCCATGATATTTTCCACTATGCTGCAAGGACTCCAGCTTCCTAGAGCAATGCTTTGTTGTCTTCTGCTACATAGTCTCGAGTACCCTGATAATAAAGTGTAGCCTGAAACTATGACATCAAGTATTTTGTATTCCTGTATATGCCAACTAGTTTAGGGGCAGTTTGTCTCTAGTGTAGGATCTGTGAGTTGACATCAGTGTAAGAATCCCTGAGCAGAGATTCTGTAAATGCCATTAGAAGTGGCTCATAAGCTTTTTTATTGGAAATTATATTTTCTGTTGTCCAACCTCTTTGCTTAGTTAAATCCTCATTCCTGTTGTTGTGGTCATTGCCACTGTAAAATCCCTCAACTTTGGAAACAAAAGGACAGTTCCTAAAACCTGTTTGGAGGGAGAGGAGTGGGGCTTTTTTTAGGCCTTGGCTTCAAATCACATATGGCTGCTGAAGTTGTTACTGCTGAGCAGCTGCTGGGTATTTCTGATCTGTTGTAAATCTGTTGGAAACAATAAAAGGGGCTCATTACGGTCCTGTAAAAAGGAGGAAAATGAGAGGGAGAAGAGATGTTTGTTTCTGTGCTATGAATTACTTAAATTGCATTCCCTAAGGAAATCTGGTGTGTGACAGCCAGGGAGTGAGACAGCAGTGACAGCAATAACAGTGCTGTACATTATAGCATTCTTCACATAACTCAAGGCTTCCAAAGAGATTTTGTGCATGTGTTAGAGAAACTGAAGCCTCTGTAGTACAGGATGCATGAATCAGCCCAGTGAAGTTTAAAAAATAGTTGTTTCTATTCATAGAACAAATTACGCCAACGTGAACCAGGAGGCAACAGAATATTTGGGCTGTTTTACAAAACGGCGGAGCCAGGGTTTTGCCACTCTCATCCCTTCTGAAAAATCCAGGCTGACATAAAAGGCTGCCTTTGTTCTGTTAGCATAATTTCATTGGTTTCAATGTATAGGTGAGTTAAACTTCATTTATAGAGCTAATTTGATCAGACTAAATGGTCTGAACAAGATCTTGCTATATGATTTAAAAGGTTTCAGTAATTGGTGAACTTTATTCACGACTTAATTCACCTTTAATGTTAGAATTAATCAGTTTAAATATAGGACCATGAGAACATAATTTTCAATTTTCATATATCAGGTCTTCAGTAGGGTTTTATGCAAACATAGAATAAGCACCCACATAAAATACATTTTTATTTGGACACCTCTAAGTATAGATATTTGTTAATATGTAGCTATGCCAAAGTGCTTCAAATAAATATTAGTGCTCAGTAAGCATTGTGTCAAGTGGAAACTCATGCCAATTTATTGCTGTTAAGGTTTGTGGTTGAGAGATGGTTAACAGTTTCATCAGTGGGAGGAACAGGAGGAACTTCTCAAGGTGTACCAGAGCATCACCAAAGAAGTTTGTGTACAGTGAAATTGCAGCTAGAGGCAATTTAACTGACTCAATTTTTGATATTCCATTTTGTCCCTCCCCTCAAGTTTTACACCATCTGGGCCAGTTTCAATAATACTCAGTGGGAAACAAAATTAAGGCTTTTGCTAGGCCCACTTGAATTATTTACTAGCCAAGTTCAAAACTACTTTGCTGTGAAACTTTTGTCCCTACAACTGTGTTTCTAATGTTCTGGTTACTCTCCTGCTCTGCTCTACTCCAGCTGTCCTTGCTTTGCCCTTCCTTGCTACCCTGTCCTAAGGCTCTGGAGTGAGGGCTGGGCACACTGGATGGTAGGTGGGGAGATGCTTGAAGGCACAAATTACTCTCATCTCTTTCACCTTGAGTATACTTGAGGGGATGGTCTGCACCTAGGTGCCAGGTGTGTTGGATCCCAGAGGGGAGAAGATACAGCAAGATGATCGCTCCTGAAAGTGTTTTAAGGCAGGAGAAAAAAAAAGAACAGAGCCCGTCTATCAGAATATTGAATGCACTGCTGTCTCTTTGTTACTGCCTCCAGAGTGCAAAGGACTTAAGATACTGTGTCACTTAAAAGTGAGACATGTGAAGGTCTGGTGTGTGGTCAAGGCTGAAAAGATGTTTATATCTCTGCATGTGCTGCTCCATTCTACAAGCAATGAGATGGTTACGTGCTGTTCTGTACCAAGAGCACATGGTCACCTCTAGTGGAGCTGTGGAATGTGGTTCAAAACCAGCAGCTTTGGTAAATCATAAAAAAAAATAAATTTGTAGAAATAATAATATAAATGGTTCCTGTGGAAGATACAGCCTTAAGTGTGCCAGCCTAACCAATTGAAGACTTCTGCTTCAAAGTGGGACAACTTATGCTGTGGTTTATGTACTTAAAATAAGTCTGGAGGAGACCCCCTAGATATCACATCCCACTCATTGCCATCACAGGCACTACACAGTATGTTTATCCAGGCTGGTATTAGATTCTTTTCCTCCTTTGGTACTGGAAGCCTGTTCCAGGTCCTCATCCTGCTGATAGCTAAAAATCCAAATAAAAGCTTTCTCTTAGCTAGTTTCTACCCACTTGTTTTTGTGTCAGTGCTGCCTGTTGGCTAAATCTTGTAAGCATTCTGCTGTCAGCTGCTCTGCACAGAGAGGAATCTTGGATTAATAGAGTGCTCCAGGAACATTTTGTGGTATGCAGGGATAGTACATAGTGCAGAACTTCAATAAATCTGTAACGGTAATTGGTTTTCAGAGGTGGGTCCTAATGCTGCGCATTCTTCTGCTCAAGGTTTTGCTGATGTTAGTGAGGATTCAGTTTATCGACGGTCTGCAATACTTAGATTTGTATTTTGTCAGTGATAATTTGGCTGGTAAAGGAGGCAATTTGTTTTGGAGTGCATCTGCAAAGAATCTATTGCAAAGGGGCAAAACAGCTGAAGAAGAAGGAATTGTTTTGGGTGTCTAATAGAATGATCTTTAACAGCATGGGCATTGACATTTGAAAGAAATAAACATTTTCTTTTTCCAAATGGCTGCTCTTTATAAAAATGGCTCACTTGTTAGTTCACTGTCTTAAAAGATAAAAAGGAAATGTTGCTTATCTGTCTGATTGATGGGGGAGTTCCAAATATTTTTGTCCAATTAGAACTGGAGGAGAAAGGGCGAAACATTCTTGTCAAAGGTGCTTTAATTTTTAAAAGGTGCTCAAGCTTTCCAAATGTAACTTTTTTTTTCCAGCCAGGTACAAATATGAGATTGCTATCAGCATCCTGGAACTTTTTCTTGTATTCCTTGACTTTCTGAATTTCACTTGTTGAGACAACCAGGCAGGCCTTACTACTAATTAATAAATTACTAGGATTAAATGGTGCAGTAAGAAAAGTAACAGGAAAGAAAACAAGTTGACTGTTGAGTGCATTTGTAATACTGGAATGTTTTGTTTTTCTCTAACAGTAGGAAATTGCTACACCCACAAAAGGTCTATAATTCAGTGTGTTAGTAACCACATCTTTCCTCATCAAGCGGAATCTAGAAACCTGTTACTGTAACAAAGCCAAGGAAAATTGTCATGTCACCGTGGATCTAATCATTATTGTTATTACAGTAAAACTTCACAGCCCTGTTGTGGAGATCATGACATACAAAAGCATCCAAACCCTAGGAACTCCCACCTGGCATGCTGACCCTTTCATGGCATGAATTTTGGACAACCATTGGTAACCTCAATGACTACCTAAAATCATGCGATAAAGCCCATTTAAATTAACCCAAGGTCAAGCATTATTTATGTAAAGGAATGAAATACAGAGTGCTCTCATGTACTTTAAAAGACAAGTAGGATAATAAGAACTTGACAGTGACTTCAGGGTTTACAGTAGAGATGGAATAACCCTGCAGTCTCTTTGTAGTTCTGCTGGGGACAAAAGGAAAAGCTATGTGGATTAATTTCAAGATTTAATAAGGCAACTGGAGAGAGTAACCTGTTTTATTCCTGAACTCTGGAGTACCTGAGAGCACTGTTCCTGTGTTGGAGAAGGAAAAAAGGCATTTTTTATCAAGAAAATCTTATTATTTCTCTGGTGAGACATAAAAAGCAACCACATGCACTTGTACTTGAGGTTGCAGTGGTCGTGATCTTTTCAGAGATCTAGAGAAGACATTACTCATTTTGTCATGATGAGCTTGTTTCTGAACTGCTGGGTTTCTGGTGAAGTTCCTTAAATGCTTTTTAGTCCTCTCTGGTGAGAATGTTGCTGCAGGGTAAAGTTCAAACAAAATTCTCTAGCGAATGATGATGGTCTAAAAACATCAAGAAATGATGTAGGTAAGTGTGAGAAGGCAAAGAAGGATGAGAATTTGGTAGCCAAAGGAAGTGCTCCAGCAAGGCTGAGTAGAGTTTGGAGAATCCCTGCCTAACTTCAGAAAGTGAATCAATCCTTAAACCAAACTACATGGTGACATCTCCGGGTAAAATGAAGCAAATGGGTCCTTTGGGAAAGGAGATCAACCTTAGGGAAATACTTGTACTGCCACTTACTAATTCAAATACTGGATTTACTCAATGAGCATGGTGATGTAGTGGTAAAAGATGGGGGTTGTTTGCATTTGCAGGCAACATGGAAGTCATGCTGAAGCTGCTGAAAGCGAAGTAGTTTGCCATTTCCTTATGTGTAAGTTCTATCACTGTTTTTCCATTTGTGTTTATTTTTTCCTTAAAAACCAATCCTGCTCTGTACAGTCTGAGTGTTTGCCCATTGAGATGTTCTGCGGAAGGCTGGGGATCCAAGTGCTTGGAGTAATTTATCAAGGCAACCTGGAATACCTACAGTCAGCTAGCACTAGTGCTGGGTCTCCTGATGACAGTCTGCTCAGAGTATCACGAGTATTGGATGCTTCCTAAACTACTTACTGAATTAGTTGCTTGATCTTTTTAGCAGGAAACCTAATGTTTAATTTGTAGAATTGAGTCACAGAAACTATTTCCTGTCTAATGAAATCAGTGTCCTCAATTATCCCAAATATTGCACAATTTTTCTATTAAAATTTTTTTATTGAGAATGAAATTCTGAGATTTGCTTTTTTTTCTTTGAAATGTATTTAAAATTGTTAGATCTGATTCTCTCATTAAGCATTCTTGGCCAAATAAAAAGTCCTCAAAAGCTCCGGAAACTATAGCCAAATGGGACTCTGAATTGCATTTCCATCTTCTAAAAGACGGTTGGAAAGATAACTGTGTGGGAAGTGATCCACTGCAGGGAACAGTCATGTCCTGGCAGCAAGGATGGACCAGATGACCTAATTTCTCTTTTCCATTAGAGTTGTCTCTGATTCCCCAACTAGTCATGCAATCACATGACTGACAAGGATAAAAAAAATTGGAAAATGTATCTTCCAGTGTAACAAATAAATCCTGTTATTCTTGATTCCATCACTTGCAAGCACTGATTAATTGAATGCCATAGAGTCCTGTATCGTTATATTGGTCTTTTAGATGAAACCCTTAAAACTAACTTGCCATCTGCTCTGCCTGGAATTCAGCACTGCCTCCTCAGCTGCATGAGACATCTGCTTGGTGCAGTTGATGTGTGAATAGAAGCAAGACTTGAAGAGCTCAAAGAAGCAGTTGCAGGGATAATATAGTCTATTGCCCAGTTTTAATATTACGCCATACAAGTCCTCTACAAGATTTTGGAAGTGCAGCACTGTGCTGACTACTTCTCCATTATCGTACCTTGTATACATATGCTATGGGCATGCTGTGCCAAAGTGTGCAGCTGGTTAGACTGGCCTTAAGATGGCTTTTTTGCAGCTGTTTATAAATCAGCCATGACCTGGCTGTCATGACCCAAAGGAGACTTTTTTTTTTCCCTTTCTCATCACTTGGTGCTTCTTGCTGGCTTAACAGGCTACCTGTTCTCCCTCAGCCAGGTAGCTCGAGGTCTTCTAGTGTCAGATCTTATCTGCACTATGAAGAATTTTGGAATCAGCATTTAGATTACTATCAAGGGATAAGTCTTTGAAATACATGTTATTAACATAACCTCATGCTGCAGAGCTTGTACATGGAATCTTATTCCCATTTGCTGCATCCCATCTGTAATCACTCTCCATTAACATTATTCACATCATACCTAAAAACAAAACCAAACATGAACACCAAAGAATCCTGACTGTAGCATTAAGATGATAATAGATTACAAGGATGCACTTAGAAACACCTGCACCTAGGCAGAGAAGTGAGGGTGTACAAGATAAAGAACTTTAAAAAGCAGAAAACACAGACCAATAAAATACTTTGCTGTTTTGATGGAAACTACACAAAACCACTGTATTGTCTGAAAGAGGATGTTTACCCTTGAGATCCTTCACAACTGATTTGCAATTACTACATGGATGCTCATCTAGCCAACTCAGATCCAGGAGGAGTTTGCTTCTCAGATCCACTTTGGAAGAACTGTGGTAAGGTTGATTTCCTCCTTGGTAAGAGAAAGTGGAGTGCCTCTTGCTAGAACTGTATGTCATATACTTTCTACTACTGCAGAAACCAAGGGCCTCTGCAATGCCCAATCTCTTCTGACCTCTTCTTGTATCTTATTTTTTTAATAGCTGTGGCTCTCAGTCTTTTTCTTTAGGTATTTTGGGTTAGAGGATGTTGAAAACCTGTTTTTTAGCTTAGATTTATTGACTACACATTTTATGGGGCCTTCTGAAGTAGATGCCTATTACAGACTTACTTGGATGTATGAGATTGGACAAGTCCTGTGTTCCTTTGGCCCTGGTAATCAGTTCTTTCCTACTCATGTAGCCAAAGGAAGCACTGTCTCCACCCTGCCACCTGTGGGGCCACAGACAAGGACAAGATACAGGGATGTCAATTGTTTTCCATGCCCTGCATTCTTCTTCTGAAGTATTTTCCTGTGCAATGCAATCCCAGTTTCTAAAACAATGAGAAAAAAATCTTCAAGCTCTTAAGAAATATTAAAAAATATATGTGTATTATAAAAATATCATTGGTTAATAAGAAAAATACTGTGATAATGAAGAAAGTTTAACATTTAGAGACAAGGAAGTATCTGACTACTGAGGGACCCTTGTGGAAGGAATGACCAAAAATTAAAAATCTTACATTTAACAGCGTGTTTCCTGTCTGTTCCTGCTTGTTTTTTTCCCTTGACTTGTGAAGTTTTTCCACGTTTTCCTTTTCCAAATGGAATAGAGATATTGCCGCTGTTTGGGGAAACGGCCTCAGAGACCTGCTTCACTGAGACGAAAGTAACTGGCAGATGCAGTTTGATGTATTTTTGTTTGTTTTTGTTCCTTGTCACTCAGCTTTCATATCCATTTGCACCCACCCACTCCCAAAACTCCTGTTTGCTCTTAGTAATTTGTTTACTTACTTTCTTAATTCAAGGATCCTTGGCTTAAAAACTCTACATATTGCTTCTAAACAGTGTTGTGGGATAAAATGTATCAGTCTGAGCCTTACAAACTACAGCAATCCAAAGGCTGTGCTGAATCATACTCCCTGCCAGTGATGTCTGAAGACTTTCATTAAATGGGAATTGCTGGGGTACAAAGCTCCAGTGGCAGCCTGTCCGCTGACAACCAGTTCCTGCACTGGATACATGCTCTGGAGGATCCCTCTGAGGTCACAGTTATGCAGTCAATTTAGTTCAACACAAATCCATACTGCCTTTAAAACCTGCTGTCTCATCTCTGCTTGTCCCTAGTGCCCCTCTTAGGCTGGCATCAGACAGCCGGAATGCAAAACCACATGCAAGGATGGACACCTTTCCCTTCTCCCTCCCCCACCCACTTGCTGACCCCCACACTGCATGGTTCCTCGGGAAGAGAAATGCATGGGAGGAGACACCAGGAGCACTCCTCCTCCCCATGGCAATGCAAATTATGATGGATGATGTGGCTACATAACAAAGACCCAGGTAAGAGGACTTTTTAACAGCCCTACTTGTCAGATTCAAGGCAGGCTTATTTATCTAGTTTGCACTGGATTCTGGGTCTGGTCTTGTAATGTTTATTGTTGGCTCAAAGTGAGTGACACTGGATTCTCATGATCAAAGTCTCTTTAGGAGTAATATCTTCCAGCAATGAAAGCTCCTGAGTCTCAAACTGCACAAAAAGAAGAGTTGTAAATGAAAGACAAAAATTAAAATCTTCACCAAGGAAAGAAGCTTGGTTCCCTTAGCAGAAGCATCAATCCAAATGACACCCTAGCAGAACACAGGGATGGTCAGCAAACCTGTTTCACTACAATTTCAGGTGCTCTGCATGATCCAATTTCTTTCTACCTTCACAAGTTGGGCTTAAGGGTAAAAAAAAATTTAAGCATCAAAAGGCAAACCTTGTTTACAGTCCTCCCGTGCTTTTACTGTGTGGGAGGCTGTTTCTGTACTGTTCCAGAATGAAACGTCCTGGTAGTGATGCCTGCAATCAAGGAAACAGGAGAATATGGGATTAATGCAAGAAACAAGATGAACTGATAATTAACCACAGAAAATTAGTTCACTAAAGAAGTTTAACTCATTAAAATGACACAATCTAGAGCAAGATTCCTATTACTTTCAACTGAGAAGTGGATTTGGAATCTTCTCTTTAAAATTGTAACCTAAAAGATGCACCATATTCATGAGAAGTAAAAGGTGGCAAAATAGTAAGTAATACACCAAATAGTTTCAGTTGTGCTAGTGTGTGTATACTGAAATATATATTTTATTTATAAGTATTTTGTTATATATATTTACATGTGTTTGTGTATATATGTGCATTTATTTATGAGATCTGACCATGTCTGCTTGCAGAGGACTGACTCATTTCATGTTGGAAATTAGTTAAAATCAGATGCTAACAACTTTGGGTTACTAAGGACCTAGGCTGACCCCATGCCAGTAACCACACATCATTAGCTGTAACTCTGCAGTCCTGTGAGCCACTCCTGCCTTTGCATAACTCAGATTTCTGGACTCAAATGGGGACAGAAAAATGTTGTTAAAATTTTGTACTACATACATTACTTTAATTATGGTGTCTTGGGAGAAGACTATTTAGAAACCACATTTAACAGAAATTACTGGTCATGTTGTCTGGAAAAAGCATAAATAAAAGTCTAAATCCTTAAAGATAAACTCTTCTTTTCTGGGTGTTCTTGTATACAGGTAAGAACAGCCAGTTTACTCATTAATTAAATTTAACTTTACAAGTAGCTCATTTGAACATGGTTTAAGTTATGGTAGGAAATACTAGAAGTTTGCACAGTAAAACAGCAATATAAAAGCAATAAACTCATACAAAATAAAAAACCTGCTCAGGTTTACTTACTACCATATATGCAGTATCTTTGCATTAATAGGAGCAAGACAAGTAATACACATTTAAAGATCTTACAAAACATCTCCTCAAACTTAAACTGTTTTTTTACATTGCATAAATTGCACACACACATTTATAAAGTACAGCTGTTTGTTTATGGCTTCATACATTACTTCATACTTCATACAGCTTAACATCATGCCTGCATTGCTCTTATCATTACACAATGCTGTCAGCCACTAACAAGGCAAATATTTTAATAAAAGCAGCTTAGTTTCAATAATGCTTTAGAGCCATAAAACCATTAGGGCTGGAAGGGACCTATGGAAATTACATGGTTCACATCTCCTCTCAGAGCAGGTCCAACTTCAAAGTTAGAGGTTCCTCAGGGCCGTGTCTTTCAAACACACATAATGCTAAATCATCCCAATACTTTACATAACATTAAAAACATTAATGCAGTCAGTTGTTCTCACTAATCCACTAACAAATACATTAAAGTGATCCTGTGTTAAAAGTACCCACTATACTTATTTCATCTTACATAAACAGCAGTGCTGCTGGGGTTTTTTTCTCTCAAGACCTTAATTTCTTTTATTTTTATACCATCTTATTTTTATTTTAGACCCCTTACTGCAAAAGTCATTAAGTGCAAATAATGTTTGTATAGTCAGTGGTGGTGTTTTTATTCTTGGGGAACTATCATTGCATTCTGGAGATTGGGGCTTAGTGAATTATGCTTTAGACTATTGCTTAGATACTCAGAAAAGCCAATAATCTTTATTCTCAAGGGGAAAAGACCTGAATTTGTATCAGCTGTGGTAAATGAGAAAACCTGTCCAACAGCAGCACACTAAAATTCAACTGGTTTAATTTTGTACTAATCACTTTAGTGTTGTAAAAGGCCCTTAAAAGTGATGTTTTCTTTAAACTCAGTATAATTGCTTCAGAAACAGCAGCAATGCATCCTTGTTTACACTGGCTCCAGCAATGTTTCCTGTCAAAACACACAGAAGAACTGACTTTTGACAAAAAGGATAGTTTAATTTGCAGTGGACAGTCTGCTGGTCTTACTGATTCCTACTGGGAAATGACTCCTACAGCAAGGCCTCTGCCAGTACAGCTGGAAGATGCTGGTACAGGCATCTGATCAGCCTGTAATCCTGACAAAGGCACCTAAGCAGGATGACCACTGTTACAAGAGCTCAGAGGCCTTGTGCAGACACTGCTGCCCTTACATGGACAATGTAAGTGGAGGCCCATGGGATCCCACCACAAGTGTTCACCTGTGTCTCAATTTTCTCAGTCAGCTGCTTTGGAGGAGTCTTCCAGACAACCCAGAAATCCAACAACTGTAGACCTCAATTCTGCATAACAATTTACATCTTCCACTCCTTTTTTTACCTGTATTTGTGAACACAAATAAATTAAAAAAACCCAACCGGCCAACAAAACAAACTGAGTGTACCTAAGAATTCAGTGCAATTTTATTACAAACACAAACAAGGATAAACCATATTCAGCATCATTTAACTGGCCAAATTCAAACAGTTTTTGTGAAGCTCAGACGGAAAAGGAAAGGAGAAAAAGGTATCAAGGAGACAAGAGCAAGAGCAAAAGCTCTGATGGCACTAGAGAATTCGGGGTTGTTTTTGCCTTAAACTTTTTCTTGGTCACCTTATTGACCTCCTCATCTTTCATGGCCCTTTTTATGACCTGTTTCAGGCTCCTTTGTTGCCCTGATCCCCTGGGTCAACTTTTCTCAGCATCCCAGATAACGCAAGAAAAGTTACCCAGTGCTGGTATCTGACAGCAGAGTAAGTTTGATTCAGCTGAAGCCAGGTACCCAAGTAGCACAGGATCAGAATTAGGCTTTCCCTGCATGTCTTAGAGATACGAACTGTGTCCTTTGAACCACATTCTTGATGATATTTGTCACACATTTCCTCAGCAACTTCAAAAGTGTTTGAGTCCTTTAATTACAGTGCTGTTTACCTACTATCTTAACAGGCATTTGCTCAGAACAGACATTTTCTCAAACACTCCCTTTATTATCTTTTCCCCCGAGTGCAAAAATAATCTACAAAGAGCCATATTAACATCCCTGGTTATACATAAAGCAGTATTCCTTTGAGAACAAAAATATTAAAAGAGTGATAATCGAGTATGAGTTTCTGTCCTAGATTTGCAGTGAACTCTGTGCTTGTGCTTTCTGCGTTACGGACCTTAAAAACTTCTGCCTACCAGTTCTTTACCAATAACAGTTTGCAGTCATGTGTGAGAAACACGAGCTTGGTGTCACTTTTCATTAAGAAAATTACCTAAGACAATCACTTAAAAATGGGTCTAGCACTGTGCTTGTTTTCAGGTTATTTCCCAGTCCTTTTAAATTGGTGCTTTAAGTCAGCAGGTGTATAATAACTATGAACACTTGGCTGTTGCATTGCACATCTAATATATATCAATATCCATGCTCTAACACTGGAAAACTGATTCACACACAGAAAGGTGAGGAGACTTAGATGGAGTCTCTTTAATGGTACCTTAAGTTAGTTGCAGTTGAAGTATTTTGGCCAGTGGTTTCCTTACTGTGGCCCAGGAGTCACTGGTATGGACTCTGCAGAATCATATGAAAACATGGTTTTAAGTAGAATTTTAATAACAGGGTACAATAAGTTTTCAGAGTTCACTAAACTCCAGTGGTCCAAACTGTTTGGAGATTCTGACCTAGTCTGACATTTGTGATTACAGAATTACCAAAGTGCTCCCAGCTGCCTTATGATGGCAGAGCTGTGTTACCAGGGCGATCTAAGCTACAGCTCCGTGAATAACACAGTTGGTGGCAATACCTGCTGACCCAGAGGGCAGGTTTCTCAAGGCTCTTTACTTTACTACACAGAATATACTTCCAACCAAACCACTGCAGGCAGGCCAGGAGAAGGATGAAGAGCCTGCCCAGGTATCGAAGGGAATGTGCCTTCCAGCAGCACTGTCCTGCAGCAGAAGTGTCCCTTGGAAGTGCCCTTCTCTTTGCCTCCCTGCAGTGTGTCCTGTATCAGATCTGGCTGCGAGCACATCTCAGAGCAGTGTAATCGGGCAGGGCTGGGGAGTGGCAATTCTATGAGTCACATTTCAAGCATACGGAACTCAAAGCCCTGCAGTGGAGAGAAATGAGGCACCATGAAAATTGAGACATCAAAGGCATATAAATAAGAAGACATATTAAAAAAAATGTTGAAATCTCAGCTGATGGGCCAGTGACTCTTGAATCACACACAGGTCTTAAGCAGTTCAAATGCAGCTCCTTCACCAAAGCTCCATCATGAGGATGGCCAGTCTGGGTCAGCTGAACCCTGCCTGTTGGATGAAGGGAGCCAGTGGTGCTCCTGAGTCTGACATCAGTAGGCTGTCTACAAGTCCAACACACATGCACGCCCATTTTGCAGTGCTGTCCCAGATGCAGGTTGCTCTGAGAGATTTCCTTTTCTTCTTGGAAACAGGTGGCATGTGTGAATTCTGGTCACATGAAGATTTTGACATAGTGTTCATAGACCCAAGACATTTGGAGAACTTTTCTTTGCAAAGAAATGATTTAAAAATAAATCCTCTTGGTCTCACTCACATACTCAGGAGAACTATTTTGTCTGAGAAAGAACTGTGAGGACTTGGATCCAGATTTCCTGCTCAGTGCAGGCACTTTCACCTATTCAGAGTGTGAAGAACTTGCTAGCCTGGAGCAGCAATGCTTCACACTTACGTTGCTCAGATCCCAGCGAGTTGACAGGGTCAAAATATGTAAGGAGAATGAAACCTCTGATCAGGTTGACAGCTTGTAGACACTAAGGACTGCAGCAGCTCAGCAAAAAACTGCCTGCATTCCTCCAGTTCTGGGGCGAATGGGTCCATTGAGCCAATGGTGCAATTTAGGGTAACTCTGCCCTGGCCTTCTGCTGCAAAGTCACCATGAGATCCTCTTGTCCTGGTCTTTCCCCTCTGCTGAGGCTTTAAGATGGTGCCCAGAGGAGCATTAAGACTGACACACAACTTCTCATCGTACAGAAGGAGAATCACTGCAACATCCTATCACAGCAATTTTTTCAAGAGCATCTGATTCTGCAAGAGGCTCAGGACTCAAGTTCTCACCGTGGAACTCAAGGAAATTTCAAAGACTTATTTGGTTGGCTCAAGCATTTGTCTCTTTTCAAGCAACTCTCAATGATGCCACATTCACAAGTGTGGTCTACTACAGCTCTAATTAGGCATAGCAAGCAAAGTCTAATGCTACATTCCATGTATTCCATGAATTGCTCTGTATTTGAAATATTGCCAAAAAAACCCTAGAAGGCACAAATCCATTCCAGCACAGCCTTTTTCTAGCCCACTCTTTTTCTGTTTCTTTGTAATGCAGATGGTACAGAATTCAGTACATTAATTTTCCATAGCATGTTGAAGTCTCCACTTACGCTTAAATCCCATATTGCCAACCTAGCTAGCAAGGGAAAAAACCCAGGAGTAATACCTTTCAACTCCCATGCATGAGAATAAGTCTCACTTGTGAAGCCACTGAATACTGATTTCAGTTTGCCCAAAAGAGTTTCATTTGTCTCTTATAAAGCTTCCCATACAATTCTAAGCCTAAACAGGGACTGTTCATATGTATATATAGACATAGTACATATATACACACAAATGTAGAACCAAAGCAGTCTGCATAAGGCAGAATACCAGCAGATCTTTCCAAACCCAAACGTGTGCAAATTTAATCAATTAAATGTTTTGGGGCTTGGGGGGGAGGGGGGGTGAGGGGGTTGGTTGGTTTGTTTGTTTGTTTTTTTACTATGGTAGGTATGCAGTTGTCCAGCTGACAGGTTTTCCTTGGGCTGCTGGAGTATACTGGCAGTCAGTTCCCTCTGTGTCTCATACACCAAAATAGTACAGCTGGAGACTGGCCCACATTTCATTACTTTCCACAGGGTCCACATTAGCTGCCTTTACATTAACAATACTCCTGGAATAAAGCCTGGTCCTAACGTCTGATCAAAAATACTGCCCAGAAGAAATACATTTTACCTTGTACTTAGATTCTCTTTTCTTCTATTAAATTTCACATCAAATCTTTTTCTTAGGAAAGAAAAGAGAATCAATAAAAACATCTGATGTACTCTGAAGAGCAGGAATTGATACCAGAGATGTTAACGTCCACCAGTGTCTGCGACAGCTCTTGTGTGGGTAAAAGAAATCACCAGGATATATGTTAAATCACCAGGATGTATTTTAGAACCAGAACATAACAAAACCTGGGAATTTGAAATTAGGCCCAGTTCTTTTCTTTTACAGCTTTTTTTTTTTTACTGTAGCCTTGAGTGTTACCAAATAATTGCACAAATGAAAAGAAAATCTGATAATCCAAATAAACAAAGCCAAAAAATGGATCCTTTGAGCTTAAAAGGAAGTATGTTGCTCTGTGGCATTCACACATATTTATAAGTGTGATCAAGCAGAAGAGAATGTGTCTCTCCATTATACATTGCAAGGTCTTTTCAGGCCAAATTTTGTGAAGTGTGCTCAGTGGAACCTGAAGCCACATGACCTGTTAACATTGATGCTAACAGAACTGTCTAAATTACAAAAAGTGATTTAGGATGAGTTTTAAAACTGCATCTTGCTTCCATTTAAAGCAGTGTCACAGCTCTTGCTTTCTGAACAGGGCTGGGATGCCTGTGAAAGTATGAACCATCTTGCCAGAGTGTATCCACAGATGTCTGTAAAGGTGAGAAAGGCATGTGTGAAACTACCCAGGAAATCATAAAGTTAAGTGGCTTATATTCATCATCCTGCTGTGGAACACTAAAAAACTCTGGAAAGTTCCTTAATGTCTTTGCCATTGACATCTGGTGAATCTTAAATATGTATGTCCAGTTGTAAGATAGTAGTAAGCTTTAAATACAGAAAAGTGCTTTCTGTTTCCTTTAAGATCCCTACTAGGACAAAAGCACACCTGTCAGATGGCAGAAGTATCTTCGTTATTTATACATAAACACGTGCCACCTTTCCTAAAAACTGGAAAGGAAGAGATGGAAGACTGGCAGCACCATCTCCTGGCAGATAAAAGAAATAGGGACCACTTTGTGTCAGTGTAGGGCCAAGTAATTTCTTGGGGGATTTCAAAAAGACTGTAGCAGGAAGTAACTTCACAAGAGTATATTTCCTCCCTAGGAAGATTAACTTTGATATGCTTCAGGGAAGAAAAGCATTATGTGTTATTATAATTATAGAGAACATATGCTCAGAATAATGAAGAACAAATTCAGGTTGCTTCTGCCTTTAAAAGGCTCTCTCATGTTGGTCTCTGCTTTCCTTTGTGATGCAGTAATAGCAGATTCCAAAACTAGCACAGCAGGTAAGTCAGTCCAGTTGCAGCATATTTGTGTAGTCCTGGAAGACCACAGGAGACCATAGAAGTTCCTCGAAGTCTGAAAATACTGGAATATGTATATTTCAAGAGTTGTAGCCAAATTTCTGTCTTGCTGAGTAGGTAGGGGAAATGGTGGGAAATGTACTATAAACTCGTGAATCACTAATGAGGAGTGCTAGTTTACATATTTTGAAAGTGACAATAGGCCAAACAGTGCTAAGTAAGGGTGAGGCCTTCGAAGCAATGAAGCACTGTATGGGAAAGAAAAACATCTATGGAGATAAAAGAGGAGACTAAGTCAGATGACTTAGACATGGAAGACAGAAAGACAGACATGGAAGAGAACAGAGGAGAAAAAAGAAGTAAGGAAGAGAGGAGTTACAGAAACTTCAGAACTGGTATGCCACAGGAGTCCAGATCTCATTTACCAGCAAGAGGGAGAAGACAACCTCAGCAACCAGGCCAAAGTATACCAGTCTTCCGCCCGTTGACTCTTGCAGACCTGTTCTTGCTGTTAGGTCTGCGTTCCATGGTACGAAACAAACATGAAGCCCTCCTTGTGCTACATAAACACGGATGATGTTTTGCTGTTGGGTTTTTATCATGTTTTGGAGGTTATTTCACCTTTGCAGGTTGAGGAACTCCCAAGTGCTTTTAAAGAATGTTGTTGGTTTTTTTTTTGCAGAGGATCATGGAAGTGGAAGAGACTTACGAACTCATTCATTCCATCCTTCTCCCAAAGTATGAACACTTCTTATAAGTCACCGCACTTCCCAGGACTTCGCCCAACATAGATTCAAAAGCCACATATAATACAGGTTTCAATGATTCCCATGGGAAAATATGCAGCTTTATGAAGCCTACATCTCCCACAAGGGTAGGGAGGAGCTCTGCTTATCTCTTTAGCTCAGAACCAAGATCAGGACTTTTTCCTCGGGGGATCATTTACTCTTCAAACATTCACAAAACAAAGGTAATCCACCCTCCAGGGCGTGCCACAGAATCCACCTTCCTTTCCAAGCAAACTACTAAACTCTCTATTTTATGAATCACTCTGGGTAGTGGGTTTATCTCTTTTACCAAAGAGTTGTTCTTAAAGGAACCCTTCTTCTGAACAGGGTCAGTTACCCAGCTAGCTGTCACTCCACATCTCCAGCTTCCATTATTAGCACAGGGAAATACATTCACTGCCTATATATATTAAATTCTTTTGTTTATTTTTTTATTCAATGTGCTGTACTTGTGCTATTCCTCACTGAAACACATTATGTGCCGTTTCCCATTAATTCCTAATTATATCCTATGTATTTATATCCTTGTTTAGTCCCTACATGTGTTAATAAAATGGCTCCAGTTCCTTACTGTGGGAAGGAAAGAACACATTTCTTTTTTATATTGAGTATCAACACACTCCAAAAGTGGTCTTGTACTGGACACAAGATGATATATTTGCAAAACAAATTAAGATTAAAAAAAAAAAATCACACTCAGACATGCCATTAAACTAACCTACTGATAGCAAATCTATTATTGTTATTAATGTAGAATAAACAATATTGCTAAATCAATGACAATTTTCATAATTACTATATACTGTTATGCTATTATTAAATAGCAATAGTCTAAACATTTCAATCTAACAACTCCATTGTGATCGGCTCTGTCAAAGCCCAAATCACAGTTCTGTAACCCTAAAAATATTTACTGGCAATCAGCTTCTATTATTAAAGTGTCCTGGAAGAAACAAGTCAGTGGGAAAATTCAAGTGATAAAAGAAACTTTTTACCTGGCTTTCTGTATCTTCCTTCACAAGTCACAAAATAGTGAGAGATAGGATAGTCCATCCATTGATAAAAAAAATGGATCTGTACTGGGACTTCTGAAGTCCAATATATGATCTGAAAATTGGGATAAATTGTTCACAGATAAAACATCACTATTCCAAAAAGTTCCACCTAAAGTTGATTCTAAGACTTGCAGAAAGATCCTGCAATATTAAATCACATCTGATAAAATAGCAAACGAAAATTGATGTTTATAAATGCTATATGTAACCTTCACCAAATACTCACAATGATGAGCACTTGTTTAGTTGTTATTAATCTGAAAAGAGATCTTAGAAAGCTGGTGAAGTATCATCTACCTGAAACTTCAAGTCTGTACTAGGTGGAGGTCAAAAATTATGGAAAGTCACTAGAATCAAGACGTGGCTAGAGGAAAATTATTTATTACATACTACAGAACGGCAGTACTATATCAAAAAAACAACAAAAAAAACCCCAAAAACCAAAACCCAAAAGCCAGAAAGAGGTTTAGATTAAGCACAAACATCGAATAATCACACACAAGGGAAGACTAACCAAAATAAGACATTTCATTTGGGGAAAAAAACCAATCAAACCTATATATCAGAGGGTTATGGTAGGTCTCATGAATTACATCAAAGGAAAGAGTCATAAAATGCATAAAACTCAATAATAAATAATTTTCAAGAGGATCTGATATTATTTCAATAATCTTAGTGTACCACGTGCCAGAAGCTGAAACCCACCAACTGAACTGGCTACAAAAGCAGTATTGAGAGATGATAAAGCCCTGGTGGAAAACCCAAGAGAGCCTCCCGAGTCTGTGTTCCTCTGCTGGAACACTTCATCATTGGCCTTATCTCTGATCTGTCTCAAACAGAGATGTTGACTTAGAAAGAAGTTCATGACACAAAACAAACTGTGACAAATTCTCAACAGATACTGTTCACCCAGGAAACTCAAGGATGCAATAATTCTAACTGTGCAGTGAAATTCTAACTGTGGTATAAATTCTTGTTTAAAACTTTCTTGGCATCTAAGAAGTGGATTGTATCAAATGTTACATTATTTTTAAAAAATCGTTTCTAAGGGAAAGCATGAGAAGTAGTGACCATTAAAAGTGACACCTATTCTGCACAGACTAGTACAGCTGTAATTAGTGCGTATGTGGGGAGATGTGATTTACCAGGGAAAGGTCAACAAGGGTTTTGTCAACATTGTTCTTGCCAAGAGAAGTCTTGCCTTATAAACTCAGACTGAAGTCTTTTGAATGTGCCAGCAAGCACATGGAGAGGAGGGATTGCAGAGGTACAATTTGCTGAGATTTCTGAAAGACTTTCAAGACTTTCTTGCCAAAGGTTCTTAAGGAGACTAAAAAACCACAGGATAAGAGACAAGATCCCAGCATGGCTTGAAATGCAGTTAAAAGACTAAGTACATGGTCAGTTTTCACAATGAAAGGAAGTCACTAATGCACCTTCACATCTCTGCACTTATTCATCAATAATCTGAGTAAGACAAGACAAAGATTGCTGAAGATATCTTGTTATTCATGAAAGGAGAGAAAAGGTGTGGCTGAGAATTGCAGGAAGACCTTCCTCTATTCAGGGCTCGTACACCTACACTGATGCTCCATCATATGGAGGACATTGGCTCTGGCACAGGACTCAACAGGGACCCCCAGGCTCTTCTAAAGCCTCACTCAGACCCTCTGTGTCATCTGGAATAGCACTGGACACCCACATGTGGGCAACTGAACAGAGCCCTTAGTGCCTGGCAGGAAAATGACAGATGATCACGAAGACAGACAGATGTAAAGCCATGCACATGGGGAAAAGACAGTCTTACATCATGTGTGGAATAATGCTGTCTGAACCGACCATTACATGCCAGGAGTGAGAGCTGGGAAGTCTAATGTTATTTGTAGGACAATGCCACCTCAGTGGAGATCAATGGCACACTGAATATTAGAAATATTCAGAAGCAATATTGACAACAAGGCAGGGAATATTGTCATGCCACTTTATAAATCTACTGTGTGCCTCTGTCATGAACAACGTACACATTTCCAGTCCCACCATCACAAACAGGAATAACAGAAATGGTAAAGTTCATAGAATAGCAACAAACACTTCCTTGGAAAGAAGGAGATTTCACTTGGACTTGTCAGTCTACAAGAAGAGCCTTACCAGACTGCAAGGGGATTTCAGGGAGACTCTGGAGTGGTGACTGGCATAGAGAAGGCAAAACTGATATACTGTCCTTTCCCAAGCAAGAGGCAGGGTTGGGTCATCACATGGTGTCACAAAATGTCAAGTTGAAAGCAAGGAAAGTGGCCGTTCATACATACAGTGACATTGTGGAACTGCCTGCCACAGGATGATATGGATGCTTCAAGTTTACAAGCAGTAGGTCACAGAAATGACAGAAATGACAGAAATCACAGAATGGATAAGGTTGGAAGGGATCACAGTGGAGCATCTGGTCCAACCTCCCTGCTCAAGCAGGGCCATTCCAGAGCACATGGCACAGGATTGTGTCCTGGTGGTTCTGGAATATCTCCAGTGAGGGAGACGCGACAGCTTCCCTGGACAATCTCTTCCAGTGCTCAGTCACTCACACAGTAAAGAAACTCTTCCTCATGTTCAGGTGGTGCTTCCTGAGCATCAAGTCAACTGAACAAATGTATGGAGCAGTGAGGGCTGCTAAGCAAGACACAACCTGTGATTTCAGGAGTCACTAGATGCAAATTGTTGGAAGTTCAAAGCAGACCCACTGGAAGTTTCCTCAGTGGTTTCACTTCTTATAATCTTCTTGTCTTTGGGGACAAGAACTGAGAGACACACTCTTGGTTTAAGTACTATATCTGCCTTTATGGTGTTATGAAAAATTGAAAAACGAGTAGTTTTATTGATGCTATTTAAATATTTCAGGTTAACTAATGAGCAGCACGGCTTAAGCACGATTGGCAATGGGGACACTTTTTCTCCATTTCTGCTGAGTGCATCACTTGCAATCACCTTTACCAGAGGTATCTGCAAAAGGTAAGAGATCCAGCTAATTCTGGAGAACATGAACTGGAGCACTACAGCACAGCTGTAACACAAGCACATTTTCTGTGCTTTTATCTCAATAAGGCGTGCTCTTTGGGAACAGTTGAGTCATGGACCCATCACTTATTATTTGCACTAAGTGCCACAATCCTCAGTTGTGCTAAGGAAACCACACAAAACCTTGTAAAGTCACCGAGTACAGTCACTCACACGGGCTGGGGAGAAGATGCCAATGCAGCTGTGAGTGGCATTGCTGAGCGTGCAAGATCTGAGAGCATCAGGGTCCTGCCCAGGCAGGTCCACACCCCACGCTGCCCCCAGAGAGGGCTGCAGCACTCAGAGCCTTCTCCCTTTCCAGAGGTCTGGTCCTGCCCTGGGAATACCGTGAGGGGGCTGTGGTGAGGATGTCCCAAGAAAGCAAGTGCCCTCAGCAGAAGAGCATTGCCAGCAGGTGGAAGGAGGTGATCCTGCCCCTCTCTTCAGCCCTAGTGAGGCCACATCTGGAGTGCTGTGTCCAGTTCGGGGCTCCTCAGGACAAGAGAGGCATGGAGCTCCTGGAGAGGGTCCAGCAGAGACTACAAAGATGATTAAGGGACTGGAGCATCTCTCTTACAAGGAAAGGCTGAGAGAGTTGGGCCTGTTCAGCCACAAGAGATGAGTTGAGAGGGGACCTCATCAATGTATTTAAGTATCTTAAGGAAGGGTGTCAAGAGAATGGAGCCAGACTCCTCCTGGTGGTGCCAAGTAATAGGACAAGAGGCAACGAGCAGAAATTGATGCTCAGGAAGTTCCACCTGAACTTGAAGAAGAACTTTGTTGTGTGTGTGACCAAGCACTGGAACAGATTGTCCAGAGGCTGTTGTCTCCCTCCCCAAGTATATTCAAGAACCGTCTGGATGCAATCCTGTGCCCTGTGGTCTAGGATGACCCTGCAGGAGCAGGGGGGTTGGACCAAACGCCCCACTGTGATCCCTTACACTCTGCCCCATCGCATGCCTCCATGACGGCAGCACTACCGCCTCACACCCTCACAGCGGAGCCGGCCCCTCCCCTCCGCACCGAGCCCCCGCTCAAGATGGCGGCCCCGCCCGCCCCACAATGCTCCGCGCGCAGCCGCCGCGCTTCCGGGTGCGGGCCCAGGAGGGCGGCGGGCCCGGCACGGCGGGCGGAGGGCGAAGCTGCCCCGAGCGGATGCGAACGGGCGGGCGCGCAGTGCCGGAGGAAGCCGCGCCCGGACCATGAGGCTTCGACTGTGGCTGGTTCCGGCCGTGGTGCTGCTGTGCGGGCCGGGCGGGCTGGAGGCGCTGGGGCACCCGCAGCGCCCGCAGCGCTACGGTGAGGGCAGGGCGCGACCACGGCAACCGCGGAGGGGAGGGGAGAGAGGGGAGAAGGAGGGAGAGACCACTGCGAGGGCGGGGGGGGAGGCACGGCACCCCCGCCTCTGCCAGGGGTTGGTGATGGATGATGTGTGGAGTGGGGCAGAGCACCCCTTTTGCTGAAGGCATCGCTGATGGGCAGTGTTTGGGGTTACTTCTCTCTGCGGCGAGGCAGAGAGACACCATTGTCTTCTCGAGGTCTGCTGAAGCGTTTTCCTCGCAGGAGTTTGTGTTCTGTTAAGGCGGGATAGTCACAGAATGGGTTGTGTAGGAAGGGACCGCAGTGGGTCATCTGGTCCAGTCTCCATGCTCTTGCAGGGTTATCCTGGAGCACATTCCACAGGATTGCATCCAGGCAGTCCTTGAATATCACCAGTGAGGGAGACTGTACAACTTCTCTGGGCAAAATCATATAAATGGCTTCCCTTCATAGTTCTGTCTGGAGAGTCACCAGAGAGCCCGAAGCCATTGGAGCTGAAAGTGACCTCTAGAAAAGCTTGACGTGGAGGAGACCCGCTGCTTTATTTAACATCTGTAAACAGTTTTGCATCTGAGTTTCTGCTTTGGAATGAAGAAGTTGCAGACTTTTGTTTGATAAGCAAAAGCTTATCACTGAAATGGCAGATGGGCTCTTGCAAGAGGCAGTGGCCGTGTCTTGCCCTTAAGACCCATTTCTTGCATACTTCTTGGATCCTTGTCTTTGCTCCATTTTTTCTCCTCTCTGTACCACAGTTTCTCAACAAAATTTTTGTTTCCTTTAAAAGCTTTGTCTGGCCCCCACATGAAAACCTGCGTTTTGAAAATCAAAGGTACAGAAATGATATTGTGATAAGTTCTGTTGCTTTCCTTGAGCCCATCACTGCGCAGGGCGGGGATTCACATGTGATGGTGCTGACATTCAAATCGACAACTGAACTGTCAAAGGCAGTCTCCAAACACTGTTCCAGTGATTAATCGGCTGTACATTCACACAGATATTTGTCCTGCCTCCAGTCGGTGAGGCCAGCAGGGACTGCTCCAAGTCTCCTTTCTTGGCTTAGATCTCTCAGCACATTTCCTGTTAGGTGTCCAGGCTGCACCTCTGCCCTCCTCTCCTGCACCCGCGGTGCATTTGTGGTTCTGTGCACACCTCAGCAGCTGGTGGCTGCAGGAACCTGGGAAGGATGGGGCTCAGTGGTGGATGCTGCAGGAAGTGTAATAGAAACAAAACAAACACAGCATGTCCTTTCAACATCAGGCAGGTCAGTGGGGTCCTGAACAGAGGGTGGGCTGTCAGATCTTCGTGCCTTCTAAAGGACCTGTCCGCTATGAGTTTGTGCAGTCTTTATCTGACGGCTTTTATTTTCTTGCCCCATGTACCACCATGCCTGGGCTATTAGCTATTCAATTTTATGAAATATTGCATGGAGGAAAAACTCCTTCCTTCTGTTTCTAAACGTTGACCATTTCTGCTATCAGAACTGGTCAATATGGAAGAAATATTCATTTTGCTCACACCTTTAGTGACTTACATACCTATGTAATTTTTCTCATTTGTACTATCTTTTTTTAAGTGAAAAAATATTAGTCTATATAATAATTTTTAGTATGAGGAAAGAATCATGACTTTATTGGTTACTTTTGTCTATATATTTTGTGTTGGGTTTTTATTTATTTGAGATGTATGATCAGGGCTGCAGGACACCATTTGTAATACAAAGGCAGCATAAATTTATAATGATGAACGTTTTTGATTTGTTTCCTTTCTGAGTAGTTTTTTGTCTTTAATAGTCGCTCCAAGCTGTCTTTTCTTTGTGGGTTTTCTGTTTTGTTTTGTTTTGATAATTATACTGAAATACTTTGACATGTAAATACGGTGAGAAATTATTTTCCTCACGTGTTATTTCACACATTCACACCTTGAATTTCATTACATGTTTTGTTTTGTTGTCCAGTAAACTAAATTTACAAAACTATTTTGTGAGGGAGCTTGAAAAATCCATGTGTGCTACATTAGCTGTTACTTTTATCCACACACTCCTCCCATATATATACATATATATGCTAATATATAGGAGGCATTACTTCTCTAGTATCTTATTTAGCCCCAGGTCTAGTAACTTACACTTTGTTGTTATTATTACCTGTTTGCCAGGTCAGGACATTGAATGTATTTGTTGATTAGGCCCTTAGATGGTAGCTGGGGTAGAAATTGGTCCTTTCAGTCCCCCTGCACTACACCAGTGGCACTGTAGTCCCACAGCACAGTTAGTAGTTGACCAGTTCTATGTTTGCAGTGCTTTGTAACTCTTGGGTTAATACATTCATATCCTGTTGATTTATTGGTCATTTTCTAGACTTGTTGTAAAGCCTCCTTTCCTGAGTCTCGAACGCAGGTCTTTACATATATCCTATCATGATAAGCTTTTGGGGAACTTTTTAATCTCCTCTGCAGTGAATACTAAGGTCAATTATTGCCTTACTTTATGGCCTTTAGCATCCAGTCTTGGGGCTGTATTTGCAGCTTACTTGTTTTACGAGCCCTATTTGGTTATATAAAAAATATTTCAAGTATTTATGCCTTTTACAAGCTGCTTTTCAAAACACCTTTGCCTATTTTATTGTGGTTTTATGTTCATCTTTTGTTAGAGTTCTGTTGTCCTCATCTTACAGCTTGGTTTTCTAAATATCATCTTTTCCTTCTAATAATTTCAGTGTTATTATTTTGAAAGCTCTGTTTAACCACAGCTTAATTTTTGGGAACTGAAATCAGATTTCTGATGAGGACTATCCTTAAGGAAGTTTCATGAATCAATATTTTGTGATTTCTGTTGAAAACTTCTTGCCTGTTACTCTGAGTTCAGCTTTTCAAGGAGGAAAAGAAATTATACCGTGAAAAAAAAGAATTTGACAAAGAATAGAAGAAGTTATAAAAATATGTGGGTCATTTTCCAGCTTTTTTCAGTTGAAGTAATCTTAGGGTGTGGTGGTCCAGGAGTCTAAACTGATCTAAAATGGGACTGCCTCAACCTGACCTCAGCTTTCTGATCCCTTCCCCATTCCTGTGAGCACATTCATGGAATGTCAGCTGTCTGGAAGCTAATCTCTTTTTTTGTTTGGTTTTTTTTTTCTTTTCTTTTTTGGTGGTTTGGGTTTTTTGTTTGGTTGGTTTTGTTTTATTTTCAGTAAAGGGTATATTTTCTCTTTGTGAAGTCCATTATCGTGGACTGTCACTAGTGTGACTGTCCAAGCACCTGCCCCCTTTTTTTGGGGGGGGTGGAAGCGGTTGTGTTTCAGGTGAGAGATGAAGGCAGGATGGTATCCACCTCAGTTTGTCTTTAGGTATACTCCTTTTAATAATGTTGACATCAGGGATTAATTTTTAGAGAAGTGGGACTCTGCTAGTCAATACAGTGACTGATACTGTAGTTTGGCCCCTGAAAAATTAGTGTCAGCTCTTCCAAAACTTTTCTCCTTGTTGTCGTTTATCTCTGAAGATAACTTTATATAGCTATAAAATATTTATGCTGTTTGTCTTCAAGTTCAGACATATCTGAATGGTAACAGAGCTTAATGTACTTGAAAAGAATAACAGTGCAAATATCCAGCTTGGGTGCTGAATAGGTCGCTGAATATATCTAAAGAACTGCTTGAATCTGTATTACAGTACAGTGGCACAAGTTATATGCTGCCACTAAGCAGCATGTATCCAGGATTATCCCCAACAGAGTCTGGATGTAAAATGTGTCTTACTCTACTGTTACCTCTTTTGAATGAGAACTTTTTATCACAAGCTAGGCAGGGAACTAAAATAAGATAGTTATTCCTGTGCTGGGCAGAGGATATTCTTTGAATCACTCACTGGGGATCTTTTTCTACCTGCCAAATTGCAGAAATAAAATCTGAGGCAAGTACCCTGATTTTCACCAGTTTTTTTCTCCCCACTGCAGAAATACCATGCAGAACTCAGAATTGTGTGAGCTGGAGAAATGACAAATGGTTCGCTGCAAACCTACCTAATGCACATCAGAAGATAAGGATTTAGAAGTTGTTGAGTGAAAAAAACAAATGGTAGTGGTGTTGATGAATAAACCAGGGAAGCTAAGTGATACAGAGGGCAGCATAAATTGATTTGCAGTCACTTTTGAATTCTTCACACCTGGTGTGACAAAATGCAGGAAGTCCAAAAGGCCAGGAACAAAACTGGCTGGCAGAGAGTTAAGGGATTGGAAGTTTAGCTCAGTGTCAAGGATGTGCAGTGAGATAATTAGTGACAAAAATCTTTATCAAGGTTAAATTTTATCCTGCTGAACTGAAGTTTCTGTTGGAGACTAAGGCAAGACCTAGGTGAGGGTCAAATGATTAATTTCCTTACCATGATCTTCCTTTTTTGTTACTGCTTCTTACCCCATTTGGACATCCTTTGAAGCAAGACTGCTGTTTTAGATGGAGCTGGTTTTGCAGTATGTCCCCAAAAGCTGAGGGCTGGGAGTGTTTCTCACCGTGCATCACATGGTGGAGAATTCAAGGACACACAATCCCACAGCATGTGATCCCTGCCCAGGAGGCAGCGGGATTATTTCAAAATCATTGCAGGAATTCGTTGATGCAGTGTCTTTGTCTCGGTATAAACAGCAAATGCTTGCTGTAGACATGGCCTTACTGAAGGCAAATTATCAGTATTATTTTTGTGTTGCGGATTAGCAATCTTTTCCATGGTTACTTAATATCAAGGTTTTCCAGTACTTTCCTCAGGTTTGTTTTCACTTGTTCATATGACTAGGTCAATGTTTCCATTTCCAGCTGAAAAAAGTGATGGAAGTGTAATTTCTGCGAGAAGTACTCAAGGTCAACAAAAAGAAGAATGTCAATGCTACATTAAATTCTAATTAATAAGAATTACCTTTAACTATTGCAAGATTTTTGTAATGGGAACATAATCCAGTGCTCAGCATGAGTTTGGTTTTCAGTAGTGCCAATATGTTCTGACCTTTAAGCAGACAAAAAGTAAAATTCCTGTTTGCATTTAAGATTTGGGGTGGTTTAATTTTCCCCCCACTGTAAAAACTGACAACTTCACTGCTGCTGTACATTGCTGATAGCAGCAGTGACTCATCTCAGTTTCATGCTTCTGCCACTCTGGAATTTTTGTGTGCCTGTGCAGAAGCCCCAGCGTGGATTTCTGCTCCGTGGCTGGAAGGGCCGAGTGAGGAAGCACAGCCAGCCATACTCTAACACTCTGGCACTCTGACTTTACATTAGGATTTAATTGTGTGTTTAGTAGTCAGCAGAGATTTGTCTTTGAGATAGAAGTTCATGTTTAACTTCTGTTATAAACAGGTTGATTTTTCCCCCCCATCTTTTTTATAAACTGTAGGAGTCCGAGTTTGCCTGTTGGCCAGACTGATGATGGGAAGTGCTTTGCTGTGAAACCAAGAGCCAGGTTTCTTTAATGAAGAGCAGTTTATCCTGCTGTCCTTTTCTATGATTTTCATGTGCAATACATGAACTTGCCTGTTTTGGGGATGTCCTGCAACCCTCTCAGTGGTTCTGATGGTCTTCCTGATGTCTTTTATTCTTGCAGATACACGTGATAGTACTGCCTGTTTTTGTCACCTGTGTCCTGCATCTCTTTGCAATATCCATCCTTGTCTTCCTGTGCTCAATGCTCAATCTGCATTATTTGTACTTGTTTCCCTCCTTGATATTTGCCTTTTTAACCTATGTAGGTGCATAGACTGGGAAGTGGGAAGGCAAGGGGGCTCTGTTATGAAGGGAGGCACCTGCAGCTGCCACCGAGGAGATGTTGATCCATAATTACTGAGGTGTTGAACAAGAACATGATATCCCTTGGTTTCCGTTCTCACCTTTTCAGGTTGTTACTGAAATAGTAAAGTTCTGCCCCTCAGTACCTGTGATGTGCCTTGAATTTTGGAAGATCGTGTGTGAATGAGTCCAAATTTGTATCCACAAGGAGAAGAAATGCAGTCAGAAGTGAAGAGGTTGGTGTCACAAGTGTAGTCTAGACAGTAATTAGTGTCTACCTAGAATCAGCTCCACTCAAACTTATTTTGTGACACGGCAGGATTTTGTGATGTGGTATCTCTGTACAGTAGTGAGGCTTGTAGTTTTTTGAGAGCCAGACAAATGATCTGTTTCCAGAGAACACTACATCCTGTGACTGGGCAGTTCCTCTCTGCGGGATGTACGAAAGCGTGTGATTTGGGGGTGGATTGCGTTGGGGTTTTTTGAGCATCGAGTCATATGATGCTGTTCTGGTGTAAGATGGAATGGCTGTATTGCCCTTGTTTCACTTTAATTATGAGGATGTTAATTCAGTGGACTTCCTTATTTTTTATAATGTCAGGATATTATGTTTTATAATATTTGGCAGGATATTGCTTTTTTTTTTTAATTTGAAAAGTGGTCTGTTGTCATTAATAGGACGGACTGTTATTAAATCAAGTAGATCCAACAGTATAAGTTTTGTTCCTCTCTGGTCCTTATTTAAGACATGATTAGTGAAGGAGATAATTTGCAAGGTTGGAAGTGTGTGAGGTAACGTGTAGGAGCCATTGTAGGTATTCAGCTGTATTCAAAACCACCAGAAAATTATCTGTACAGCTTCTGCTAAACAGAATTTGCGCCCTTAAGGAAATATTCCCACTGCCCAGAAACAGATGTTTATTTTACTGTGGGGAAAAACTCTGGAGTAGTATAAAGGTGCAGCTACAAGAACAAGTTTTTCCTGAGATGAGCTAAAGGCTATTTAGTAAGCTGTTAGCTTTTCCATGATATCCATCACTGGCATGTCTGAATGTGTGATAAGGAGAGAGTAGTTGCCCAGTGTGACTGCAGGAGAAGTGCCCTGTGGAGTAGCTGGTGGACAATAAAGCAGCAGCATCCCTGCCCTCCCAGCATGAGGGCTGGGTAACTGCACCCCGAGGCTTTGTCTGCTGCTGACTGAGTGAGTTCGGGCACCTTGATTTCTCACGTGGTTTAACAAGTTTGGTGCAGCTGGGATCAGGTCAAAAACATGCCTTCTAAAACGTTCAGCAGTGCTGACGTGGCTGGCCGTTGTTACTAACAGGTTTGTCCAGAAATGTGCTCAAACAGAGTGTAAACTTTTATCTTGTTATGGTTTATTAGAATGCTGACGTGTATTTGGTTCTTGCTTTGAACTTGTTTCTCACACAAGTTCTTCTGTTTACATGTTCTTGATGAGCAAAACAGCAACCACTCTTCAGTGGAAACAAGTAAACATGATTTATTTGAACTGTTAAAAGCATGGGCTGTTTTGTGTGGGATAAGTGTTTCATTTCACTTTGTATTGTCTCTGGCAATGGCTCTGTACCAGATGTACTGCAGAAAGATGTAACAGCATGTGCAAGGAGCTATTACAGAACAGCTTTCCCACCATGAACCTTCTCAATGCGTCCTCTTCGTCAACAGTCTCCTAAAAGCAGCATAAACTGTTCAGAGAAGGTACCCACAAACATTAGGCATGACTGCATCCCCTCCTGCCTGGCACAGACTGTTTGTGTGCCCAGCTGAAATATGAATATATTTGCCTTCTCCATTAGCATGCCCTGGGCTGGTGCTGCAGCCAAACGATCCGGCTGTGTTGCAGCCAGTGAGCGGCTGTTACCACAAACACAGGGGCAGCTGTTTTATGTAGGGTGATGGAGACCTGCTTTAGCTCTTGTGGTTCAGGCTGGAAGGATTCCAATCTGTGTTTCCTGGTTGAAATTCTGAGACTCTGAATTATATTTCAAATTACTATATTTGGTTACTTTAATTAAAATATTTTAATGTACTAAGAAAAGCATATAAAACTAAATAGTAACAATAAAGAATATGGAGCCCTTCAACTATTCAGTCACTCCTCAGCTGAATCAGAAAAATGGTTACTAGTCAACCGCTTGTAAGCTTTTGATAGGTACTTGATACTCATTGGAAATCAGCTTGAGATCAGAACTCAGATGTAGTCAATGAGTGCCACATGAAATACAGCCTGGAGCCCTTTTTTCAGTCTTGGAGATGGCACTAATTTAACAGTCCCACTGTAAAATCCTTCCTGTGTTTGCTGTGCTTGTTCTAGGACTGCTCCCTGTAAGCTTGTCATCCCATTCTGCCTTTGACAGAAAAATTATTTCTGCTCTTATTCCCTTTGGGATGATTGGAGAAATAACTGCAACCATTGCTGCAAACCCCACTGATTATCTGGTGGTCTTTTTTAAGTCCCAAAAGTAATATTTTTTTTTAATGTTGGATCTTGAATTTTAGGTAGGAACGTTTTCTATCATGGGATAATTTTGAAGAGAGTTTTTAAAAATATTTATTATATCTTCTGGGTTAAAACTTCATGCTTCCAGGTAAGCTTAACCTTTCCATAAATAGTGCAGTGCAAAAGAATGCTTATGAAATGGCTGACTTGCCACATTTACTTGTTGGTTTCCGGGCAATAGATGGGGCATGAGATCATGGGAATTTACTGTTGTACTTATGAAAGCCAAGCTGGTTGGAGAAGGGTGACATTGGTATTTGAATTGCTAGCTGAGCACTGAAAGAGAAACTTCTTTTGAAATACATACAGTGGCCTCCAACTCAGGGAGTTAAGCTGTTGCCCAGTGCATTCTTGAGCTCTTTGGTGCTGGAGCAGAGTTTATTTAAAGATATTTTCCTGCATTAAGTCTCAAAGTCTAGTTCCAGGAGGCTTTTAGCCCAGAAACAAGGTGAAAAAAAAGAGGGAAGAGTTAATGAGTTCAAAGCTGGGCGTTGAGGAGGATCACTGCTGTGAATTTCTTCTTGAGAGCTTTGGGATATTGTCTTTGTCACCGATGTTCCTTCCCTGTCTCTCTTACAAACTCGAGATCTGTATGTTCTTGGGAAGTTTCCCTCCAGGAAAGAAGGTACCATGAGGTGAAGGCTGGTGACAATAAATAAATACTTGGCATATCAGGATGCAATTAAGGTGTTCCCTAAAAAGACAGGAATGCAGAAATCTAGGAGGGTGTGGAAGGGAAGGAACCGCAAAAAAGTGTTTTGGGAAAACTAAGTCAGCTCAGGTCTGTTGAAGCCCATGGGAAATGACTCTTGGACCATAATGAAGATAATGAGGAAAGAATACCAGACAGATTTTTAAACTTGAATAAAAAGTTAAGTATATGCTTTCTATGGCTCCCATCCACAGACTGCTGTACAGTTGGACTCTGTACAGTTCTGTGTTTTGTTTAAAATAATGACACTTCATCTTTTATTTTCAGTAAGCCATGAACATGGATTCATTTTTGCAATATGAACATCTTGCAGAAAAATTTTGGTTCGAGTGTATTACCAATATATATTTTCCACATCTGTCTGATGCCATAATTAGTTAACAGATTATGTCTGGGAGCAGCATGTCTTAAGCCTCTACTTATGTTGTAAGTAAAATTAAAAGCAAACAAATTTAGGAAGGGTAAGAGGAAATATGAACAAGTGCACTCTTGTTTCAGGGTTACAGGAACTGGGAGTGCCCTGTGTTTCATTTGTTACTTCAATAGAATCATCTTACTCATCTTCATGAACTTTTTAGGTCTTGTTCTTACTACCCTTCCTGTGTTTCTGTGAGGCATTTCCAGAAGGGTATTTGTGTATATTAAGGTGGAGCAGGACTTGCCTACCGAATAAAAAAGCCTGATTTTTTTAGTAGACTTCTCAGTTCTCTTGCCATGAAACTGAGACATTTTGTCTGGCCATAGTGGCAGCTGCATCTTGCTCTTTGGCATGGCTTTCTCTTGGTTCTGTACTTCCCAAGCAGAGGTGCAAAAGGACAGTAGTATTTGATAGCTGGGGTTGCCTGTCGAGCAGACCTTGTGCTTGGCAAGTCCCGGAACAGTGCAGCAGTGGTACCACACCTCCTGTTTCCTGCCCCACAAACCCCATACTTGGTCTGTATCATAAACCAATGTTGGATATCCTGTATATCAACATTCAGTTTAACTGAGGGGTCAGCTCTAGCTGAGTATGGTGAGAGAATCTCAAGTTTGATAAAAGAATTCAGAACTAGGCAGTTTAATGAGGCTTTTTTTTTCAGAATTGATTTCCCTGCCTGTTCCTACCCCCTTGCTAGGTAGTTCTGGATGACAGCAGGTGCCAGACCAAAAGCAATTAATTAGAACAGACTTTTTAACAAAAAAAGGGCTGTTTGGAGGGAGAAGTTTGCCATTTTCTCACTGCATGGCTCTAGTGAACCAGCTCTGCAGCACATGGCAAGCTAATGATGAAGGCCCTGCCTGGCATGCAGCAGTAGGGCACATGTGGGGAAAATCCCCACAACAGAAAGTCTGGTGATAGAAACTTGTCTTTGCACATAACCCGAAACACATGGTAATCGATTGCAGGTGCTCTCGACCTGTGGGTTGTAAACAGAAATCAGGAAATTGCAACTGCACTGCCCTTCCTGTGTTGCTCAAGGGCCGGGGAGGAGCGGCCGGGGAGGGAGAAGCCTGGGAACCGCTGCTCGGTGCCTTGTGCTGCCCGAGGAAGCAGCAGTGTCGCCCGTCCCTCGCTCTGCAAGTGGGTCTGGTGCAGGGCCAGGAGGGCTGTGAGTGTCATCTTTGCTTCTGTGCCTTCCTCACTTCAGTGCACAGCAGCACACGTGTGCCCAAACACTGCTGGTTAGTTCTCTGCACCCACCCCCTCGCAAAAGGAAAAGCAAGGTGCTTCCCTTGCCCTGATCAGTGCACATGTTCTTAAAGCTTTCCTGGGCTTTGGAGGCATGGATTTAGGGATAAATAACAGTACTGAGTGTAAGGTTTAAAAAAAACATATTATTTCAAGAGCTATACTCATCTAGATTTCAAGTTGGCAATCTTGGTTTGTTGCACAAGAGCCCGTAAAACAGCTTATTAGTGGTGCTGCTTTACTTAAAAGTCCAATAAAACACATGAGGTGGCTTTGCTGAGTGGTGTAACTAGTGACCAGGGGCTCTGAAGGAATGCCATCTTCCTTAACAAAAAACCTCTTTGGTAGCTATCAGGTCTGGTTTAGAAGCATAGCTGGAAATGGAGGGGAAAGAAACGGAATTTTTTTAATAAAGAATGTCTTTATTAAAGTACTTCTGTCTCTTGTAAAACACATCTGAATCCTCATTTGGTGCAGTGAAGAGTGAACACCTCTGTTGGAGAAGGAAAACGGTGATGTGGGAATAAGAGCCTCTGATTAAGGCTGTAAATAGCAACTGCATCTCTCCGTGCTGGTGGAAACCAAGGTGTCTCGCTGAGTGGTGGGTGCTCCAGAGAAGGAAGAGTGTGGATGGGTGCTTTGGTGAAGGAATGCCATACCAAGTAGCAGGAGGCTTTATCAGCAAGAGCCAAACACTGTTGGCAGCTGTCATGCACTTGTTAATAGTGGAAACTATTAACAAATAGAAAGAAAAATCTGCAGAATATTGACCTGAATTTGTAATTTGTGTACCACTCTCGTAGGAATTCAGGCACTTGGTCTCTTTTCTCTGAACAAGTTTTCGTGTTCTGAGTAGGAAAAGGAGTTTTGCATGATGATAAGGTATTGGGAAACCAGGGTATCTCACATGAGTTGCCTTGTTGGTTCTGATTGACTGTGATATGCAGATACCTGTTTTCTGGCTACTGTTGGGAAGAAAGGCCCAATGCAGTCCCAATCTGTAATTAATTTGGTATAAGTCTCCTAGGTTAAACGATTTTCTTCCTCAGACTCAAGTGGGGACCAGCAGATGAGGAGAGTAATTCACTCCAGAGAAAGGGGGACATTCTCTCCCATTTAGTTTCTGGGGGGCAGCCAGGGAGGGCATTAGTTCTGCATTGCTGTGGCAGTAAAAATGATGAGTTGGTTGCTTAGAAACTGTAGAAAAAGTGAAGCAAACTCTGTTTGTCTCTCTCAGACTGTGTCTTGTCACAGTCTGTGATTTCTACTTGCCTACACAAAATGGACCTTTACAGCAGTGTACAATAGTTATCCTAAAATTAGAGCAAAGTGTGGTCTTGCTGTTGACTGGAGGCTCTGGTTTGCTCCTTTTTTATGTGTGGATTTGGAAAGAAAGTCTTTTGAAACTAAAACTTTTCTTGTTGGTCTTCCAGACACAGTTGAGTCCATGCTTTCAGACTACGACATCCTCTCTCTGTCTAGCATCCAGCAACACTCACTGAAGAAGAGGGACCTCCAGCCTGAGACACATGTAGAGAGGCTCTTAAGTTTTTCAGCCCTGCAAAGGTAATTAAATCATCAGCAATGAAATAGCATCGTATTTTCCTTCAGTTTGTGATGAATAATGTGCAGTTTCAAACCCAGAAATTGTTGTCTTGTTTTCTGTCATAACTGGCCAATTCTTTTAGGTTAGTGATCTGCGTGGTTATATGACTTCAGAGAGGCTCAGGGGAAAGGGGAAAATAAGTTATATTTTATTGCTCTGATGGCCGAAGTGGCAGTAATTTAGGATTTCTTGTTCTTAGGTTTAGTTTCATGTAGATTACTTCCACTGTTTGGGTTGTATCCCACTTATACCTCATCAGGCAACGTTGGCAACACTTCTTGACTGTCCTCTGGTTCTTGTAAATCCCAGCCTTCAGTTTGGGTAGTGTGTGTGTGGTGTGTTGCCCAAGAGATATACTGTATTTATTTTTGTGGAGGTTTAATCCTTTTCCTACTGAGTATAAATGTCCCATTAAATAAAATACTTATTTTAATCTTTTGTTTGTTTGGTTTGGTTTTTTTGGTTGTTGTTATAAGATGGGAAATAAAAGCTTAGGTGAAAGGGGAGGGAGAAGTAGAAGGGAGCAGGCATGAAGATTGCAGGGATTTTATTCTGAGAGTCAGAAAAGTGCCTTGCAGGTATTTGAGTGCTGAAATTGTGAATCTGAAATGGGGAGCAGGGTGAGAATAACACTTTGTATTTACAAATGTAGGTTGATTTTTGTTCATCTGACATCTTTTGTCTTCTGTGTTCTCATGTGCCTTCCCCTCTGTCATCTTCAACTGTCATGCAAGTTATGCATAATTTTTGAATCTCTGGATGTTTGGAAGGGCAATTTTTAAGTTTGGAGGGCCAATTATGAAAGGTTAATGGGATCAGATGTCTGACTGTCCCTGTTTTGCACTGCCTCATGCACCCTGGCTTTAGGGTGAGGTTGCAATACTGCCAATGATGATTACAGAATAATTGCAGAGGAGCATGCCAAAAATCTTTGACCCAAAGTTCACACAAACCAAGAGCCCATGAGACTTCTTCCAGAGAAGGTTGTCAGCTTACTTCTTGGGATAGTGTTTAGTTTTTGTGACAATATATTGTAAAAAATGTACAGAGTTCAGATTTTTGTTTGTGGTCTTCTACCTGTATTATGTCAGAAAATAAGAACTTTAACATTATTTAATTTCAAATAGATGAAGAAATTTCTTTGTGTGATTTTTTTTTTTTTTTTTAATAGTTACCAGTAACTGCTTTTGCTTGACTGCAAATGGAGAAGGCACATCATGAGCAAATTCTGACTGTTTTGGATTTGGGGGGGTTATTTTTTTAACTTTTTTTGAATTAAACATATGTGACTCTAAAATATTTACAGTTATCAATTACACAGTATATGTTTTTGTAGCCTGCTTATCAGAATTAATGCGTTTTAACTTCTTTTGGACCCTCAGTAAAATGGAGATTGAATGTGTCTGTTATGCATATACTTTGCTTAAAAATAAATGTAAGTAAATTCTTTTACAGGCACTTTAAATTATACTTAACTGCAACTGCTGAACACTTTTCAGAAAAATTTCAAGCATTAATTGTGGATGGTGAAGGCAAGGAAAAGGAGTATCGTGTTCAATGGCAAGACTTTTTCACTGGACATGTCGTTGGTTAGTATGAAGTAGACTATGGGTCAATGCTGAGAAACCACAGCTTTGCTTGAGTCTCTTGGGCAGAGTAAATGGTGTACTTCCCTCATTTTCATCAGATATGGTTAGGATGAAGAAATAAACATAATTCTTATCCCCTTGGGTTTTCTGGTTTTGTTTTTGTGGTGTGTTTGGGGATTTTTTTAGGTTTGGTGGGTGGTAGGGTTTATTGCATCAAGCTCCTAAGATAGGATTCTTGTGTTTAGTTTGGCAGAACACAAAGGTATAATTTACTTAAGCAGCGGCTTGCAAATTATTATTTTTTTTAAATGCTGATGGTAGCTTTAATTCCAGCTGGGATGTAGGACTTGAATGTTCCTTGCCCCAAAACACAAAGCCAAGGTAGAGGTGATGCACTGATGCCCAGACTGTTGAATTAAAAGACTTAAAGATAGTTCTTTGCAGATTACTCTTCTGTAAAGAAAAGTCATGCTCCACTTTCAGGCAGTACTAATGGTTCTGCTAAGTTGTTTTGATTTCTGTGTTGCCTCTGTGATGTGGTGAGACTTTTCCACTGGAATGCAGGCTGACGCCGTGAAATTGCTGTCTGATAGTAGTTAGATGTACGCTGCTTTTGTTGGCAGAAATACTGTGTGTCCCATTACTAATCCCCAGAGCCATCTCAACACTTTCTGCAAAATTATCTGTTGAACCTGAGTCTCGTTGACTATTGTGGAGGGCTGTGAGCCCTTGCCCAGGAGCCCTCTGCACTCCCCTGGAGGAGAAATGCGTGAGGGCCAAATCTCACTAGAGATAAGCAGCCTTCCTCCTGGTCATGGTGAGGAAAAGAGCCGCTCCCAACATGCCTTGGTGTCTTTATGGTGATAACCTGTCCCGTTGGCTGATTGATTTCTACCCCACCCCCTGCCTTTCCCATATAAACCCCTGCTCCTACCCCTGACCTCAGGGAGCTTTGTGCCGACCCCCTTCTTCACCGGCACTGCTGAATAAAGCTACCTGTGGAACTTGCCAAGCAAAGGCTCCCTGTCTTTCTGTCCCCGAGTTCTGCCCGGGTGTTTTCACAAAGAGCTGAATCACAAAGAGCTGCTATCACTTGTAGCTAAGGCAGCTCCACTTGCTGAAACCGCCCATCGCTCTGGAGAAGTTGCAAAGGCCCCTGGAAAGGCTCTTCCCCTGGCGGGATGCTTTCTCTAGGAAGGTCGCAACCCCCGGATTGTCCAGCCCTGCACATCCAAAGGTGACAGACTGTGACTTTTGGGAAGTTAAGACTTGGGGGAAGTGCTGATTAATTTCTTTTTTTCTTTAAGTTGAACACTACAGAGACTGAGGAAGGTAATTTGTCATGAAGTTTAGAAATAATTAAAAACCCCCAGCAAACTGTGTGTGTTGCAGGAGCACATGCAAACAGCTGAATTAATTTGATTCTTCCTTGCTTATGTTGAAGGAGAGCATAATTCCAAGGTCGTGGCACATATTGGGGATGAAGATTTTACAGTGCGAATCAGTACTGATGGAGAAGAATACAATATCGAGGTACGCTTTGCTGTGGAAAACTGTATCCAGACAGTCACCTTCTTTTCCTCTGGGTGTTCTTCTTCCTACTTAGTTGTGTTGACACTTCTATAGCTCAAACTAGATTTGTTGGTAGTGTTTGTTTTGGGGTGAGTAGGGAGAGAAATAAGAAACCAATTTGGCTTGCAAGTGTTGACTTTTATTAGTGAGTGACATTCTCTGACAGGTGCATGTTTTAGATACATCAGGGAGAAGGTATATTTTAAACAGGAAGGGGTTTCAGAAACAGAAATGGATAATGTTAGTAATTAGTGGTGATCATGGCCTCTAACAAACTGTGGCAGTCTAAACAGAGTTGATGTCTGTGAAGCTTTTCGAAACTGGCTTTGTTCTGTCTTGGAAGTTTTCCCATTCTTAGAGCTTCTTTGAAAATCTGACATTTTATCTGAAAATTTGGTTATTTTTCCCTATTCCCTTGTTTTTCACCACTTTCATTGCTTGTGTTATTTTGAACTCTTGGTTAAAAAAAAACATATTCAACAAATATATAATTAGAGACTGTCATAATGAGTTGTTTGGTGCAGTATATTCCCAGACACAAGCAGTATTAGAATGGCTGAATAACAGTAATTATGGCTGAGTGTTATATGGATATTGTAATTGTCTCCAAACCCAAGGATATGCAGAATTATGGGTAAACCTGAGAAATCTAGTCATGTTAAAGTATAAAACTATGATCAAAATGCCCAAATCACTGTACTTGTGTTTTACATTGAGAACATACAGTAGCTGTTTGATTGTGATGTAAAGCATTTTTGTGTCTGTGGTGCAGGGCAGTGTGGGTGTGCCTTGGCTCTCCCTGCAGCCCCTGCTCCTGGCTGGCTGTGTCTGTGCAGCTGAGGGTAGGCAATGGTGTGCAGCCTCTGTTGCCCAACACTGCCTCACTGGTGGTGTCCCTCAGTCAGCTTTGGCCACTAACCAGCCCCAGATGAGATGATTCCTGTGCGCAGTTGCAGGGGAGCACGCCTGAGTCTGTTCCCCAAAGGCAGCATGGTCAAAGCTGCTCTGCCATTTCCTGCCTTTGTTTTCAAGGTAGTTGTGTACATTTGGAAAGGCTGTAGGCCTTTGTGTGAACCACTGTTGCCCTCACACCTTGCCTTAGTGTGTGAAACCCTCACTTTTGTGCTGCAGACGTGTGGCTGCTGGCGCGGCACAGCCTTCACTTTTCGGGACCTTTTTGCTGTGCAGCGAAAGCACAGTGTGCTAAATAATGGCTGGCTGAAGTTGCAAGAGCACTGCCTAAGGGCCAGAGGAGACCCAGAGCCAGGTGCTCCATGTTGTGGGTGCAGGCAGTCTGTGCTTCTTGGCTTTGGCCGAAGAACTGACCCTGTCCGTGCTCTGTTTGGTGGTGTTGCTGTAGCTTTAACATTCAGATAATAATAGGACTTGTCAGTAAAGTAAAAGGATGGTTTGTATGCATCTGCTCTGGGAATTGGTGTCTTTACTTGAGATTTCATGGTCTTCTTTGGTTTTGGAGAAATTTTCATGCTTATGAGTCACTTGGGTAGCTATTGAACATCGAAGAGCCCACATTCTGCTGTGTGTTTAAAGGCTCTCTCTTACCTGCCACCTCCTGTGCTTCTGGTCAGTGCATTTGTTAGCACAGTTAAAGATCTCCTCCTGGCTCCATGCTGTTACAGAGGGGAGGAGAGGAGCCTGAGAAGCCTCTTCAGCTTGCTCAGATTCTGAGGGGAAGAAAAATTCTCTCCTATGGCCTTAATCAGGTAGCTGCCACTACTCTGTTAAGATGCTCTCAGACTTATGGATTCCCATGCAGCATGAGAGAGTTGACTTCTGTTGGCTTTCTTGGGGATGTCATTTTATCAGTAGATTTGTTGCTGTGGGTTAAGTGTATTTGTGCATTTGTATGTGTACACAGAAAGCTGTGGAGATTTGATGGTACATACATAAAGTTTTTTACTTACCTAGACTTTGCATTCACTGTGTTCCTAACTTCTTGTGCTGTCAGCCACTGTGGAGATTTGTAGATGATGTGGAAGATGAAAGACTGCTGGTCTACAGATCTGAAGATATCAAAGATTTCTCAAGATTGCAGTCCCCCAAAGTGTGTGGTTATTTAAAGCTGAGTCAAGATGAACTGTTGCCAAAAGGGCTGGAAGACAGGGAGCAAAATGAAGGTGAATGTCCATACCTTGGGAGAGCAGCATCTTTGAACCAAATTAGCTCTTTCAGTTCACCGTGGGGATGGAGGGGGGAAGCAGCACTCCTCGTGCCTGTTAAAACAACTTTGTACTTCTGTGCACTGTGCAGCAGGACCTGTTTGGCCTCTGTGGTCACTCAAGAAATCTATCTTGAACTGTGATGGGGTTTTGGGAGCTTTTGGTCCCTCTTTCCTCTGTCCTTTGCTGTGTCAGCAAAAGTTGGGGTAATGACTAGGAACAGGAGGAGGAGAGGTGTTAAGGCTGTGGTGATGACCATAAAAGCTCCATAAGTAAATCTGATGAATAACTCAGTTTCACTGCTATTCATTCCTTTCCTTACAGTAAGTTTGAAGACTGTTAGGAAGACAAAATTTAAGAATAGCTATTAAAAAAAACCATCCCCATTCTCCTCTCAGGACCCCACCCACACTCACATTCAGGTCTTAAATAAGGACAATAGACTCAGCAGTGGTAGTAGTACTGAGTGTTTATTTGAAATATTTACTTTAGAAAGCACCCATCGGAAGAAAAGAGCCATTCCAGAGAACTCCAAAAACACATGCAAGATGTTGGTAGTGGCAGACCATCGTTTCTTCAAGTACATGGGCCGTGGGGAAGAGAGCACCACTATAAACTATTTGGTAAGTAAATGTACCCTATTAAAATTTGCTGGAATAGATGCAGGAAAACACAGTGATCCAGTAGTTAAAACAACATACAGCTTATACTACTTTTGTACGCACTGCTTTTACCTGGGGAAGTGCTAAATCATGCTTTAAAAATATTTTACAGTTAAGCTAATGTAGTTCAATAGTCTTCAAATTTCACTTAAAAGCAAATACCTTCCTTTCATATACTTTTGTTTGCTATGCCATTTTCTTCCCAGGAACTTCTCTTTTCTCAGTCGGAGCTCTAGAGTCTCCTGGATTTTGAAATCCACTGCAAATGAGCATCTTTAAAGTTCTAGCATGTTTAATGAAGTTAAAGCAACTCATGTAGATCTTCTTTTCCAAATTCTTTCAGGATTCTCTGTCCAGAATAATAAAATTAGAAGCAGGCCCAGTAAACAACTTGTTCGGTTGTACATTGGTGTTGTGGATTAACCCCAGCAGGCAGCTCAGCCTCAGGCACCCACTTGCTCTCTCCTCACAGATGGGATGGGGAGAGAATCAGAAGGGTAAAGGTGAGATAACTTGTAGGTTGAGATAGAAACAGTTTTATAGCAAAAGCTGTTCACAGCAGCAAAGCAAAACAAGGGAATTAATTCACTGCTTCCCATCAGCAGGCAGGTGTTCAGCCATCCTCAGGAAGGCAGGGCTCCATCATGTGTACCAATTGCCCAGTGGCCCAGCTGAAACACTGGGGTTGTCTGACAGGTTTTTGTGAGCTAGAACAAGGCCTACCCACAGCCTTTCAGCAGAAGTGGAGAGTATGGGCGTTTGGGGATTGGAGACAAAACCAAATGAAAACAGGTTTGGAGGCCTGTTGTTTGTCAAAAGTCTCTTTCTGAGCTTGACTCTTTGAAATGCTGATCACTCTGTTCCACTTTTGCTGGCTTTTTGACCTTTCTGTCCCCAGAAATGCTTTTACATTCTTCAGGTAAGAAGGCCTCATTTGGTGTGTTTGCAGAGGTGCCCTTATCTCAGCATCTGACATGTGCTGAGGCTGACCCCTGTTGTGTTTCCTGGGTAGATGGGTACTGTTAACAACACAGTGATTGGAAAACTAAAGCATAAACTATTATTGAGTGGCTCTGAATGTAAGTTCTCATTCTCAGCAAGTTTGGTGGTTTATATTTAGTAGAAGGTGTTTTTTTAAGAGAACAGCTTGAAAATAGAGGTATTGATTGTGAGCACTGACAAGAGACTTTCTGGAACCTTGTGCTTGAACCATAATGAGGAAAATAATAGGTTTTTGGCTGGGTGAGGGAAGCAAGCCTGGGGGGTCAGTTAAACTAGTTAAGCACCATGCTAAAACAAAGCAGTAAAAACAGCTCCCTCCTCTGCCCTTCCCCACAAAGAAATCTGGAAAATTAGTGTTTGAACAAAGTGTTTCCCAAAATGTCTTGTTCTTAATATTACTGCTCTTCCACTACACAAACAAAAGTGATAAATGGAATAGTTTGTGCTACTTTTTTATGATGGAAAATTTTCAAGTATATTGGATAATACTTATCCAAAACCAACAGTACTTGGATCCAGGGAGTTTGTCTTGTTACCTTATACGAGGTTCAGTTTTGACTCAAGTGACTGTTTCTAGGTACGTGTGTTGCAGTTTCTCTCAGTGTCTTTTGCTCCATGAAAGGTCGACTGGGTAACTTGTTTTTCTCTTCTGCACAGATTGAATTGATAGACAGAGTAGATGATATCTACCGAAACACTTCCTGGGACGATGGAACCTTCAATGGGTACGGCATACAGATAGAGCAGGTATTCACTGGACTCTGCAGAGAGCTTCCAAGCTCAAGGAACGTGGTTTCAATAGCAGGGTTTCTGATTATTTTGTCTGGGTTAGAGCTAAGATAATAAAATCCTACATTATTAACTCCAGCCAGGAGCACTCTGAAATAGCATCTTGCCAGTGTTAATGATATGACACATGATGCCCATTTTCAGTTCCTTGCAGTGTTTGAGATGTGAATTTTCAGGGAGAATCTTTCCATATTTATTCTTAATTCAAAAGTGCTTTTCTTCCTTATTATGAGCAAGTTTTGTTTCTGTCAGACATACTCTTACCCATTTATTTCATATTTCTGTCGCTAGTGCTTGACTTACAGAGCTTGAGTGGGCCTCAAACACAGGTGAAAACCCACAAATCTTGCCTGAAGAGCTTTAATGACTTCCTTAGACGTCATGCTAGTGTAGATGCTGGTATATGGTCACAGGGATGTAGTGACTTCAATTTCTATGATGGTGTCTCGAAGTTAGTGCACAGAAATCTGGAAAACAGCATTAAAAACAGGAGGAATCCATCAGCTCAGCGTATTGCAAGAGCTGTGATGTGGGACACGGAGACTGATGGTACAAGCCTGCTGCCCCTTTGCTGGGAAAAGGTCTGCAGGAATAAAGAAGGAGCAGTACTTGGGCAGGGAGCGGGTAGAGAACATGATGAACTAATTCTGGGTTACTGGGAAAGTAGCAGTCCTTTAACATACTTTCTGGTTAGCTGGAACTCTGAAATGATTTGGGGTTATTTGTACTGGTTGTATTTGTTTGGGGTTTTCTAAAAGTAAAACACATCTCAAAAGCAGAATTTTACAGTGAAAACTTCTGATGTTACCCTGTAAAAGGGTTACTTACAATGTAGTACTTACGATTTAGTTGGTGTATTTATGTCACTGCTTGTAGCAGGATTGGTGAGAAACAACACTGATTCTAGTTTTAGAAGAAAAGGAATCTTTATTTAATTTTACAAACAGGTTTTATATGTTAGTTCTCTAGAGTGGCACAAGGCCATTGGTCCCTGACCATCCAGCTCTTTAGAATGATTGGTTAGATCTCACAAGACTCACTTCAAAACATTTCTCTGGCCAGTATGACAACAACCTGCACCTGCAAGATAAAGAGGATAGTTTACAGAAACTCCTAACTGTCTTTCAGCCAGTGTCCGTGAGAAAGTAAAGACTTTCTCACAGACAGAGGCAGAAAGCTGGAAAATCTCTCTGCAACCCAGCCTTCAGCATCCACATATATAACTAGCAGAAGCTGGAAAGTTAATATTAGAATCATGCTGAGTCTGAATTTTTCTCCTTACAGATCTATTGAGACATTTAAAATTACATCGAAACCTTTTCTGTAGCTATAAAATTGACCAAAATTTCTCTTCATTATTGTTGCCCTTTTTGAAATGTAGATTATCATCCACAATGAGCCAAATCCTGTAAAACCTGGAGAAAAGCATTACAATATGGCAAGAAGTTACCCAGATGATAAGAAAGATGCCTGGGATGTGAAAATGCTGCTAGAGGTAGGTTGTTAGCCTCGAAAAATCGTGCCCCTTACAGAGAATTACTCATTCATACGGCTGCTCTGCAGTAGTGGGTGAAAGTCCTCTGCTCCCTCTGCATGACGTGGAGATGTCACACAAAGTCAAACCAGCTGCTGTGCCCTGTAGCCCGTGGTAAAGGGCTCCCTTGCATAATTACACAGCAGACATCAACTAGTCTTAATAATGTGGTCTGAGTCAGAAAGGCAGTCCTGATATGTCTGGCCCTGAGACTGGCTGCCTTGTGACCTTCATCAAGTTATTGTCCTTGGCTTTGTCCTCCCTGTGAAAAGGGAAAATGAATAGACAAGTTATGTAAATGAATGTGTACAGTGTACTTGGGCATTAGTTTAATTTCCTGCAGCTCTGTAGGATGGCTAAACAGCTGCTGTTTTCTGACTTAACCAGATCTAGGAGGTACTTGTCTGGCACATTAGATAAATGTTATTATCTATAGACTTCTAACATGTACTGTAAGCTAACAGAGATTTGATTTTTTTTTTTTTTTAAGCAATTTAGCTTTGATATTGCTGAGAAAGCAGCTCATGTGTGCCTTGCTCATCTCTTCACCTATCAAGATTTTGACATGGGAACGCTTGGACTGGCTTACGTTGGCTCTCCCAGACCTAACAGCCATGGTGGCATTTGTCCTAAAGGCAAGGCTTCTTTTTCTTCTGTCCCAGTTGTGGGTTAGAAGCTAGTTTTTTTTCCTCATGTTTAATTCTTTTCTCCAGCTTTCATGGAGTATGTTGTGTTATTTGCATAGGCTCTAGTAGTTGTTTTTTTACATAGAAGGGATGGCCATTTTTTTGGCTGGAGCTGGAAAAAGCGGGAAGGATAAAAGTCACTGAACAAAGTCACTAAGCTATGTGGTGTGAAGAAAAAGCCCTGTTCTAAGGGCTGCTTTGTGTGGGCACATCCTGCAGCAGTTCTGGAATGGCAGATGCTGTTGTCTTGGAAATTTCTGCTGGTTTTGCCTTTACTGCAATACATGAGCTGTTGGAGCTGTGCTTGAAAGATTCCCAGCTCCAAAAACTGGCAAGAGGCAGGGTCTCACTAGTGAGCCTGTGAGAACAATAAAGCTGTTCATTTGCCCAGACAAGTATCCTTCTCTCCCCAAAAGTACCCTGAAACACAAGAAAAATGTTTGTCAATTTTAATCTATTTTCCACTTTTGTAGCTTATTACAGTCAAATAGCAAAGAAGGATATCTATTTGAACAGTGGTTTGACCAGCACCAAGAACTATGGGAAGACCATCCTCACAAAGGTAGGAGAGTATCCTCCTCATGCATGTGTGCTGGTGATGTGTGCTGTGGGATTGTGACAAGTTTCTGTGCTCTCTCAGAAAAGAGCTGCTGGCTTTCCATTTGAGTCAGATCTCTGGGTACAAGGGTATAGATCATAAAACAAAAATCATCTTTTTTGTTGTAGCTGACAAGGGGAGTCAGGACTGAATGGAACTAAAAATTGAATTCACTGTGAAACAGGAATGAGGAAACAGGTAGTGTCTCATAGGAGCTGTAGTTTTTTATGTCTAAAGATGAATTTAAATGTATTTTGCTTTAACAAAAAATCCCCAAACAAACAACAAAACTCTAAGAAAACAAATCCTCAAACAGAACAAGCAAAGTAGGAGGTTTAGTTTGAGCCTTTTAATGAAATTCCTCCACCTGATTTTTGTGTGTCCTGAGTAACTAGAGCAGAGAACAGTATAGCAGACAGGGCTTATTAGTGCTAATACTAAGCTTAATGTAAGTTGACACTTTCTGGATTTTTTTCCATACTTTATGAGATAGTAAATACACAACTGAGCTTTGAAAGCCTGAATATGAGCTTTGTCTCACTTGTAAAGACACCAGAGCAGTGCCTACGTCTGCATCTATTAAATCTTTGCAGTTGGGCATATTTCGCTTTTGCTGACTTCTGCCGGCTTCTCAGCTGTGCTTTTCTGTAGCGTGATTATAATAGGAATTTATAATTGATGTGTGGGCTAAAACTTGGCACAGAAACTGTCAAGGAGATAGGGAAAAAAGACAGTAAAGCTTTGTATTTAGAGGGATGTTGACAGAGAGCTCTAGCAATAGCTGTTGCCATGCTATTTGCCTTTGTTGTTAAATCTCCAGACTGGAGTTCTGCCTTGGATTACAAAGGAAATTGAGTTTTCTGTCTTCCCAGTGGCAGGCTTAAGGCTTGGGACGATGGTTCACATTGGTTTCACAGGAAAAGTGCCTCATGGTGTCCACTTTGGTTTAAAAAAAAAAAAAAACAAACCAAAACAACCTTCTTAAAACTCTTCTCCAGATGAAACACAGGGAAGCACCGGAGGGAAGCCCGGGCAGTTCTCTTGGCTCTGGCTCCTACATTAGCCGTGCTTAGACACGGAGCAGGGCAGCTCATGGCAGCGCTTGGTCCTTCCCGTGCCCACACAGCAGCTGCAGTGAGTCCCTCTGCAGAACTGCCTGGTCTCCTTATGGTCACCTTTGTTTCTGTGTGAGTTTAATTTGTGGTTGTCACCCTGTGAGCTTGACACCACCTGCTGGGGAAGGCGCCGTGGGAGGTGCGCAGCCAGCAGAGCCGGTTTGGGATCCTCAGCGCAGGCAGCCCTGTCTTGCATAAATGATGTTGGAAGTCCATCCCTGTTGGGCCACAATTGTATGTGTCTTTCCTAGAAATCATGCAATAGCAGAGTTTATTCAGCACTCCTAATGTCATCATCATTCATTTAGAAGAAATAATTCTAATGGCAAGATATGTTAAATGAGATTGACTAATCATAGTGGTGTTTGTTTGGATTGGGTTTTGTTTCAGCTTTTTATGCCTTACAGCTACTTAAAAGCAAATTTTCATATTTTAAGCATCTGCATTGCCTTGAAAACAAGTTCGAATTGGTATTCTAGGACAACATTTTGCCTTTAAAAGTGATTTGATGTTCAAATCTAGTCCTTGAACTTGACTTTGAAAAGGATCACAATTTTATTTACCTTCATTTCTCCACTTCTGAAAACAGAAAAATGTTCATAGGAAATTCCCAACCATCTTGTTGTATCTTAGTGTTGCTGGTCGCCTTAAAGTAGCGGGGATCTTCTGTCCTTTACTGCTCAGACTAATTTTTTTCAACATTGTTTTTTTCATATTCAAAAAAGGAGGCTGACCTGGTTACAACACATGAACTTGGACATAACTTTGGAGCAGAGCATGATCCTGACAGTCTGCCAGAATGTGCCCCCACTGAAGACCAGGGTGGGAAATATGTCATGTATCCTATTGCTGTCAGTGGGGATCATGAAAACAACAAGGTATGGTTGTTTAGTTTTGCATCAACACAAAAGTTTTTGCTATGGTCAGTGACCCTTTGCATGGCAAATCTGTTTAGTTAATGATTCCTGTAGTTTGAAACTACCAGAATGTAATGGATTAGCCATTAGCAAAGAAAACATTTGCATGCAGTTGGGTTCTCTGCGAGATAAGTTCATCTTTGGAATCTGGGTTTCACTGGAGTTCATAGCATGTCAAGGTGCATTTTAATTAGTTGTTTGTAATTAGCTGTGGCCATATGCTGCTACAAGAGTCCAGTCCAGGACCTTCAGTACCACACAGCGCTGGGGTGGTCCCTAGCTGCTGTTGGAGAGGGGCTGCCAAACACTGTGATGGAAGCTTGCCCTGGCAGTGTGGAGCTGGCATTGTGCCTGTTCTACAGATGAGAAACCCAGATTAGCAGGGGTGATCTGCAGTCTGATCTGACCTGTGCCTGTGCCCAGCCCCGCAGTCTGTGCCTGTTGCTGCAGCTTCACATCCTATCCTGGGGCTGCTGAAGCCCTGAAGCCGTGGGAGAGCTGGAGTTGTCTCTGAGCCAGACTGCGTGGGGGAGTCCCTGCAGTGTGTAGCAGTGTCCATTACTGACCCAACTGTTCCTTTCCCATCTTAACATTTTTTCCAAGGTATCAAACTGACAGTATAGAGGGAATAACTGCTTTCTGGGATGCCAGAACTCAGAGGCATAGGGAGGGTGGGGCTGTCTTAGGTGCCAGTTGTTGACAGAAAGGTACATTCAGTGCTGCTTTTTTCCCCTGTGACTCTCTAGATGTTCTCAAGCTGCAGCAAAAAATCCATCCATAGGACCATAGAGATCAAGGCCCAGGAATGCTTCAAAGAGCGCAACAACAAAGTGTGTGGGAACTCCAGAGTGGATGAAGGGGAGGAATGTGATCCTGGCCTCTTGTACCAACTGGCTGATCCCTGCTGCTCTGCAGACTGTAAACTGAAGGATGGTGCCAAGTGCAGGTAAGGGGAAACGAGCTTCAGCTTCTCTTTACACAGGAGAGAACGATGGGCTGGGCTGAAAACTCCTAAAGCCACCTGCAGCATCACAGGCCTCTTTCCTGGCTTTAAGGCTAAATGTGTGAGCTCACAATAGTGAAAGATTTCATGAAAGGCTTCTGTGTGCATACATTAATTTTTATAGCATTCTCTTTTCCTGAGAAGTGTCAAGAGCCACAGGCTTGTAAATTATTATTGCGTTGTCATTGTTACTACTACCATTATTATTAAGCAAACTTAGGCAATCAAAAAGCATTAAAAATTTCCTGTGCACACTTTCTGTGCAAATTCAATTTTTGTATTGGAAGGTGGCTTTTTACACTGGTGCGTATTGGTATTTCCAGACTGCTGCAAAATATATTTGAGCAGACAACACAGTGACTGCACTAAATGACTCCTCTTTCTGTCGTTGCTTTTTGGGATGTTCACAGCCTTGTTGCAATGCAGTGTCCAATCTTTTTTTTTTGTAGTTCAGCTCTACACCATGTAACATTAGAGGGTTTGTGCAACTCCTGTTGTTTAGCAAGAAAATCCATCAATTTTAATGAGTGTTTTTGTACTAAGGGCCTTCTTGCACTAGGTGAGAACAATGAAAGTAAAGACAATGCAGAATACAAAGTAGGAAACCTTCAGGACAAACAGAAGGGGTAGAAATGTTTGGGGAAGGACAGGGTGAAAGATCTTGTCCTAAGTTGCACAGCAGGTCATAAGAGGATGATCCAAGTGCCTTGATAAATACAAGGGTCCCTGTGTTGTCTCTCGATATGTTGTACTTTCTATGCGATTTTACCTTTAGTACATGAAGAGTGAGTGGGAATGTAGAAAGATGGTTGTGGGAGGGGGCAGAGAGGACAAGGGTTGAATCAATGAGTCAGTCTCCAATAAGTAGCTTTTTTTTCCTAAACATCTTTTTTCTCTGGCTTTGTCACACTTGTACTTATTTTTTTTAAATTGGTTAATATTGACTTCTTTCATTTTGATCTTTCCCCAGTGACCGGAACAGTCCTTGCTGTAAAGGCTGCCAGTTTGAAAGTGCACAAAAGAAATGCCAAGAAGCCATAAATGCCACTTGTAAAGGAGAGTCTTTTTGCACTGGTAGGATGTGGTTCTGTCCCCTGTATGTCAGCTAGCCAAGTGCTCCAGGCTCAATGTCCTGTTCAGCTCACTTTCAGTCTAGTGCCCTTTAGTCATCCGGTAAATGTAATTTTAGAGACCAGTTAAGCATCACAATATGCTCCTATAATGAGTTTCATTGTAGTTCAGGAGTCACTCTGTGATTTATTGCCCAGAAGAACATAAAACTGTTGATTTTTTTTTTAATTTTTTGGTTCCCTTAAAAGAGAAAAAAAAAGCAAAACATAGTGTGCCACTGAGAGGGGACAAGAATGAATTTTGCCATAGAAAGGGTGGAATTACTGCAACTCTGCTTCACTTCCCTGCTTGTTTACTTCCTCCTCATAATCTTTCTCGGAGGCAGGGAGTCAAGTCAGGGTGTGTGCTTTGCTGAGGGGGGCTCCAGGGTCTGCGCCTACTGCTTGGTTGCCAGTGCCACAATGCCTGAGCTGTTGAAAGCCTCCAGAGCTTCTGCTGCCTCTCAGAGCAGCTGGCAGGCAGCCTGCAGATGAAAGCCAAGAACAAGCTATTGGGGTTTTCCTGGGATAAGTCTGTATTTCCATTATTTTCCTTTTTTCTTCTGCACACTTAGGTGCTCTGCCCTTTGCTCTAACACAGTCCTCCCACTCTGCTGACTTCCATCTGTAGGGAACAGCAGTGAGTGTCCCCCTCCAGGGAATGCTCCGGATGACACAGTGTGCGTGGACATGGGGAAATGCAAGGATGGGGAGTGCGTCCCTTTCTGCGAGAGGGAGAAGAACCTGCGGTCGTGTGCGTGCAACGGTGGGTGACACAGCCTGAACTGAAGCGGGACTGGGACTGATATCTGTATTTCATCTCTGCTCCTTGGAGAGTGCTGGCTTCACTGTGGGCTGGCCTGTTGGAGGGCTGAGTTTGTGGTTTCTGGAAAAGTTTAAACCGTTGGGTTTTGTCAGCTGTTTTCTGTTTAAAAAGGGCATGTGAATGTCCTCCTGTCTTCTGGTGGTCTGGGTTGAAGACAGTAAGATAAGACTTACGGTCTGACAGTCCAGCTAAAGGAGAGGACACTCTCCTACCTTCCATCTCTACCACAGATGGACAGAAGGGATTGTAAGGAGATTGCAACCAGCCTCTGGATCCAGCATCTGGCAGAGGAGTAGTGGCCTCCAATAAGGGATTAAAGAAAGATTTCAAAGAGAATTAAGTGCCTTGAGAATATAGAATCCCCAAGTTCACTCCCCTGCTAACCTGTCTGCCATATACTTCTGCCAGTGAGTTTTCCTGCTCCTTTGCTGTCCATATTATCCCTTAAGTGTGGTAAGCAGCTGGGAGTAGGATGAAAGTTTCACAGGGGCAACGCAATGAGTTGCTGTGAGCCCTACTGTTTGAGATGGAGGGCATAGCCAAGGAGAAAGATGCCTAGAGATCTCAGAGCCCAAGAAGTACTTAAATTTGTCTTTTTGGATGTGTTTGGAACCTCTTCACTGGCCTGTTGATTCATGCAGTGTTGGGGCATCAGCTTGGAGAACTTGGTCCCACTGTACCCCCTAATATGTTGCACAGGGCATGTGATTGAGCTTTAGGCTTGATTGTCAGAGTGCCCAAAATTGGGTGGCTCGGTCCTGCCTTCCCTGTGGGGAAGCTGGTCAGGACTATGCTCAGCCCGGGGACATGTGGGGTTTTGGGTTGATGGTGACTCTTTGTGCTTCCAAGGAATGAGTTTTCTGCTTCATTACAGAAACAGATAATTCCTGCAAGGTGTGCTGCCGGGACGAGCAGGACAGGTGCACGCCGTACGTGGATGCCAACGACCAGTTCCTGTTCCTGCGCAAGGGGAAGCCTTGCACTGTGGGGTTCTGTGACACAAATGTAAGTGTGCCCAGCTCTGCTCTGCTGGGGGTCTGAGTCCTCGGGGAGGAGGACTGTGCTGGGGAAGAGAAGCCAAAGCTTGAGCAGGGTTACGGGTTTTAAGTGCCTCTTCACGGGGTAAATATTAAAGGGTGTTGGAGGCTGCAGGTGTTGGAGTTCTGCAGAGACCCACGCAAGGGGAAGCTGTTACCTTCTGCAGCTGCTCATTACCCCCTCTGCTGCTCCCCACAGCTCAGCCAGCTGGCACGCTGTACAAAGGAGGGGACTGAGCGCCGCCGTAAGCTCGGCTGGGTTTGCAGCGCTTGCCTTTCCAGTTGTTCCCATTAGCCCAATTAATTTTTACTCCAGTAATTCAGGTCAGGGAGCAATCACATGAAAATCCAGCCAGCAGTATCTGAAAGGGGCAGTGAGCCCTTGGCAAGGAGACTGGTGGGTTGCTGGCACTCAGTGGCCTTTTCCATGGTAGAGCTGCACGGACACCTGCAGACCCCAGTGGCTGGAGCTAAACTGGGTTCCAGCAGAGTTGAATTTGGGAGGGCATGCCCCAGTCCTTCTGCTGGCAGAACTGGAAGACCAAGGTTCTACTGTGTTAAACCCGCACAGCCAAATCTGGGAGTGAGTTTGTCTGTAACCTGACAGAGGGCTCCTGAGAGCTGCAGCCTTCTTTGTGGATAATGGGAACTGAGGCTTCCAGTGTTTAAATCTCTCCAGAAACATCAGTTTTATGTCCCCTAACATGGGCCAAAGGTGGAGTGGATTTTGCATGTTTCAAACATTAAAACTTGATCTGATTCAGACAACAATCAAAACTGGTTTGATAAAAATAAAGGCAGTAAAAATGGACTGCTGCTATTGGGCATGAGTGTAAATCTGTATTCAGAATGTAAGTGAAGTTATGCTGTGTCTGTAGTTCTCATTTCATTACCATCATTGTATCTCCCTCTCCAGGAAGGCAGTACTTAATGCTTAGGTAGCATAACATTATTTTGTTACTTTTGCAGGGCAAATGCGAGAAGCAAGTACAGGATGTGATTGAACGATTTTGGGATTTCATAGACCAACTCAGCATCAATACTTTCGGTAAGACACATAACCATATCCTTTGGGGGTTGTTGAGTTCATGAGATGAACCCCTAAAGCCTTGGAGGGAGTTAGCTGGCTGGATTTATTCACCCGTGTGCAAGGGTAGATGGTTGCTATGCTTGTGATGTACTTGCCAGAAGTTCGACACTACTGATCTCACCTTTTAAAGCTGAAGGGATGGGGGATTGTTTTGCATTTTTGTACCCCATTTTTTTCTAAGCATCTTCCAAGCTTGTGAAAGGGACGATAGCTTCCTGTCTGAATACCAGGAACTAGGTCAATTAGAGAAAAGGAAATAACAGTCAGTCTCTTTAGAGGTCAGCTAGATCCAGCAGGGTATGAAGTGGGCCTCTCAGTGAGATTTAAATGTCAACAGACCGGGAGGGGAACACTTCCTTTCTCTGTCATTTAAGAAAACCAGAGGTCACACACGTCCAGCTGTGCCTCTGCTGAGTCACTCCCTGAGACTGAGTGGGCCTTCTTGGTCTTGATCCCAACTGTGCAGCCCAAGCAGGTGTCACCTCACCCCAGGTGTCACCCCCAGTGTCTCGCCCTGTGTTACTGGCACCAGACAAAACCAGTGGTTAAGCTGGTGCTGTGTCATGAGCCCTGTGTCTGCTCATGGTACCGCTGGGCCTGCACAGTGCAATTATCTGAGTTGCAGCTTCCAATCTCAAGTTTCAGGGACAAAAAATTGTTTCTTAGGTAATTGATAAAGCTATTTAGTCTGCTTGGATAGAGGCAGTTTTTGAATCTTTGACATTGAAATATTTTGTTTGTGGAGGCAGGTAGAGATCACATGACTGTTACATCAGAATTTGGTAATGGACTCACAGTGTGTCTTGTATAAGTGAGAGGGGCAGCTTGGCTGGCTCAGCTTGGCTGTTCCAAAACAACCTATACTAAATATTTCAGCCTTACAGAATTTCTCTTCAGAGAACAGAGAAAAACCTGTTATTGCTAACATACTGGATAACATTTTCTAAAATGGTATAATTTTATCTTTGCCTACTCCAAAGTAGGCAGCCTGTGCTTCTGTGAGCAATTCTGAGGCTTCACTTTGCCTGAGCAGTGCCTGCAGAAGGGGGGGATAGATGTGTGTTCATGAAACAGTATTTGGTAGGTAACTGACAGATCTGAACTGGTTTCACAGGGAAGTTCCTAGCGGATAATATAGTGGGCTCTGTGCTTGTCTTCTCCTTACTGTTTTGGATTCCTCTCAGCATCCTTGTGCACTGTGTGGTGAGTAAGCTGTCTTTGAGATGACTGCTCTGTTGGATTTTGCTGTGAGAACACCTTTCATATGTGAAATGGCAGATGGCAGTGGGAGAAAATGATGGGAAGCTTTTAGCAAACCCTGGGAGGAAATCCAGCATATGTAAGGCTTACTGCTCCTTCAATAGGCAAAACTCTTGCTAAACTCTGCCAGGCCCTGGCAGACCCAGTGCTCCCATGACTGTTCCCTGGAGCCTTTCCCATTCTTTCCCAGGCAGATTTTATTTCTCTGCCTTCTGAATTCTACCCAAGTATAATTTTGGTATTTTTATCATTAAAAACAAAGTCTTCTAAAGCCCTGTGAAGAAATAAGACACCCACATTTTGAGGGGAGACCCAGAGTGGGAAGTGATCTTAGTTGAACATGGGTGGATGGTTAAAAAGAGAGAGAGCTCATGGCAACTGGGAGTGTAGACATGTGGTGTGCTGCCGACAGCAGTGTGGGCTTAGAGCAAAGGGGTGCTGTGCCCACAAGCACTCCTGGGATGAATGGGGAGGCACGGGGAAGTAGGGGAAGGGAAAAGAGCCCCACAAAGTGCTGTGTCCCTGCAGGAAAAAGGAGACCTTGCCATAGGAAAATGAACTCTTACTTTGTGTGTGTTTTTCAATAGGACAAGAAATTGGACAAGCAGTACGAGGAGAACACGAAGTCCCTGTTTTGCCCCAGTGTAAGTTGCTGTCTAAGTCTGAATTGGCAGAATGCTGTCCCATGTGTATTGGAAAACCTGAACCTCAGGTGCCTGCAGAGTATTTACCAAAAGAGTAATAACAGAGAGCCCCAGAGCCCCATGCTGCAGAGGGGTGAATCCACACGAGGGGAAGCTGGTTTCTGAAGAAGCCTCTCTTCTCTCTCATCAAGCACTGCAGCATGGCAGGGTGTGATTCTTCCTTCCTGTAAGAGCTGTGCCGTGCTGGCAGAGCCACTCTGGTGCAGCAGAGAGGGGCAGGAAGCTGCCCTGCTCTGCAGAGCACAGCTTCGCCCGTGTCCGGCATCCCCTCGGCACAGCGCGCTTGGCAGCGCCAGCCACAGGCTGCTTCCTCCCAGCCAAGTGGAGTCACTGAAGCACGAGGCTCAAAAATCTCACTGCAAAATGCAGCGTCTTTGCTGCAGAATGGCTGTTTGCAGGAGTTGGCTTCTAGCAGCCAAGTGTGCTGTACAGCCTTCCAGTTGCTCAAGGGGCCCATCAGTGGCACTTCTCATCTTGCAGATACTGAGCTGGGAGAGGGGAAGAGCAAAAAAAGTGCCAAGATAAATTTTAATTACAGTCCAGCACAGGGCACCTTGTGACATAGCTTTGGATATCCTTTCCTGTGCTTTGACAATCCAGTTCCTATTAAGAACTGAAATATTCGGTTGGAGAAATGTTGTTCTGTAAGGGGAGGGGGGAAAAAGCCTTGCAGAGCTCTTCCTTGTGCAACCATTGGAGGAAGCATACTGAAGTCAGAGACCACTGAGACAGACTGCCTCTGTCATCTACTGTGACAGAACTGAGGGTGATCTTATTTCAAGTGCCTCACAGCTGGTCTTGAATGCCATGAGAAAAGTTCTCCTATTGCTTCTTACCTGTGTTCAATTGAGAAAGTCCCAGAGGCAGGAGAGAGAGCACAGGTGTAGCCAATAGGCTCCTTGCACCAGCAACAGTTTAACAAACAGATTGGTGTCTTTTGAATCTGCTGAGGATGGAGCAGTTGGAAAATGGTAGCAGCTAAACACCTCATCCTTTCCAGTATTAGCATTTGCTGAGGTCCTTGGGGATTTTTTATGCCTAGAGATCTCTGGATATTTTCCAAACCATGCATAAATAGAAGCAGACATCAATGGACTTGTACTTAATCTGGGTTGCAGAATTTGGCTGTGATGACACTGGTCCCTGCAGTCTTTGACCCTGTGTTCAGTGCAGCTTCTTGTACACGAAACCATGAGCTCTGCAAGCTGGAGGACTGGAATAAGCTGTACCCTGGACTGTTTCCCTGCACTGAGCTCTGTGTCATGGGGCTTGACCCTGCATTTCCAGTCTTAGGTTTTGCCAAAGCAGTTTGGGCCCCAGGAAGGTAAGGCCGAGTCATCAGCTCTGTCCCAGTGAGGCTGTCACCTGTGGTGCTTTATACAGAGAAGGAAGAAGCAGAGCTACAAGGGCCTGCCTTTAGGGAGCGGCAGGGAGGCCGTGGTAGCCTTTAAGCTATTCTAACAGGAGTGCAGCTGCTCCTCAGAAGGTGCCCCCTCCCTCTGAAAAATGGTGCAAAACCCGAACCCTGGACTAGCTGCGGGTTGCTTTTGCCAGTGACGTGGCTGCTTGTGTCTTGCAGAACGTGGAGATGCTCAGCAGCCTGGACTCCGCCTCCGTCCGCATCATCAAGCCGTTCCCCGCGGCGCCGGCCCCCAGCCGGCACCAGCCGCTGCAGCCCCTGACGGCCGCGCCCGCCGCGCCCGCGCCCCCCAAGCAGGAGCACCAAAGGATGGACACCATCCAGGAGGACCCCAGCACCGACTCGCACATCGACGAGGACGCCTTCGAGAAGGACCCTTTCCCGAACAGCAGCTCGGCCGCCAAATCTTTTGAGGACTTGACAGACCATCCTGTCATTAGGAGTGAGAAAGCGTCATCCTTCAAACTACAGCGCCAGAACCGGGTGGACAGCAAAGAAACAGAGTGCTAGTGTCCTGCTGCCTTCTAAATGTATGACTCGTGTCTGCAAAATAAGGATCTGAAACCATTTCATTTCTATAAATATATGTATATATATTTTTGTGAGGGAGTGGGAGAATAAGGAAGTGACCTACTGCAGATGCTGGTCATGTGTATGACCTTCCTTAAACTACATTTATTAGAGCATTATATCTTTTAAAAAGGAAAATCCAAACTAGAACTGGCTTGTTTTTGAAGCTTTTTGGATTTGTTTTTCTATTTCCTTGACCTTTAACATTTCCTTCAACCTGTGGTGCAAAACCAAATATCCTGATGGATACTGGATTGTGTATATTAGCCTTTTTTTATAATTTAATATTTTGTAGTCTGACAGCACTGATAGACAAAATTAAGGGGCTTTAAAAACCAAACTGAACACTGCAGTATGTTCCATAATAGATAATCTAGCAATTTAAGGTACATGTAACCAAAAGCCTAAGCACATGCCTTGAGAACAGAAAGAGAGTAATAAAACAGATAAAAATACAGTCTCGCAGCATTCAGTGAAATGCATCATCAGACTAAAGAAGCTTAGGATGCCCAGCTTCTGTATAAATAAAAGGATCACAGAGGCTGTTAAGGCTGTTAAACTGTATATGGTGCATGAGAAATGCTTTAGCATGAGTCTTCTGCCTCAGTGGTGAGGCTGTCTTGTCTTGGTGGCTTTTGTTTGGAGCTTCCCACTCTGCCCTAAGGTTTGCGTGCTGCAGGTGTCTGGTTGGAGAAAGAAGTGTAAAGGAAGAAATCATTTATGCAGATGACATTTTACACTGCTGTTTGCAGCAGTTTTGGTGCACAAATGTTTCTCCAAATGTTATTTTAAAATAGGTAACACTATTGTTGAAATGTTCAAATTGCTGAGCTCTGTTTTCTGTGGTCTCTGTGTCCTTTGGAAGCTCCTACTGCATGAATGAGGGGAAAAAATCACTCCATTGCAGGGGAGGCATTTGTTTAAAAACAGCTGTGAATTTAGTAAAGAAATAAACCTTTGTTAAAACTTGCAGGGTAAGTAAAAGGAGCAGATTTTGTGAATTCAGATTCTCACACAGGTAGTTAAAATCTCATGTTAAAAGTTGGTAATTGGATGATGTCTTCTGAACACCTGGAGCTCTGTCAGGTGAGCTGGCCCTGGCACATGAGCGTTGTTTTAGCTTAGTAGCAGATGGACTGACACAGTGGAGTCACAGAGCAACTGTCCTGGTAGTACAGCAGCACCTTCATTCTGCATCTGTTCTCTCCCCCAATAATCTACTGCTACAACTGACAGACCATGGCCAAGGGCAGAACCCTTGAGCTGTTACACGCCTGGACTCAGCCACAGGGAAGCGGGGCTGCAGTGAGCCCCTGTTTTTAAATGTGAGGGAAAGGAACCAAACCTGTGCTGCAAAGCTGTGTGAGTACTCCCTCTCCTCCACACCCAAGGATCCTTGTTACACTCATACTTGAATGTGTGCCTTATGGTATTCCTATCTGACTAGCTATTGTGTTTTATATACTGGTTTTCAACTTTGGGGTTGTTTGTTTTTTGTGTTCAGGTTTTCTTTTTTTGATTCAGTGCAAAGTAGATGTGTGAGGAGATAATTTAATTCCCAACAGAATAAAAGCTTTTTATATTAAAAAAAAAATCAGTTAAACAAGACCTGTTTCTATGCAGTCCTTTTCTAAAAGATCTCTTATGCTTTGGTTGTCAAAGCCTGGGTTGAAAGTCCAGCATGCAGCCAGGCAGGAGCCAGGATTTCTGACTATTCCTTTCTGAGTCTGGGTGCTGCAGAGGCCAGACCCGGACTATCTGTGGTGCAGACCTGCAGCCCGAGGGCTGCCTGCTTCCTGCCTGGGCTGGAGCTGGTCTTCCCATGTCTCCTGCAGATTATCATCAGTTCAGATGGTGACATTAATGCCAAAGGGATGGGGGTGTGCTCAAATGCCTTTCAGGTACCAAATCTTTAAGTACATGTTCTCAGCACAAAGGTCTTTATTTACATCCCAGGTGAAAACCACGCAGTGGCGGGTGCTTGGGAGCATGAAAACAGAAATCACTGAATCCATCCCCCAGCCCCAGCTGTATTCCAGAAACTGAAAGCAGTATTTGCATGGTTTGTTCTTAACATCTAAGGCAGGAAGATCCACAGCTTCCCACAGGGAATCCCTTCTGCTTTACTGTAAGCATGTATTACAGAAAGGATAGTCCAGTTTAATACTCATAAATATTTATATATCAAACTCACTTCTGCTCTGGCTCCAGGCACATGAAAAATAACTACTTATGCTCCAGTTTATAACACTATTACATAGCAGATGACAGGTCTTGGCCAGCTTGTCTTAATTATTTAATGAAGCAAAGGCAGTCTAATGGCACTAACAGTGCAGGACAGCATGAGCTTCTCATTACTTTCTCACCCACTACATAATAAACACACCTGTTCCACGTCAACATAACTGCTACTACAGCCCAGAATTATGGAGGGGTTATATTTGCACTGATATGCTATTGGATTTTTAGGCACTAGTGCTGCTGTCATTTTTGCTGCTGTCTGGCCTGCCAGACAATCATTTCCCAAACCATTTTTTCCATACTTGTTGAAATTAATCTAGGTTTCAGGCAATGGGTTTTATTTGTAAAGGCAGTTTTGTAGTTTGTGTTCTCTTGGCCAAAATCTGCATAGTCTGCAGTACTTACATGTTACCTGAGTTGTTAAATTATGGCTGAATCCAAAGCTCACTTGAAAGGTCTCTGTAACTTGATGGCAGATGACATAGGGTGCAGCTTTGTCAGCAGAGATGCAGACCTTTTCTAGTAGATCCTCCAAGCTCATAAATCACCAGTTTTGTACTGCCCAAAAACAGGCACTGGTCTGAAATCTCTGCCTATACACAAGAGCTGCTGCTGGTGCCAGTTAAGTTAAATTTTAAAACCCCCGCTCTAAACTACTCTCTCTCACTACCACAGCCAAAGTAAAACTCAGGGAACTGCTTTTCCTGCTGTATTATATCCAAATAAATTAATCTGGACTGACATTAATGGCTCTTGACAAACTCCACACTCTTCTGTGTTTAAAGCAAGTAGATGGTATTAATCACAGTGCAAGCTCAGCAAGGCCAGGAACTGCTCAGGGCAGCCTCTATCCCTTGGCAGCTGACTCATTTTCCTCTGAGTCTTCTGTGGAAAAAGCTACTCATCCCCACAGATATCCTGGCAACAGCAGCATAAAGAAAAACCACCCCAGGACACACCCCAAGTGGTCTCACCTTTATTCTCCCACAGACCAAGAGCAGGGGACAGAGAAGAGCATTGCTGGGGACTCCCCAGTGCCCCGTTCCCTGAGGACACAGTTTCAGCAGTTGCTGGATAAGGGCCTGGCTCTGTCTGGCGTGGCTGCCCCGGCTCCTCCCTGCAGGGATCTCACAGAAGACTGGCCTCGGGGTTCGTGTGGTCCACGTCACGCCAGTAAGGAAGCAGTGAAGGAAGAGCAGACAGTTTGTTTTCCAGGCGTGACCAAAGCTGAGCTGCTAAAAAGCTGTTGCCTTTTGTCGATAAATGAAGACCATCAGACAAATAGGAAGAGAAATCCTACAAGGGAGGTTAAAACCACATATTAATGTATTTGCTAGCTGCAAAGAGAAGGTCTTGAGTAATTCTTCAAAGCCAGCTGGTAAACTGGTTTTATTTTTCACTGTTTATGTTAAAATATTAAGAGAATGTTCTGATGGCCAAAATCACTGCTATTCATCAGGAAAAGATCATGGGAATAAGTGATGCAATCAAAATATTGCATCAGCTGCGCTACTGAACAGTCTACTGCATTAGGGAGTGCAGGGGAGAGAAAAGGTTCAGTGTCCAAACTGGAATTATCTGCTCGCAGGGAAAGTCTGCAGTCTCCCACGGATGAATTTGGGTATTTGATCAGAAGCATCAGCAACACCCCTGTGCAGCCAGACCTGACCTTGAAGTTAGCCCAATACTGCACAGTGGGTTGGACAAGAAGCCTCTAGAGGCGCCTTCCGACCTAAACTATTCCATGACTCAAGTCCAAGGAAAAGACTGTTTAGATATAATGCACTCAGGGGACACTTGCTAACCAAGTGCCATGGCCAGGTTGTATAAAGCTTTATTTCTTGTTGCCAGCTATGAAGCACTCTGGATTATTTCTTTCCTTCCCTAAGTGTTTGGATGTATTTTGTATCATTTCAGTGATAATGCAGCACCACCAGTTCCTCTACACTAAATGATGCATTTCACAATTCTGACAGTTTCAAATACTTCTCATTTCAGCATACCTGATTCTTCTGCATCAGGGTCCAGAGGTCGAGCACATCCGTGCAGCATTCCCTGGCGACCTGGACGCAGGCCTGGGCGTACTGCCCGGTGGTGGCATTGCAGCGGTTCAGTTTGTCACCTACCAACCACAAAGAAAACATCCAGCAACTGCCGCTGACGCAGCGCCGTTTCAGTCCGTGGCACACACCACGGGTATCAGTTTGTTAAACCAGCAGACACAACCCATCACAAACTCAATCCAAAGCACAGCAATGTAAGTGGCTGGAAGCTACAGCTTGTGTGGTCTTTTTCAGGGCACCCTTTGGTTCTGAGTCACTTGAAAATGTCTCTTTTTAACAAATATGCATCAGGCTGAGAGAGAAGCAACAGCAACAAGCACACAGTGTAACTCTGCTGCTGACAGCTTTCAACTTCTGGTAAGCTTCAGGTGAAAGCAGTGCTTAGATTTAAAACTCTTCATACACCTGCTAAGGCAGGTAAAACAGAGTTAAGTAAATGGAAATCTATTTACAAGTTGCCTTCTGCTTTTTGTGTGACTTCCACTGCTCCTGCACGTTCCACGTGCAACTGCTCCTTGCAGCAGCCCTCTTGCTACTTTTCACACCTGGATGAATGCTCCTGTGAACATCACCATCCTCCTGCTTCCCATCTCTCCTTGGCTCTGATATCTATCTGACAAAACTAGAAATAGGCAGAACATTTCTCCTTGATACTGGAGGGCAGATGGTCTGATATTGCTCCTTATTGTGCCCACAATAATTCATTTGTGGTCCATGGTCTGAGATCACCCTGTCTTTTGTTCCACCCCTAGACAGTACTCTCTTTTAGACAGATGCTGGCAGATTCAATGCTGTAAATTCAAGTTTCCTCCATCCCTACCCCATAAAAAGGGCAGCTTTAAGAGGAAAATGGATTAACATTACAAGTGCTCCTTGATAGCTGGGAGCCAGCATTTGAGGTGTGCTCACATGACATCACATCAAAGCCTCCTAATGCAAAAACATACAATAATGTTGTCTAATTTAACACAGTTTAAACTTAAGGTCATCTTCAAAGTTTTACTGTTTGATTGAAAACACAACTCAGGATATGCAACACCACCTAAATTATAGAAAACTGTGCCACTAAGGTACCAGCTCTGTATTCACCTGACCTAATTCAAAAGTTTTTTATAAAAGTGCAAGAACTGCACAAGATGTCCCAACACAAAAAAGAACATGCTCTCAGGAGGAATAAACTCTCACTGCTGGAGTCAGTGGGATTATAGCAATTTCCACCAGCTCAGTAACACAAAGAAAGTGGTGTTATTATGTCTCTAATTTTAGAGTTAGCTTAAACAACATGATGGGAAATAATTTAACTACCTTTTTCTTCTTTTTCAGGCACTTTTATTAGCATCCTTAGACTATGATATTCTCTGGTATTGTTTTTTTAACTTTAAAATAAATCTGGCTGGGATACTACTGCTTATCCAAACAGATGTGAAATCTGCTGTACCTAGTATAAAATTTTCTAAGGCACACAATGCCAAAGTATCTTCCATTATTTGCATTATTTTGGAAGCTGCTGGGACACGATGTAATCTGCCTAGGACATGTTGACAAACCCCAGGTTCTTTAGAGGGCAGCCTGTCAGTTCTATGCATTAACAGATCAATCAACACTTTGGAAAAGATGTTAGTAATTAGTTGGTAGTTACTCCATGAGCTTATCCAGAAGTTGTTTAGTAAAACAGCAGCCCTTTTCCAACAAGTCAGAGAACACGACTGCAATATGGCACACACACGGAGGAAATCACCTGGCAGCCTGGGATCTGTCCCTTACACTCTGCTGGTAAAATGCAGAAATTCCACCCATCCTCGTCAGGGTTTTACCTTTGGCAAGACATGCCTTTTCCCAAGCTGATTCATGAAGAGGTGGTGGTGTTATCAAAATAATCCTGTCCGCAGTAACATCTACTGACTTCAGGTACTGCACCATGCTCTTCAGGTTGGCGGCGTATTCCTCCAAAGGAACGTGCTGCTGAGGGTTCAGCTCTGAGAGGGGTGGAGCACAGGCATCAGTGGGGCTGGGCTCCCTGCAGGCTTGTTACACAGCTTAACAGGGCTTTTACACAGTATGGCCATGGACACTCATTTCCAGTGTGCAGCTCCCCTCAACCACGGATTCGGGAGGTGTGGTAGGAAAATTCTGTTCCTCAATACCCAAAGCAGAAAAATCAAGAGTTTAAAGACAGCATTTCTGACCAAAGCAGATAAGGCACAGGGGAAAAAAACCCCAACAGTTGGGGTTTTTTTTACAACTTCATATCTTAATATTAGAACACATAATCACCCCAAACCTCACCTGAACCAAACTTGAGATTTCTAATATTCTTAGATGCAGAGAAAATTTTGGGAAGTCCCATGAACATGCAGTCAGTCCTTCATGCACTGATGTTATCATTTTGATTAGACTCTGCATCCTGCTATGCTTATCTGAAAGACAATCCAAATGCTACCTTCCCTCCTTTCCTCAGCCCATCTACCAGGAACTCATCAGACTCCTTTAAAGACAGACAAACCAGATGGATGCCCTACTCCAATTTTAGGCAATTGCTATACAACTAAGTCTTGAGCACCCTGAAATTTACTTTTCTAATATTAAAACTTGGTGATAGGGAGAGAAATGGAAGGCACTGCATGGTTTAAATACAAATAAAATGACTGAAAACAAACCCAAATATAAATGAAAAGACAGCAATCAGTTCCTGGAGAAGTTGCAGGAAAAGCCTATGAAATGTTCTGCCTTTTCTACTAAACTGTAAAACTGTTTTAAGAGAACAGGTCACAGGGAAAAAAAGACAGAAAGCAAGCTACCCTACCTTTCAAAGCACTGTCATTAGCTCCAAAGAAAATAGTAACTGCAACAATACTGTCAGCACTAGTACTTTCAGTGATCAGTCTTGGAAGAATCAATTTAGCCCATCTGGTGTTGTACCCCGAGATCCCACGATTCACAACATCACATTTTCTGAAACGGAGACACATATCAAAAAGAACATCTCTCCTCTGTCCAGCAAAACAAAACCTGGGAAGCTCTGAACCATTCTATCAGGCCATCTGCCTCCATCCCTCTCAGGAAAAACAAAATGTCACAGGAGTTTCCAGTGGCATCGTGCTTTAAAAGTGCACACAAAGGCTGCACATGGAGTATTTACCTGTTACTTACACCATGGAACCAGAACAACAACCCTGACAATCACTAAGGAATTTTTAATTTCCACTCAAGCTTTGAGTGGAAACACCCAATGAGTATTTCCACCAGCTCTGGGCATGCTGCCCAGAAGGCAGTTCCACTTCACTAAATAAATAAATGTCAATACATAAACATGCATTAAATATTAACCGCTGTTGGTTTTCTTTTAGAAAAGCTGCATGACCTTCTGCAAGACAGATATTACTTTTGAAATTTAAGCTCTTACCTGACCAGTCTCTCAGCGAGGTATGCCCCCCAGCCATTTTCCTGGAAGGAGTACTGAAAACAAGGAAAATGGTTAGATCCTCACTGGAAGAACTTGTTCCCCAGAGCTCAGCCCCACCACTGGCACCTTCCCACCTCAAAAGCTTTTGTGCATGGCCTCTGGCACTGCTGCTGCAGCGTTTTCTCCCTCCCGGCCCTGTCCCTCAGAGGTCAAACACTCCTGGTTTTACCCAGGCACAGCACTGGCAACCGAGGTAACACAGGGCTGTACCTACTGAGGGATGGACCCTGTAGTCCCTTCAAAATCCAAACTGACTGCTGTCGGACTGCAGTTTCGTTTTGGCCAGTGAGGGTTTCCTATGTTTGTTTGTAGTATTTTTCTACTTTATTTCTAAGATCCTTTCATTCTGGAGAGCACCTCTCAAAAATCCCCTCTCCACATGCTGTTTTGGAGTGCAGTTTAACACCTACCTCTTCCAGAAGTGGAAAAACTTAATTCCTTCTCCTTATTCCCACTGCTGCACCATCCTCCCTGCTACAATTCTGCACAGTGAGTCGGCTTAGACACCCATCTCCCATTAAAGATAAACTTGGTCTCTGGTTAGTTATTTTTTCATCAGAGCAGCTCTGTGACCCACCACACACCCCGCAACGGAAGGCAGGGACCCAAAATCAACGCTAACAAGCTGGTGTTGCCTCAAAGGAGATGTTCACCATGCCGTGGCCCAGTCACGTCAATGGAGAGCCTGTCTGCGGGCTGGGCGGGCCGGACACAGGAGCTGGGATGCACCAAGGGCCGCGTGAGGGCCGAGTGCGAGGTCCCTGCAGACAGCACGGGCAGCGCGCCGGTCTCCCTGCATGGAAAACGCCCCTGACACCGACACATCCCAAGCTACACTTTCACCCTCGCGCCTCTAACACGGCCAGCTCAAGATTTTCTGCGAAACTGCTCCAAATCTCATAAACGCCCAGCAGGCAGGCGCGAGGCCCCCGGCACAGCCTCACGGCGGGTCCGGCAGGGCGTGGCCGCGGTCCCCAGGGACACGCGCGCGCTCCCGGCTACGGCCGCCGGACCGTCGCCCTCCCGCCGCCTGGCCCAACGCCGGGATGCTGCTGGGCCGCCGGCCCCGGTACGAGGAGCCGGGCCGGCCAGGGAGCTCCACACGAGAATTGCGGGGCCAGGGCCGAGCGGGCGGGCACTACCTCAGTGATGGAGTCTCCGAAGAGGAGGACGCGGGGCCACCGCAAGAGCCGCCCGCGGGCTCCCGCCTCCGCCAGCGCCATGGCCGCGGCCGGACATCCGCCGGGAGCGGGGCGGGAGGAGGCGGCGGCCTCGCCGCTTCCTCTGCAGCAGGGAACGGGGCGGACCGGTGGAAGGCCCCGGTAACAAACCGGGTTCGGGTTCCAGCCCCATTCAGTGTTTTATCGCCTCTTTAAAAGGCTCATTGGTGCAGGTGCGCGGGGAGGGCGCGCCCGCGGCAGTCGGGGACCCACCCCTCACACACCCCTTGTGCTGGCTGGAGGTGCTTTGAAAAGAACGCGCGTAATTTCATGGGTTTTATCTGTTTCAAAGAGAGACTTCCTTCTTAAGAAAATGCAACTACCTCATTTAAAAGACTTCATACTGCTTAGGTTGTTAACGACACAATTTGGGGAGGAAAGTGTCGCTAATTTTGTTAATACTATTCATACACTAATTCTGCTAATACTACTACGAAGATCATCAGGTGCCATTTTAATCAGCTGACATAAGGAGGAAAGAAGTGTGTACGAGACACAGTTCTTCTGTAGAAAACTCAGGTTCTGTGGACATGTTTCAGCATGACATTGTTTGGCTACGACCGCAGCTACCTCAGAGTATCAATCAGTGTATTTGGAATTCTGCTCAGTGTCCTGCAGTGTCTGATACTCCGTGTCCCTTTTCCCAGGCTGTGGTGATCACCGAGGGGCACGGGAGGCTGTCAGATGGCATAAGCACCCACTTCTCTTGCTGTTGGTGGTGTTCCTCTAGTCCAATTAATGGCAATGTCAGCATGCAGAGTTTTAGAGCTCCAATTAACCCCTCTATGCAAACATGGATTCCATTTTTAATTGTGTTCCAAGACCCCTTTGACTTCAAGTAGATACAAGCGTGCAGGCAATCACTTCAACAGGAAAAAAATTATATATACAAACTCACTACATCCAATTTATCCTCCCACTGGTTTTAATATTAAAAAATATAAAACTTCATTTAATCTTTGTAATTCTGTAAGAATTTTTTTCTTAGTTCTTGTATGTGCATATAAGAGAACATACGCACACTTTGCCTGACTTAATTGCATCCATATGCACAAATACAGTTGCTAGGAGGTTGCTGATCCATTATGTGAAGTAACTCAGCACTTTCACATTCACAGAACTGATAAGTTTGACTTACTGAAGAAAAAAAATTTATTTACTCTTAAAAAATAGCCCAAATAAATTGAAAATTTAAAAGGGTTTTTTTTTTAGGCATCCTAGGTTATCTACAGAGGTCAGCATACTGGGCTGAGGGCATCATAAAGCCTCTGTGCAGCCAGTTCCACCATTTCACGAAGGGATTCATCATCTTCGCTTCCTGGCTCACAGTCAACTGTCTGGGAACAAAAAGAGAAGGATGTTACAACAACTGGCACTTCATGCTCCCTTTCAGCATGAGAAGAATGCTCAAACGGGGAAAGGAAGAAGTAGTCATGGAGATGATCAAGAGCAGCAGTATATGTTTTTCAGTGGTCTGCCAGCATGTAGACGAGTTCAGAGAAGACTTAAGCAAGTCCTGCTGAGGGAGAAGAAGTTTATTTTCAAGTCTTATGTTCAAAACTACTACGTAAAATGTATTAAGTTTTGTAGATTACATTTAATTCGAAATCAAATAAAATCACACAAGATTCAGTCCCTGGAGATTTTGTTTTATCTGTGAATTCACTCACACTGTATTAGGTTAATACTGCAAAACACATGCATTCATCACAGAGGTACAGGCACCACACTGATGTTCCCACACACGTGATGACATTTACACAAAAATAATCCAAATAAATACATTTTTTACTAAAACAAATCTTCCTAGAGAAAGATGCCCACCCCAAACATGCAGCTTGATCTACATTCACCCCTGACTGCTCTACCTCAAAAACAAAGGACAGCATTTAAGAAGTAATACTGTTCTTGGTCCTGCGGCCTTTCTAGACTTGAAGACTGTATCTCCTTTAATTCAGTATTAACTTGTTACTCTTCTGATCAAGTAACTCTTTCCAACCATAAAGGTTTGGGGGGAAGAAAAAAGGCACTTAAAACAGCAAACATGCATTTAATGTTATCTAGCAATGTTGTTAAAATTGTGTTAACTGTCAGAGCACTGGGTCAACATGGAAAAAAAAAATCCACATGTCCCACCAGTCAGATCTACACTAAACAGCTTTTTATTTTAAAGCCAATAAAGATTTATAAGATACATGTAACACACAAAAAGGACAGAAGATCTTCCTTGTAAAATCTGGTTCACAATGGCAGAAGCTTGCCATTGCCAACACAGTCTGTAAAGTAAGTACTGCAAAGATACACTCTGTTGTAACTAAGCTGCCATTGGGATTTCTGTCAGTACACAAATCTATTAACAATAATGACATATATAACAACGAAATCAAACTTCCTGATTAAGCAGTATGCATTCTCTTCCAGTCTAGTTACTTTTTTCTTTATTTCAAGAGTTCTTTCAGCAGTCCTGTATTTTTCTGTACTATGTACAAACTGAAATGTAGCAATTTTTATTAAAAAATTGAAAAGAGATGGCACAAGTTGTGTGTTACCCACAGCGCTGTAACTCACTATTCTTTGAAGGTAATTAGCATTCAGTTGTTTTGTTTCAATAGGTAACAAATTTTTGGCAGAGGCCAACCTTTTCTTCTGGGTTTGTGGAACACTAAAAACATTTGTTGTGACCCCTTGAGAGCATGTGAGAGCTACTCCATACAATGAATTTATATTGTATTATTACTATGAATAGAGGCAATACACAATCTCTGTTTAATATGTTATTAGTAATGACAGAAAGTCAACATGTTAAAATGCTTAAGAACATGAAGGACATGGCTTTAACCATTCTTTACAGTTTTACATTACTTGAATAGCTAGGTGTGATGGCTTCTAAAGCACCCTTCTAACATGCATGAGGTCCAATTCTCAACCAAGTTAGTAAACTAATAAAGTATTTCTTTTTGTGAGTATTTCAGGCTTTCAATTTAGCTCCAAAAGGATCAAGATGACAAAAAAAATTCTTAACAACATTCTTACCCTGAAACTGTTCAAATATTCAGACGAGAGCCACGCTTTAAAAGCATTTTAAAAAAATTGTGGGTTAACTCAGTTTCTCTTCTACAATCTTTCTTTATTCATTTTTTCATACAACTGAGCTGCTGAAAAATACTGGGTTTTTTCCAAATATACTGCATCAACATTGCTAGCATTTTTTAAATTAATAACACTCTCTGTTTTGATACCAAGTACATTTCCTTAGCAAGTGGGTACATGACACTGTAGGCAGCACTGTGTACCAGACAGGAGACTCTGCTGAACACAGCACACACAGAAGTGCTTTGCTCTACATACCCGAGTGTCCAGGGAAATGTTGGCAGTCTTTCCATCCACTGTGATGCACAGGACAGAGTCATCTTTGGAACTCACACAGTCCTCTCCAAACATATCCCTAAAGCAAAGACCCGTGAGTGTAAGATGTGGCCAAACAGCAAACTTAGATTTTTCTATTAACCCTGGGGTCACTTTGTCAGATGAGTATCACCTTTCAGCAACAATTATTTAACCCACTCAGGTGTAATTAAAAATATCAATCTTTATTATGACAGTGGGTTATCAAATAACAGTAAGTATTTTACCAAAATAATCTCATCATAGACAATGGAAAGGATTCCTTTGATTTCAAAAGAGGCAAGATTTCTACATAAATAACAGAATACACATCAGAAAAGTTTTAAAAGAGAAGTGATCCAAAGTTGTTTTTATTAACCATTTGTAGCATAATTTACGGAGACAACTTAAAAATCTGCTTCTGGAAGATATAACTGGGCCCTGTATTCAAAATTTTAATGGTGCTGAGAACTTTCTACTGTACCTCTTTCTTTACTTAATTCCTGGCCTTCACAAAAATTAGACTGAAGTAAATTTGCATGAAGTATTTTTACATCTTTAAACTCTATTATACTAAGACTGTTCTATTTACATGATTGACAGTGCTCATTTTCCTTTAGAAAAATATAAACAACTTACTGAAGCATGATCTCCATTCTCTTCCTATACACATCCATATCTATTTTTTTGGATATCTTATTTACTGCAGCTGAAAAGAAAAAAAAAAATTACTTTCACAGACATTTACTAGGAGGGAAAAATGGCTAATTGATAGATCCTGGTCACAAACTGACTTTCCTGAAAAACAGTCCAAAAACTAAATAAAAGATGTATATTTAAACAATTTATTTTAAAATGTATTCAAAAAGAATGATGAGAAAGTAAGAACTGTTATGGGAATTTATAAACTCAGGTGAAAGGATTTTTAACAAATGTGTTGAGTCAGGTCTGGGACTAAACACCAAAGGAACACTGACTGCAATTATACAAAATTGTTAAAATATATAATAAAAAGACGAGTAATCCAGTGAAAATAAACACCTATTTGTCCATATAGAATCATAGAATCATAAAATGGCCTGGGTTGGGCCGTACAAAACTTAGTAACTTTAGATTTTTTTGTGTAAGGTGTAACTTATTTTAAACAAAGCCACGTTTCCTACAGTCCGTTATTGGTTGCTATATAAGAGAAAGTTTCATCAAATGAACGTGTCACAAATAATGAAGACCGAGTTGTAATTCTGTTTTTCAGTAGCAAATTTTACTCCCTAGTAAGTTCCATAAGGCAAGGAGGCACAGTAAGGGGATTGCAATCTATTGGAAGGCATTATTTCCCTCTAAGCTTGATGTAAAAAAAAATAGGAAGAAATGCCTCAGTTAAATAAGCATATATTAAACTTATACCTTTCTGTATTTTGGGATTTGACTGAACTTCCAGTATCACTGTTGTCACAGTGTCTGCATACATATCATTAGCAGGATTTGCCACCCACTGGAAAACAAAAAACAAAACCAAAAAAAACCCCTCATAATTTGGACTGAGTGAATAATGCAGCATGAAGATAATATAACATTAATTGCATTCACCTTTTTGCTTTTCCCTGAATTCCAGCTTTATATGACTGCCATACATTTCACATCAAATTATGAACTACTTTTAACCAGGTGTACTCCAGTAACTTCCCATGAAAAATTCAAGCTTTTGAATGTTTCTGAGCACATTTACAAAATAAATTACCACAACTCTCTGGGGGAGGAAGAAACACCATTTGATGTTATTTCCAATTACTATCTACCAAATAAAAAAAGGGCACCAAATTTGCCATTATATTCATGAGATGCAGCAAAAAAAAAAGCAACTGGCAGTGGATAAATCAAATAACACACATCCACACAGGACCACAGCTCAAGGGGAACTTTGTTCTAGCCTTTGCTCTACTTGTCATCCAACAGAAAACTCCTTAAAACATTGAATTCTGCATGGCATCTGTATGGTTTTATTTTGCAGAAACTGGAGAACAAAATAGTTCTTTCTCCCTCACCAATGCCCACCTCAAGGACTACCATGCCTGGTTCCTGGATCACAGTAATATTTTTGAAAACCTTCAGGGCTGGTTTTTGTTGGATTTCTATTTCTTCTACATCACCTAAGAAGTGACAACAAATGGTTAGCAATGATGAAATTATACTGGAAGCAAGACTAACTTTATTTGCATAAGAAAATAGGTCAGTTTAAGAGTAAGAGGGGTTGTCTGTTATCACAACTGCTCAGAGCAGCTTACAAAATGGAACCACATACTCTCTTCCCTTACCTGACAATATTATTTTCTTTGTTTTGGATTGTTTGGGGTTTTTTATTAGTTAATATTGGCCATTTTACTTGGTTTGAATTCTCATATTTGACTAGCTTAGTACGCTGATGCTAAGTACACAAACAAAAAAGAAAACAAATGAGAAATTTATTAATTCTGCTCCATTTGCAGAAGTAACCAGCTCTTACCCCTTAAAGAATAACCCATTGCTCACATAAGCATAAAGCTTAAACCAAAAGCACTTGTGTGCCAGGTAGCACTTGGGTTATGAGACCTGAACCTCAACTGAATATAGGTGTTCTCTTCACAGTGACATGAATTAGATTCTGACACTAAAGAAATTCTGAGCTTTACATCTGGGAAGGGAACCTGCAACGTGTGTGTACCTCTAATGAACTAGGACAGGAGCTGCCCCTATTCCTTGAGAAAACCAGAGAGAGGCACAGGGGATCATCCCAGTGTCAGGTTTAAATGGCTTCTCATTCAGGAAAAGCCAATGCTTGCCTCTTAGGGAGGCACAGAAGAAGCTGTCTGTCACAAAGGAGGGCAGAGCTCTTGTTCTAATTAATTGGATGGCATTAGCCATTCCATTTGGGGCTAGAGATACAAGATCAATTAATAAAGTTTCCATCAGAGTGGCCAGAGCACACGCTTTGGGGGCTGACAGACAGAAATCGGCCTGTGCTCTGTGTTGCTACAGGCTCACCACTTTGTAATATGAATACAGTAGAGTTCCCCCCCAAAAGCTGTGTCATACTCATGAACTGGATCTGGCAGAAGCTGCACAGTCTAATGAATTTGTAAAATGGGAAGAAATCTCCACTCAGAAGACCTCTGAAGACTGGAAGTTGTTTTAAAAGCTGCCCAGGATAAATCATGACCGTGTCCTTCCACGTACGCACCGGTGAGTTTCTGTAGCTGGTAGCAAAGCAGATTGAAAGGGCCCGTGTAGGGGATGGCCTGAGTCTGGGTCACTGTGCTCATCGCCAGGTCCGTGTAATCTGAAACCATTGCAAAAAGTACATGCTAAAAATTAGCTCTCTGAATTTACTTCCTAATAAATAAAACTGCTATTGTAGATAAATAATGGCACTGACAAATGTAAGACAAGAGGGCTGAAAAGGGCAATTTATAAGAGGAAGGTGGAGCACGTGTTATAAGGTAAGTAATATATTTGTGGTTAGGAAACCAGCTTGTTATATTATCCTGCCTGTTAGAGACAAACAATGAACTAGGGCAGCAGAACTGCTTTCCCCCAAGCTCTTCTGACCTTAGATTTAATTCCTCTTCTATTCTGAGAACAGATCAATTCCTTGAGTAATAAAAATCATAGGAGGACTACACAAATATTTTCTCTGTTCTGAAGCTTTTCCACTAAAAACTAATGACATTTTAGGAAATGGTAGGACTATTGATTGAGGTGTTTTTTGGTTCTCAATGGGATGTCTTATGCATATTCTTGCAAAAGAAAAGGTTTTAAGTAACCCGAAGGGAAAATGGAATTTTGCTTCTTTTCTGTTAGAGAAAGAAAAGATTTTAAATTTGAGTGAACAATGAGTTAAATGCCCTTCTTCTCACTACAGCAGTTCAGAACTTAGGGCAAAACTAAAACAAAATAAAACACAGATATTCACTAATTGCTTATGAAACACAAAACTGCAGGAAAATACCACAGAACTGTAAGTGTTTTAATGACACAGTAAGTTTAAATTACTTACTGATCACATCACTGTCTGTACTTACTGGAGAGGTCACATGGAGAAAGGATGTGATAGTTAAAATTTCTTTTAACAAGGATTCCAGAAATTCTCTGTCCTTGCTCTGGTTTCTTATCTGCTAAAGATCCCATCACCTGGAGAGAAAATACACATATAGTGCAACAAGGCAATCTGAAGTATTCACAGCTTCAAGTAACTATGGAGATGAAATATGGTTTTCTCAGAAAAATCAGAGTATAAAATTAACTCTGAAAACAAAAGAAGGTCAGAGTAACCTGGAAACTTTCTGAGACGTAACACAAGAAAAGTTTGGAAGAGTGAAGAAAAGAGTGAAGAACGAAAGAAAAACCCGAAATAACAAAAAAACAACCTCAAAACAAAAACCCCCGAACCAAACCCCAAATACAACTAAACACAAAACATTCACACACTTTGAGACCCTGGAAAATATGTAATTTCAAATCAATTAAAAATAGAGCCCTGGAAGATCACGTGTAGTTTTTATACCAGAAGAAAATACTGTTCTAAAGATAAGAAAACATTGATTTCATACCTTGGCAAGTTTTTCTCCTCTGAAGTTTAATGTCACAGCTTCAGTATTCCTAGGATTATGAACTTCTATATGAACTTCATCATTATCCTCATATTCCCGTATCAACGCTGCTTTCAATCTGGCCATTTCATTCTGCTCACCATGAACTAAAATCTATAAAAAAGACAATTTTCCTTTTAGCAGAAGTTACTTGTTTTACCAGACATGTTTAGTAAGCAAAGTATCCAAGAAAACTGCCATATTCTACCTCATCTTTATAAAAATGCGGTTCCATGAGGTCACAGTGTATGAAACACGAGCTCAATTACAGTTCTGTGTGTCTTTGAATTCTCTGCATTATTTGAAGGCTGGGATTTCCCAACCCTGAAAAATACAGCAGCCAAGCAGAGTGCATTACAGAGATCCCATTTAAGTTTTCACACACCAATATATTGTTGTATTATGAAAGGCAAGTATTAATTTAAGTTCAACACTAAAAGTTAGTTAGCTTTACATTTTCGTGTCTGTGTGTAGATATAAACATAAAAAACATGCAATTCAGAGAGGATGCTTCACAGTTCACAGTTTTCTTTGCCAAGTTAAGTCCTCTTCTCTTCTGCTATGATTATTTTCTTTCTTATCTGTGCTTGCACACAGTTTCTCCATCAGTTTCAGACCCTAGTCCCCATTTTCACATTCTGGTCCTTCACATCTCTTGCTTCCCATGATTTGCTCAGGTTTTTCCCTGCAAGTGCTGCCTTTGTCTTTTGCTGTCTGCAACATACCTTCAATCGATGTTTTCTTATTTATTTCAGGGCAAATTCCAATACCAGCATCCCCAACTTAATGGTGTCCTATACTGTCTCTTACCTGCACAAAACACTTCTGAAACAGATTATGGACAACACCACTGTCTGGAAAGTCACCCCAGGGACCCCACAGGCAGACACTCAAGAGCAAGTTCATTTTTGCTTTGGTAAGATAACATGACAAAAAATGATTAAAATCTGCACCTTTAATTATTCAAAGCACAGGGATATTGGCTACTGCTAGACACCAGTCCCTGCCTTGAGTCAAGGCTGTGAGCTGGTCTGATGAATCCCACTCTGGAGAAATGGGCAGCATGGATACTGACCACATGTGGGGGTTTCAGGGCCCGGATAAATTCACTAGTTTGTTGATAATCTGTGTGAGCAGAGAAAGAAATGTAATCCACAGACATCTTCAGTGGGAGTTTTTGCCCTGACATAGTTGTGATCTCTTCAGGTTCAGACATGATGTGCTAGAAAAACAAAGGCACCTTAATTAAAAAAAGTAAAGCCTCCTACAGACCATGTGACTAATGCTTTACATTTCAAAAATCAATGAAGTAACAGTGACAGCTATGTTATATGTGAAGCAGTGAAAAAAATCTCTTAAATTTCCCAGAACACACACTCACACATGAGAAAACATGCACAACACACTCCATTTCATCTTGTGTCTCCTCAGCAGATCTGGGGGTTCATCCTTCTTCTAGACAAATCCCTCTAATGTGCATCAAGATGATAACAAGTGTGTGACTTCTATCTCTAAAGGCAAAACTAGATGCTGTGGTTGCCCTTAGCTGCTGGAATTTGGAAGGATTACATACCCTGCAGATGGACAGTGGCACGAGGTGCACAAGGCAGTCTGGTTTCTGACACATGAGTAGTGTTAAACTTAATATCACCTTCTCTAGTATTAGGATTAGGGCTACCTTCTTGAAAAATTAAGCGGTGTAGAGGTCTAAAGCACCAATCATTCTTTCTCACAACAAGATAACTGTCCCTAGGAAAGATTATTCTATAAAACATCACTGGAAATGACCATATGCAAATTTTCTGTATTTTTCACATGTATTAGCCAAAAGAAATCAATCACTTTTGACTACATACTCATACATACCTGACAACAGTCTCAGTAAATCAAATAAAGACACTTGCTATTGACCAATTCTTTCCAAACCTAACACGAATGCTACCTGTCATTAGGAGGTTGTGGTGCATGAGCAACTCACCTTAGCAAGAGTTCCTTCAACGCAGTACCCTGCAATAATGACTCCATTTCTCTTATCTGTGCACCAGCTCTCAAACAACTCTCTGGATAAGCCACTCTGCATCATACCTGGGGAAGCCATCACGACACTCGGGCCAATGTCATCAAAGTGATCCATGCTCTAAAAAGACACACAGTGAGAATATCAGTTACCACAACTCACTTAAACAAAGGACAGCCCAGCTGCACCCTTGAAAATCGTACAAGAAGGGCCCTGTGTTCACAGATTGTACCCCATCCTCACAAAAAGTGCCCTTTGCAGGAAAATTCCTCTTACTGATACCCACCCACAAGGAGTAAACTGCAAGCACAGGATCTGTAGTGGAAGAAATATTGGGGCATAAGCTCCCCTCCAGCAGCTCTCTAAGCACTGGGACAGCAGATAACTCAGATATAAACCTGGACCTAATCAATTTATTAGGATATTAAGGATATTGACTGGGTCAGCTGATTCAAGCATGGTGCTAAAAACACCAAGGTTGTGATTTCGATCCCTGCAGGGGCCATTCACTTAAGAGTTGGACTCGATCCTTATGGGTCCCTTCCAACTCAGAATATTCTGTGCTATCAGAATATTAAACATGCAAACTATTCAGTGAATATGGACTCTTCTGTCACGTTCACCTTTTTGTAAGAATCTCAAGCTTACCTTCAGATTACTAATGTGCTTGAAAACAAAAGGATTGTTGATGTTAATTTGCTTGCGGATTTTGTCATTCATGGCATTGACGTATGTCTGATAAACTGCCATACATTTCTTTGCCAAAGAGGAGGCATAGTATATGGGGATATCATGGAGTTCAGGATGATTCTGCCAGTATTCATCTAAAAACCCAAAACAAACAAACAAAATAACAAAAAAGAACAAAACAACAAAAAAAACCAGCCACCGAACAACAAAACACAAAATTCCATCCACAGGATTATTTATAAAGTGTGTGCTTCTCAGAAGCATTAGTAATTCTTGTAAAACAGATTTACCAGTGGGCTTTTTCATTTTTATTACAGAAAATCACCATCACAGTCTCTTTGTTTTCATCTGCTTTTCTAGAACAGTCACCAGCTAAAACTGTATACAGCCAGTACAAACAAACAAACAGGCAAACAAACATGACAAAGGTGAACCTCAGATTCTTTTGGCAGGTCAAATTTCAACCAACCACCACCTTCAGCTACAAGGTATAAAGTATACATGATAGTACACAGCAATAAGTCTACATTTATGACAACAGATGTTTTATTACACCTCTACAACTAAGCTAAAATGTCCCCATCAAATATTAATTATACATGTAAGAGCCAGGGACATCTGCACACAGTTCGTGAGAATTCACTATATGAACATCCTGTAAAACAAATCCATGGAGTTCAAGGTGAGAAGGAATCACTCGGTTATCAAGCCTGCCTTTCTGTATACCACCAGCAGTTATATTTTACAAGCCCAACCGGAACAAAAACAAGGAAAGAGTCTCCATTAACCACAACTTATTTTATCAAGATGACAGTAGCCACGAGCTTTCCTAAATACAAAGAAGAGATCTGAATGCAGCTGTACAAACATAACTTACCCAGTTTCCCATTTGGATACAGTTCTGCTAGTCTGAAAGATATTTATGTTGCACAACTGAGGCACAATCGTCCAAAAATAGAGGTACACTCTTTTGGCTGTATTTGTGCATTTACAATGACATTACAATGGGCTTTCACCTAACGTTTCCGATTTGCAGGCAAAATTTGTCACGACATTTCAGAGAGGTTCATTACCATGACTACCTTAATAAGCTCAGGTGTAAGGTGGCAACAGCCAGTAAAAGATAACCAGTCAAGGGCTGAATTCATCATCATAATTTTCTACTCCATAACACAGTAATTTATTTTTGTCATACAGTTACAGAAAGAAGAAAAATAAACACAGAAGCCTGCAGGCTCAACTGTGTAGACATATGAGATGCAATTGCATTTTCTACCTAATTAAGCATCCAATTGCATGTCTAGCTTTGCTAGATATATTTTCAAGCTCATCTTTAGAAACTCACTTTAATATCTGCACACAGCAAAGAGAGGCAAACAAATTGCAACCTAATGGCTACACAAGGTTGAAAATGTTGTTTTTATGTTCTCTATAAATTAAAAAAATCCTCTTGATCAATGAGACGTAGTAAATGATCCTACAACATCAAATACTACCCCATGCCTAGATCCAAATTTCTTGTTAACATTTGAATAGACTAGTAAGACATTTTGAAAACAAACTAGTTTCTAAGACTGAGATAAACTGAAATGAAAAGTGAGAAAAAAATTCAAGCAGTTTAGGGAACGCTTCATATTCAACACCTCTAAATATAAGCATTTTAAGCTTGAGATAGTTATCTTTTGATCTTGCCAGCGTTTGAATGAGCAGAAAGACTAGTGAAAAAATCACTTAACATAGTACAAATTAAATGTGCTAAAAGGAAGCAAAGAGGCCGGGGAATAATTTACTTTAAAACTGTTTTATCTGAAGTACATTGTAACAACTATCTATATATTTTATGTGAAGTAGCTTGTTATGTTCATGTGTAATTCTCACTCATTTTTGTTCAAAAGCCCAACTTGCTTTTCATTATTATTAGGACTTCAGAAGTGTTAGAAGTGTCCTTTATGGTCTTCTAGGCTTTTCCTATAAAGAGTTTTTCATACTCACAAAGTTTGTGAATTAAAAGACAAAAATAGTAGAACTTTAGAACAAAATACACCCCTTTTTTAGCAGTACAGTTTAAATGAAACAGTTGCTGTTGTAACTGGTTATTTTTCAATTTGCAATAATTGTCCCTAATTGTTGACACCCTGATTCAAAAAGATTCAAAAGCCAAGTACATATTACCACACCATCATCTCTTCCTTTCTAGGTCTCCCATCCTACCTCACAAAGCAGAGCTGCTGGTTGGTTTACTGGATTTTTTGCAATTGAACAAACATGCTTTATATATTAAATTATAGGTAATTAACATGCTGTAAAATGGTTGAAGCGTTGTTCAAGGAATTGTAATACCTGGAAACATTCTAAATCACTTGATGTGCCTTTTCTTTAAAGTACATACCTAAGATTAGAAGGAGTTCCTGAGCTCGACCCAGGGCAAACACAGGGATGAGACCTCGGCCCCCTCTGTTCACGATGTCGTGAACGGTGTTGCAGAATCTCGCCTCCCGCTCTTCCCTCTTCTCGTGAATGTGAGTGCCATAAGTGGATTCCTACACATGGAGAGACAGAGTACTGAGAGGGCTGACACACAGAATAATTCCTGACCTTCTCCTCTGAACCCAACAAAAAAAAAAACAAAAAAAACCAGAAAGACATACTGGTGTTAACATGCTGGGGAGAGGAGGGAGAGAGTCAAGGAGAGGGAGAAGCCAAAACCACCCCACCAAGGTAAACAACCAAAACCTCCCCTCTCCCAAACCCCTCCAAGCAATTTAGACAGACAGATCCCGTTAGGACTAGAGAAGTTAGAGCTATTAATTTCGATGCTTCTTTCAAGAAGTTTCAAGTTTAACACACTTATTTTCCCAACTGGAAATGCTGCCAGTGATTGATGATCACATTGACATTTGCCCATAGTGGTACATGTGCCACAGTTTAACCCCTGGCTTAAAATATAGGAATTACACAAAATACAAGATTTTGATGTGACTTAAAATTAGATTACCAGTTACAGAGAACAGCTAGAAGGGACACAGTAAATGAAATAATTTTGGAAGATTACAGTGTTTGTTTCCAGATAAAACTGTTACATAAAATGTTTCCCGTGAGCTGCTGTTTTCCAAACATGGATTCAGAATAAAATAATTTCACTCAGAAAACACAACAAAAATATGAAACAGCACTCAGGGCACCTCGACCAAGGACAAATTCTTAACATATCTGGAAGTAGGTTAGGATCTACTAAAAGAGACATCTGGTTAAACTGGGGTTGGTACAATGCAAGTCAAAATCTATTAAATCTCCCAGCTCGGAAAGGTTTGTCTAGAGCTTTAAGGAGCTTCATCAGAAGAATTATAAAAATGTAACTGGACTTTTCAATACAGTGGGAAGCAATGTCAAGAGTTCTGAACACCCAAGTGTTTGGATATTTAACACAAATCACCACCACTAAATCTCCACTGTCTTTATCATTCTGTTTTGGCTTTAATTAAGTCACATTCCTATCCATAATTAATCACTAATAGAAAGAAATAATTTTGCAAAACTTACAATTATAAGAATATCAGGTTTAATATTGGGAATCTCAGCTGCCATCAGATGTCTGTCTTCCTGCCTTGAGAAATCACCTGTATATAACAGCTGTTGGAGACAAAGAGCAGCAGGCACTCTGGTTACAGGTTCTACCAGGTCAGCAGCCTTTAAAAAGCTGTGCAAAGATAATTTCAAGGAATTTTTGATAAAAAGGTCAGCTGTACTTTAAATGAGACTCTTCTGATGTGAACAGTGCCTACAGTATTAGGTCAACAGTACTACAACACAAGTATTTAAACCCCAATAGTAAAGGTTTTTCAAGCAGTATCATAATTCCAACAAAACTAGGTAAAGAATTATTAAGATCTTATTTTTCATTTCAGATATCAAGGTGCTGTTTTCAGCCTTTTGCATACTTGCACTGGCCACTAAGAAGTAAAAGGAGACATAACATAAAATACAGCAACTCCTAAGAGGAAGTAAATAGAAGATAAAACTGCATTTACATATCAGAATGCAAACATAATGAATAATTGAATAAAATTATTTATCAAAAATTCTTCTAGGATTTTCTGATACTAAAGAAAGCCTGTAATCTAAATGATTTTCCAAATGGAATAATCATGTTCCCCATTACACCAAGAAGTAATTTTTAATTGTTATTTTTAATGGATTCTTAGCTGCAGGGTGGAATGCAACTCTCTGTGCCCAAACTGATGGTTTCAAAACTGACATTTTTTTATTTAACAATAATTCCATTGATGAAAATGTGAATAATAAAAAACATACAGTCAGCAACAGCAGACACCTGGTCTGCCAAGTAACCTACTACCACAGGGAATTAAAGAAAATAAAGGGTATTAAAACCCAATCCATTTGATACATGCACAGTAAGAGGGAAATCTTCTTTGTGATGCCTCAACCAGAAAAAAACCCCAAAAAGAAACACTAAGAGATCTAAATTTTATTGTGATCATTATAAACTCAGTTCTATTTCTAGGCTTTTTTTAAACTTTAAACTTTTATATTTCTCAATCATTCTAAATCATGAACAAACTCCTACTGGGCAGCCAGCCTCAGAACCACCTCCTCTCTTCCCTCTTCAGGGCTGTGTGACACTTTCCTTGGATGGTGATTATCCTGCTGAACTCCAATCCATGGGATGAGTTCCAAGTATCTGGTTTTGGCACAGTGCTGCCTGTGATTATATGATGATTTACTTAATCCCTCTGTGCCTAAAATTAATAATAATCTTATTTCTTTAGGTACTTTAGAATAGAAGTGTTATGAGAAAAATGTAACTTGCATACATTGACAAATGCCATTTAAGCACTTGAGACAGGCAGACACGTAAATGAGAATTACAGAAACAAACATCTGTTCACAGATTTTACTAAAATGCAGCTTCCACACAGCTGCCTCAGCTACCAGCTGCCTCTGATCAGACCAGCACAGGAAACTACATGTTTAGTGGTTCCAAGTCTGAGTTGTCTCAGACTCCCACACAATCCAAACACCTTACCTGATCCGGTATGTGTCACTTGCCAGTTTTAATCAGTGAGCAAATACATGGCCTGGGCCAAGGCCTCTCACCTTGACCTGAGTCCAAGTCTATTGGACAGCTCCAGCCACAGTGGTGGGGCACAACAGACGATAACAATTAATGACTACATTAGTACTCATGCTTGATTTCATCATATAATAAAGACAAAATACCTTCACACCAGCTATTTCAATCATGAACATGGCTGCTCCCAGAACATGGCCTGCGTGGTAGCACCAGAATTTGATTCCTGCCACCTCTTTCACTTCATGGAAGTTGATGGTCTCAATCTTGTCCATGCTTTCTTCGAGGTCTGTTTCTGTGTACAGCATGTCATCCGCTGAGATGTTACTGGATGTAAGTGAAATGGCTTAGCATCAGCTCATCTCAGCAGCTGGAAAAAACACTTCCTGGGTTTTCCCCACTGACAGTTATATTTCCGTTCAGTAACACCATGTCTCCTATGTTAGAAATCAAGTCCAGGTACTCAAATGTAGCTCACCCAAGGAGAGTTAAAGTATCTGTCTTTTCAAAGATAGAATAGTCTTCTCAGTTTAGAATCTGCTCTGTACTTCTCTAAAAATACCAAGAGATTCCCAGCCCTGAACAGAGATCTGCAACTCAGCTTGTAACAGTCCTCACACCACGTGGATCCATGCTTTTCCTAACAGCCCAGAACAAATAAGTTAAAAGAGGACTGTTCATCAGGTTTCTGACCCAAGCTCAACACAGCTGAGTTGAGATATGCTCAGGACCACTGCAGTCACATGGAAGTGATGTGTCAAGGCATGAAACACAAGAAAACAAAAATATAAAAGAGAGGAAAAAAACCCCAACATGTAAGTAACACTCTTTGTATATTTAATATTTAATCTGTCTTTGTCCTGAAGAGTGAATTGTATCTTTAGAAGCTTAAAATTCACTACAAACTATCCATGAGGTAGTAAAGATGATTCATTACTTCTAATCTGGTTATAGGTAATGTTGCTACTTATGACAACATCCAGGTTCATCCAGCTACTCTTGGTAGCTTCATCTTAAATTTCCCATTGGATATATAGGTGAAATAACTCAGGCAGAGACACCCCACAGGTTAGCTTACCTGACTTTAACATAGTCTGAAAGAAGCCATCTGTAAATAGCTTTTGTGGCATGAGTCATAAATGTCCTTCCCTTAAAACTTGTTTTCTGTAAAAACCACGGCAAAGCCCCACAGTGATCTAAATGGAAACTTAAAATAGACAAACAAATCAAATTAATACATTCATATTACACAACACTAATATATAATATCCATAATTCACTACTTCACTGGACTAACATGCTGTCACAAAAATCCAGAAACAGAATTTTCAACCTGTTGTTAACTGTGCTGGTCTATGTTCTGCAGACTAGTGACTAGAAAGACAACCAAGAAAAGGTAAAACCAATCCAGGAAATTCTCCATTAATTGCCAAGGTATTACATGTATAGTATTAGAATTACCTTCTTTTCGTAATTTTCATACAAATTTAGAGGGAGAAAAGGAACAGGAACCAGGGACACTAAACATCAAAGATACAAGTAAGCTAAAAACACAATACTAATTTTGCATGTTGCACACTACAGACTACAATATGATCTCCTGAAATTAAATTTTTTGTTCACAATTCTAGTTCCACCTATCTTAAGAAACTACTTTTGAAATACAGGTAGAACGAACACATACCACAAAAATTCAGGATTTTATGGAGAGCTGTTTATTACTGACTACATTGTTTAGAAACGGCTCTCCTCATCTCTCAGCCACTAAGCAACACTTAAACCACATTAAAACTTGTGTAGGTCTCCAAGAACCTTTTTAATTCAAAGCAAACAGAGCAAAAAGCACAACCAATACTCTTCTGCAGTCTTTGTGTAGAGAACTCGAGCTGTCACAATGGTGTTAAAGCAGGCCAGGTTATAAGAGTCAGAAATCACAGCAAGCTCAGAGAAGAGTTGTGTGTCAAAAACGAATGAACATCCTCAATAGTCTGTCCTTAATTCTAAATGGAGGTTCTCCTTTTTTTTAAAAAATCTGGAAACTAGAATTTTTCCATATCATCTAAATAACACCTATTTTCAGCCTCTCTTAATAACCTACAAGTGAACACAGCTCAGACCATGACCTCAAGTTATTTGTTCCTACAGGTGCCACTTACTGACTAATGAGGAGGAGATCAATCTCTGCTGGATCTATCAAATCAATGTAAGGAAGAGCATCCATTCCTTCCAGCCCAGGATGGATTCCACAGTCAAGCTGAAAAGCGAAAGAACATTGAATCTTCTAACAGAACATGTAAAAATCCCTCTTCCATTTTGGTCTATTATATAGTTATTAGTGACTGGTAACTTTTAGCATCATGCAAAATAAGTTGTTTTTTTTCATTAAACATTACTTTTAGCATTGAATTTCAAGTAGAATGGTTTGGGTTGGAAGCACATACATTCTATATGGGGACATGGTTCTATTTCACAGAACAGCCTCTGTGATGCCTGGTATCATACATGCTGTACTGCTCCAGAAAGCTACAAAATGCATGTTTTCTAGCACTGTGTCTGACTTTGGTGCAGAGGCTGAATTTAACCTCCAACATTTCAGATCACGTCGGTGATCTGAGGTACCACACTGAGACAGCATACAAATATATTCATGCAATAATTACCATTATTTTTCTTCCTTTAAACTCCAGAATGATGCATGACCTTCCTACTTCTTGGCCAGCACCTCTGCAAAAGGATATCAAAGTCATGAGGACTGAAACAACCCACACACACCACACAGACATAACTACGCTGGAAGCCTTTACAGGGATTATTTTTCTGTGTAGAAATAACAACTGCACGGCCCTTTTAAGCTCAGATATCCAAAGTACCTGAACAGCTGTACTTATCTCAAAGGAAACGAGGCCCTACGTAACACAGCAGAAATAAAAATAACCTATCTGAGGAAATTATTTAGGCCTCTTCTGTTTTTTACTGAGCACTCGAGTCTCATACTACTGACACGTACAATTAAAGTTCACCTAAGTAACAAATCGGGCCGAGTAAGCCCGGACTAGCATCTTCAAGCTGTCCGAGAAACAACGCTTGTGGCGCTACCAGAAGCGCCCTCAGACCGCAGTGGCATCTTTACCAGNGGTTATCGGCCGGGGACGGAGGGAGGAACGGGGAGAGAAGCGAAGGCGGGACGCGGTGCTGCCCTGCCCGGCGTCCCGGGCCGCTCCCTGCTCCCGTAGGGGCAGAGATGCTCCGCGGAAGGCCCGGGAGCTCCTGAGGGAGCGGTGGGTGCTGCGCCCTCTCGGAGGCCGCTGCAGAGGCGGCAGAGGCGCCCCTGCGGCGGCCGCGGGCGCTGTGCAGGAGGCGCTGGCAGGTCCGTGCTGCAAGCTGGGGAGGCCCGGTGTCGGGCATGTGCCCTGCCCTGTGCGCCGCTGGCTGCCCAGAGTGGCTTCTAGTCCGCCAGGGACCCCGTGTTTGCTTAGTGACCGACACAGCAGCGGCCTAGGGACTGTGATCCATCACTGCATCGCACACCTAGGCTCCGCCTTGTGCTTTTTTCATTATTTTTTGCAGTGTGAGCTGTCTTCCCTAGGCTGTCATCCTCCTTTGTTCTCTTTCTTCCACCTGCTCAAAGTTTCTGAAGTTTCATAATGAAAATAATTCGTCTCTGAAGCTGAGAACTAGGGTTTCAGCACTCCCTGACAAGGAGCCAGCGTCCTCTTGCTTGACACTGGCCAGCCAAATGTTAAGCGAAGCAAGGTGGTAGTAGTAGGGCAGGCACAGGAAAAATGCTTCTGGAATGCTCTCGGAACTCCCAGTAACTCGGTTCTAATGCAGTAAATGTACCATGTGTCTTGCTCTAATTTTCAGGAGTATGTTAAGTAGTAATGGCTGCTCCTATGAGTATTCCAATCAGTAGTTCTTCAGAAGTAGGTTGGGACGGGGGTGGTTTTTTCTTGGGTTTTTTGTTTGATTGGGTGTGTGTGGGTGTGTGTTTAGTCGGGGATGGGGGGAGATAGATTTTGCACTTTTTTTGTTGTTTTACTGAAAGCAGTCCTTGGAGCAGGGAATGCATTGGATGCACTTTATAGGACACTTAGATTGTCATCACAAATAATAATCATCTAATACATTTAGTTGGGAATATAAATTTTAAATTTTACCTTGTTTCTAAATCTATATATGCATTAGAAACTGACCTTTGCAACAGTCTGTAAACTGGGTAGTAGCCTTTTTTGACAATTCAGAAGGATAGGGAAGTTTTAGCAGAGAGTTTGAGAAGCTTTCCCCAGTCACACGTGGAGAGCACCAGAGTAAAATTCCTACCTCCACTCACAGAGTCCTTACAAGTTTCCACTTTTTGTCCACTTTGGATACAGTCACTGGTGTTTGCCTGGACCTCCTTCCCGTGATGATGTCACAAGCTTTAATTTTTTTTTTTTTCTACCTAGAAGATCTTCTTTGATCCAATTATGAAAAAATGTTTAGAAAAGGCAAAAAGCGACACAGCAGCAGCAGCTCACAAAGCAGTGAAATCAGCACTAAAAGCAAGGTAAGCTGAATGTGGTGTTTATTCTCTTGGTGAAGCACTTTGGTTTGTTGCAAGTTAACAGTTCAGTGGTTCACTTACACTGTTGGGAGGATGGGATTTCCATAAAATGCCATGTTCCACAAGGAGAACTTTCTACTTCAATTCCTCAGATTGTGCTATGAGTTAAAAATACCTATCCATCATAAAGCCCATTTATTTTGAGACAACTACTCAGTCACTTCCACAGTGAAATGCACAAACACAAGATTTTTCTGGTAGCACATAGTAAGGTTTGGAGGAAAAATTGGTACATTTGTTCTTAAATTTTGTCTATAAAGACAGTGCCTGGTGCTAGGTACCAAGAATGAGTTTATTCTTCAGTACTTGTTGGCTTCTCAGTATCTCTAAAAGTATTCTTAATTTTGAATTATGTGTTCATTTTGTCTAATAGGTTTTAGAATGATCGGTTGAATATTCTGGATTTCCCAAGGTGCTGTTTCATTTCTCCTGCACTGCTATGTTATTTCAAGCATGTAGTTGTCAATTTCTTCAGGTTAAAATGCAGCACCAAAAAATTTTGGACATGACCCTAAGGTTCATTTTCCTTTTTTCTCTGGATATAACCTTAAGGTTCGTTTTCTCTTTTTCTGTCATTTCCTCCTTCTTTCAAAATAACTTGGACTTCTCAAGGGTTCCTGATGAACTTTTATCACTCCAATCTACATTGAGGCAGAAAGATAACTTCAGGAAAGAAACAGGTGGTACTGTTTTTTCCTCCCCATTTTGCAGTGCTTCTGAAGTAACTAGAACACAAACAGTAGATTTTTTTTAAAAAGAGTTGTGGTAGGGCATCTAAAGGTGCATTGTTAATACATTCTCAGTAACTTTCTGATGATGCTGATTTTTTTTTTCTTAGTCTGTAGATTCCAGTCTTGGGGGACTTTCCAGGTCTAGTACTGTGGCCAGTCTAGATACAGACTCCACAAAAAGTTCAGGTATGTAATCAGATCTTGGGCATATATGGGTGGAGCAGGATTAACTTTGCATTTGTATAAAACAGCAGAAAATGGAAAAGCTTAAAATATGTATTTTCAGCAATATTGAGTGAATCTCTTAGGTAGCCTGGTGACTAATACAGGCACAGCCCTAGGCCTCTAAGTGTTAGTAATGATTCATCTAGGATTAAGTCACTGTTTTCAAAGTAAAGTGAGGAGGAAAAACTTAGTTGTGTTACCAGTCTGTTACCAGCATAAATCTGGTACAGCTTTTTGGATGGCTGTATTCTGCTTTTCTGAGTTTATATTTGCACCAAAATAATGGAAATAAGATTTGATTTTACTTGGGTTTAGTCACCAGATTACAGTGTATCACTGTTGGACCAAACAGTTAATTTGAAACAAATCGACATTGAAAAGTAGAAGCAGCTTTTCTGTGTTTTCTGATTCCAGGTTGTTAACTCCAAATTTGAATTGGTGTAAACAGTGCTGTATCATGGATTCAGATGAAACTGTTGCCTTTACCAAGGTCTGTTCTAAATCAACCCAGGACAGTTCATTAAAGAGGAGTTAATATACTGTGATAAGTGTTTGATGAAAGTCTGCAAAATTAGGGAATTTAGTATGTTAGCCCTGTTAACAGCAATTAGAATAGCGTTACAGTTCTGGAAATCTTCAGAATGTCTTTGTTTTGCTTTGTTGCAGGACAAAGCAATAGTAATTCTGATACATGTGCAGAATTCAGAGTTAAATATGTTGGTGCCATTGAAAAACTGAAATACAATGAGAGCAAAAGTCTTGAAGGGCCACTGGACTTGATAAATTACATAGATGTTGCACAGGTAAGTGGGTTACAAAAGGCAATACCAACAATGTCAGAACAACTTAAGCTTAGGTGTGTTTCTTTCATTTATCCTGTGGTCTGACATCTGTAAATTTTAGACTGACTTGAAGAAAGTGGCATACTTAACCATTAACCTATGAATCTCAAAAGCCATCACACTCAGTTCTATAATTTTAAGTAACTGGAGAAGATGCACCCAGAGAACCGTTCTGCAGAAGCAGGCTCAGAGCCAAGGCCCTTTTCATGAGTCCTTATTGAACAAGTCCCAGCTGAAAAGTGTTACATTGCCTCCAGCACGATTAGGATTAGTCTGCAGGAAGGAATATCTCCCCCAGATTTCTTCAGTACTGCAGAAGTTTTCCCATGAAGGAAAATGTCAAGTTTCTGCTTGCAATCGCTCAAGAGCCTGTGCCCAAAGAACCTGAATAATATTTGGGTCATCCTTGCCAAACTCTGGTTGCTCGTACTTATTTTTGTACTAAAAGCCATAACTGGTTGTTCTCATTAGGTAGCTGATTATATCTTTTTAAAAGTACAGAATGTCTGTTTATCATGCAGCAACTTGACATCTTGAGCATCTGAATATGTGATAAAACTATTTTTGCAGCCAAACAGTGAAAGTTCTGCCAGTGTGGATCACCTTGGGTCAGTGCAATGTGATAGGCCACGCATGATTTTTCAGCTGACCTGATTTGACCACAGGGCCAAACTCCCCTGAGATGATAAATTCCTTTCTGGAACCATGAAATATTTAGAGTAGAATAGAACAGAATGGAATAGAGTGTTTCTGCTGGAAGGGACCCACGGTGACCACCGGTCCAACTGACCAACCACTTCAGGGCTGACAAACAGTTAAACGTGTTGTAAAGGGCATTGTCTAAATGCCTCTTAAACACATGACAGGTTTGGGGCATCAACCACCTGTCTAGGAAGCCTGTTCCAGTGTCTGGTCACCCTCTCAGTAAAGAAATGCCTCCTAATGTCCTGTCTCCCCCCAATATATTTCACATAACATTAAGGGACTGGGCGAGTGCATGAGCAGTGGGCAGACCCCACACAGCAGGATCTGAGCAGGGTTTGCAGTGACCCAGTGGACCTAAGTACACATAAACATATTTTCTGTTATGTATCTTCATTGTTCATGTTCTTCCATCTGCACTAAAGGCTTTTGTTTGTTTCTTTCCAAAGCAAGATGGAAAGTTACCTTTTGTTCCAGGTGAAGAGGAGTTTATTATGGGAGTTTCCAAATACGGCATTAAAGTTTCCACATCTGATCAGTATGTAAGTGCTTCACCCAAACTTGTCTTTCTGATGAGAGTCGAAAAGTACTTTCATTTATTTCTCTGGGAGATGATCTGTGTAACCAAAATGTCATTTCTGGCTTTAAGCAAAAGTCAAACAAACAAGCTCTCACAGGATCACTGCTTCATGTCATATCTCTGCAGGGCTGTCTGTTTATTCCTGGTTGGATTTATGACAAAAAGCCATTCCTTTTGAGACAGAGGACCAGATGAAAGGCAAGCGAGCCTTTGGCAATGCTCTTTGGGCACATCTTCCTTCCTCTGTGGCTGTCCTGCCATTTTCTCATGGGGGAATGTAGTGTGACTGTGATGGCCAAGACCATAGGTTCCTCAGCCCAAGTTAGTAATGCAGTTCCTCTTGGTGTTTCTGTTTTTTGAGAATACCTGAGTTGCCCAGCTCTTTTCAGTTCCATCCTTGCACTCCTAACCTAAGAGTTAAGACTTCACTCCAGCATTAAAGCCTCATGATTCCACTTTATTGATCAAGCCTACTTTTTGTTTGCATCATTTCCAACGTGTAGTTTATTTTCCTTTAGTGCACTTCAAGTAGCTTCTTTGCTAAAAATAAAAATCCAGTCTCTTCCCCAGGGCCCTCCAGTTGCCTTTGTGTAGCTTTCTGTTGCAGCCATGTGGTTTCCTTCTGGTTGCCCTCAGAGCCCTAGATACCATAAATACTTCGCTTTATGAAGCCTTGACCCATCAACAACCCAGCCATGCCTGTTAATAAAAGCCTCAAGAATGAGCACAGAGAATAGCATTGCTTAATACTGAATGCTCTGAAGAGAGCCAAAAAGTTTCCTATGGTCCCTTCAGAAAATAAAACACTTGTTTCTAATGCCTGGGAGGAAGGGTAGTAGTTGCTACTCAGACTTTTAGTTCTTTTGGATTCTGTTTTTGCTCTCATAAATTCTTAATTCTCATTAAAAACATAGGTTGCACTATTATTTAAATTCCTTTATGTTTTGATAAAGATCAAAAAGCTAATTAAAGACTTCTATCCATCATTTTTCTGTCTTCAAGCTGAAAGCATGCACAAGCAGATAAAGCCTTTTGTGGTTAAGCTAACTTGCACTGGCAATTTATTGCATTGCATTGTTTCCCAAATTCTGGTTTTTTGCATCAGTGTCACTGTTGGCATTAAATTTGTCCTTCAGTGTATTATTTCACCAAACTCTTTTCACAGAGTTCCAAGATACTGAAAGGAGGGGAGGAATTTAATTTACAAGGAGACTGTGTACTCAGAAGAATTCTGTCATCCCTTTTTTAGTGATAATCCACACATTGCACTGCACACATTACATTAGCACTGTAGCAAGTTCCAAGCAAGTAACCCTTGAGAGTTATTAGTAATTTGGTGAACAGTCTTGGCATCTGTCATACAGAGATGGGAGGGTGGATCCAGTAAGTTCCAGTGGGCTCCAGCTGCCCTGGGCGTGGTGTGACCATTGCTGATGGTGAGAGCAATGTGAGCAATGAGCCGAGCGAGCGTCAGGGATGGAGATGTTTTTCAGCAAGGGGACCTTAGGGCTCTGGTGAAGGGCTCTCCCTCCAGGGTTTCAAGGCAGGCAGCAAGTTCACTGCCTGTTTTTATGGCTTCTGCATCAAAGTGGGCATTTCTTTAGACCCTTCAGCTGACAGGGACAGGTGTTTGATGCCATGGACACGGAAACAGAGCTGTCTTGAATTCCTAAGACCCTGGAGGTGGTATGACTGGAATAAACCAGATGAGAATGATCAGAGGGTAGGATGGCTGGAGAAGAAAGGCTTTGTGTAGAGTAGGGCTGCAGAGACCTTGTAGTGGGTGTCTTCTACCAATTCCTTTTTGGAATGGCCAAAATTAGAAGTGTGGAAATCCTGCAGTTGTGATGGAGAGTAGAATTCTCCCAGATGAGATCTGTGGAAGAGTCAGGACATACCCTGTGGCTTAGGTCACAAACAGCCTGGCTACAGCCACATGGCTACTGCCCCCCAACGCAACTGACCTTGTCTATGCCCTCTTGTGGGAACAGTTCTTGTGTGTATCCTTCCCAAGACTGAGACAGGGATTGTCTGGAAAAATACTGGGAACGTAAGAAGTTGTTTTAAGTTACCTCTGTGCCAGAGGGACAGAGTGTCCCACCTGTCACAGAGGGCAAGTGAGGGTTGGTGGGAAGTGACTGTGCACTTTCATAGTATGGCCAGGAATGTCATCATAGAATCATGGGAGAGAGAGGCTGAGCTGGAAGGGATCTGAAAGATCCTCTAGTTCCAGCCCCCCTGCCGTGGGCAGGGACACCTCCCACTAGACCAAGTTGCTCAAAGCCCCCTCCAACCTGGCCTTGAACACTGCCAGGGATGGGGCATCCACAGCTTCTCTGAGCAACGTGTTCCAGTGCCTCAGCAGTCCCACAGTAGAGAATTTCTTACCTTAAATTCAATCTAAACTTACTCTTTTTCAGTTTAAAGCCATTCGAATCCCTTGTCTGTGACTACATGCCCCTGTAAAAAAGTCCCTTTCCTGCTCTCTTGCAGGCCCCCTTCAGGTACTGGGAGGTGCCCCAAAGTCTCCCCAAGAGCCTTCTCTTCTCCAGGCTGAACAACTCCCAACTCCTTCAGCTTGTCTGCATAGTCCACATAGGAATGCACTTCTAAAAGAGAAGCAAAAATTAAAGCTAAAGTTTTGCTAAACCACCACTTTTAAAAATCTTGACTGAAAAAAAAATTACCAAGGAATACTTTTTTCTCCTGTAAATAAATCTGAAGTATTCTTTTGTAAGTGAGAACAAAAACATAGAAAACTGAAATATCTGTTGCACTGTTCCAGAGTAACTTTTATTTGCCATGTGCTTCCAGGATGTGTTACATAGGCACGCTCTCTATTTGATTGTACGGATGGTGTGCTATGATGATGGTCTGGGAGCAGGAAAAAGTTTACTGGCTTTGAAGACAACAGATGCAGCCTCTGAAGAATGTAGCCTCTGGGTATATCAGTGCAATAGTTTGGTAAGAGTTTATGCTTACAGTATTTAATTTAGGTATTGGAATTCTGATTTTAAGGAGAGATTCTAAAACCCAAGGCCCTTGTGAAGGCTCTTTGGCAGAAGGAGGATTGCTTAGTGAAAAAAAAAAAAAAAGAGTATAAATGTGTGCTGGCTGAGGAGGGGGAAACAGCCCTGCTTACTGCATTGGATCAGCTTTGAGGAAAACCCCTACATTCCCTAGAATTGCCAGTGAGTATACTCACCTGAGAAAGCTCTCTCCAGTCTAAAGAATGCTATGGCAGCTCCTGTGGAGAATCTCCACTTGCATTTCCAAAGGCAAAAACCTCTTAAGATACGGAGCAGGGAGGGATGGAGTAACAATTCTGGTAATAGAGCATGCAGCAATATTTGTAAGCAAGGGAGGTGATCCCTTCTGAAGAGCAGGAGAATTCATTGTCAGGATGCTCTGATGACACGGGCCCTTGGCTGGCAGCACTGGGGGAACACAAGAAGTGACGTTCTGAATGCTGGTGCTGTGCTATGCTGACAGCCAGCAACCCTGACTTGGCTCAAATAGCTCATGTAAGACAGCTTCCATGTGGCATTGCAGGCCACACAAATGAAATCTGGTCTGACAAAGCAAAATGAGGGGCACATTCTGCTTCAAATGAGTTTTGAGAAGTTTAGTACTTCAGAAAGTGTTAATGTGTGTGTTTGGGTTTTTCAGGAACAAGCACAAGCCATTTGCAAAGTGTTGTCTACAGCCTTTGATTCAGTTTTAATGTCGGAGAAGTCCTGATTTCTTTTGGCAGCAGTGTTTGTGTGGGAGCACCGGGGCTCCTCGTGATACCACGGACAGGTTGGAGCCACACGCAGTCCTAGGAAGGACTTACTGTGCAAAGAAGAGCCACAGAACCTTGCACATGGTACTCGGGCATTCCCCAAACATGACTTGAAGATTCCATCTTCAGTGTCCAGGACAATACAGAATTTTGTATTTAACACAATTTTTTTTTTCCTAATCAAGTTTTGTATATTAATGTCAATATTGCAGAAATGTAAAATAAAACTGACACTTGCTTCTACCTTGTTGTCTGAGAAACAATTTGTTAATACCTGCTTAACCCAGATATTAAAAGCAAAGTGGTAAGAGGGAGTACTTTGGAGCTTTACCCCTCTAATTTAATCTCAGGTGTGCCATCTACAATTTTTCTGTTCAGCTAAAGTCCACAGGATATACATTTTTTCCTCAAGTGATACTTGTATTTGTCATTTTTATACATTAAAAAGAATAATAATGCATAAGCAATGCAAGGGAACAGAAGAGAAGCAGAAAAAGTGATTTTAAAAGTAGTTTTATTTTGCCAGACATTTGACTGGTTAACAAGAGTAAAATTTATTAATCATGCTCTAATTATAAATCACTGCATCCAGGACATTGAAAATAAGAGTTGATTTTAGGTTATACAATATATACAGTTGCTCTGCAACTAAACAAAATAAAAACAACTGAATTGAATATTATACATCTCATAGCATTCTAAGCTGCATTTTAAGTGTCACTTGCTCCTTTTTAAACAGTTAACACAGCAACCTAATAGTCTGTCTATTAACAGGTTTTTTGAATCAGATTTGAAAAGCTGTATGAAATATGCCAAAATTTTAAAAAATTCTTAATTTTATATTATAAATAGATATCTACAGGCTCTAGAATTTCATTTTTCTCTGCCAGAGGAGAAAACCTTTTGAGAAACACAGAAAATCAAGGGATAAATTTTGCTTAGTTGCTCTTTATTGGTCCTTGGGATTTTATCTGCACTGTTAGTGCTATCAAGTTCTAGTCTACAAGTTTCCTGGTTTCTAAGTTACCAGTGAACAAGGTTGTGACATTTTACTCTATTCTTCTTCTAGCAGAACTCAAGGGAAATTTGCATCATTTTTTAACTTTACGAATTGTTACATACACTATAAGATTCTGTGTTAAAAATACTGTACATTAGGAGCTCTGTGCAAAATAATATGCCCATTTATTCTCTAGACTCTATCAGGGATAGAAACATACAAAATAGTGTTGCAAACTGAACGTATCAGTAAGTGAATAAAACTGTAGTGCTAAACTATTACTCTATCATTTTACTGGGAACTTTGAAAATACGGACTAATTTGCTTCAACTTGCAATAAAAATATCTTGAAACATTCCAGTTTGTTCCCCATTTACACTGCAGCAACAGCAGCTAGGAAGTGAAAGTTACACATCTACGTGGCTGTACCCACACGCCCGAGAGGCATCAACCAACGGTACCATTCAGGAAGGGTGACACGGGGAGATCAGTGTTGCTCTTCCAGCACTTTCGCAACGTGGTTTTTCTCCAAATAAGCACAGATGGTGGTGGCGGCCTGTTTTCCATTCCTTCCAATATGAAATGGCCAATTTAAGCACCATTTGCCAGAAATTCAAAGTTCTCTTGATAAATCTAGAGATACAATGTTCACATAACGTGATCAAAGCCAATGTGACCTAGACATTGATTTTTCATATCCTATGCCTCAGTTATTTCCTGTAGCATAAGCAAAACCTGGAACAATATCACAATATACAAACATCAAAATGATGTCAGATCTGTATTGGTGTTTTATATTCCATCAACCAATTGGGAACTATCCATGGCCTAGCCTTTGTTCACAAATCAGTAAAACAAGTTTAACAACAGTGTAGCTACCATAAATGTGGGTATACTATACAAATACAGAGTGAGTTGGCAAACTATCATCGTTTGCAAGGTAGTGGCACACAAATTTCATAAACCAGAACATAACGTAGTGAACTCGTGAGGTGTCAGATATCTTATTGACCGAGGATAATTACCTAAGTGTTCCACCAAATATGTTCTCTCTGTGAACACATTGCTGGATGATTTAAAGAAAATTCAAGAATTTAAAAACAAGTCTAAATGCTATAATGAGACAAGTGTAAGAAATGCTCTGCAATCCATCATCATAGTTAAGTACATTTCAGGAAGTGCAGTTTTCAAATCCTCGAGTTAATGTAGTAACTCATTAATATTGCCATAGTTTAGTTAACCAGCAGTAGTCACATTAAATGACCAAAATGAATGTAACATACATAAAGAACATTCAAAAAACAGGTTCTACACACGTGCAGCATAGAAAACAGTCTCAAGCTCACAAAATTAGAACTAGAAAGTTCAACGACTAACACAGATTTCAGATAACTTTAAGCAAATATCTACATCCATTCTGAAAGAAAGAAGTTTCTCCTGTGGTAAACTGAAATACTTTTCACTTTTACCTGGCCAAAGACACATGATTAAAACAATTTCTTCTGCAACTGTTGGCATCCTTGATGACAGCCAGTATGGCAAGATACTGAATGAGTCCATTTCAGAACTACACAGCAGCTTGCATGTTTTGGTTCCAACACTTCAAATGGTGTCGAGAACTGGATAAGTTCACTGCCCTGGTAGATGCATACACAATTTCTTTGACTGGGGAAGCAACACTGAACTGTTGTACTGTCATGTTACAAAAGGGAGACTAAAATTACAGTGAATTGATTGATAAGAACATGCATAATGTGGTATTCAGACATGTGGATTTTGATTGTTAAAGCTTTTCAGTTCACCTTGAAAAATACAGGAAGAGTTGTTTTTTTTAAAAGTGTAAACTGCTTATGAGAAGTTTTCACGTAGAAAAAAGTTTTAAAAGTCCCAAAATCAGAACGAAGGCAATAAAAAAATAAGCTACAGTACCTAGGACTTGGGCAGTGCTCTGGCAAGGTGGCTGCACATAGGTAGGTGAAATGAAATAGAACAAAACTTATTTCTGTGACCGCTGGAAATGAGAAATGTCTCCACTTATCAGTAGCAATCTAGTCAACAATAAAGTGCACAAATGATACAGGGAAAGCTCCTTTTCGGCTGGGATCTCCATCAATATGACCAATCTGAAAGAGTCCAGGTATTTTTAAAGTTAAATCTCAGAATGACATTTCAGTATCACCAAAATGAATACCAGTGACCTTCCTGCCTGTAGTACAACAAGCCTCCCACCAAATCTTTTCTGCAGTAGTGCTACTTTTCTTCTGCCAATAGGAAAATTCACTCCTACAGGGTACATGTTTTTCAGCTGTAGGTTGGGTTTTTGTCAAATGCAAAAGTTTGATCCAGTTCTTTGAATATAAAACCTCTTACTGCAGTACCACTGCTGCACAATTCCAGCGCAATCTGTAATGCCTGGCAGCCCACATTGGGCCTCTGCTGAGCTGCTTCTTTCACCACTGTGAGGCAAAAGGATAGATCAAGCTTCAACAGTTTCAGGTTTTACATGAATCTATTTGTGTTTATACAGCATTATTGTCAATTTAGATGCTACCTGAAGCTCTGTTATTCACTAGCTAACAGATTAAGGCAAGTGTTTTCATGCGTAACAATTTTCCAAGATTTTGCTTTAGCCAATGAGACTCTGGAATGTAAATAGTTGAGATGGTTTCCCAGCTCAAACAGGCTCAGTCCTAGTCATCTCAAGACTGAGGACAATACAAAGCTCTCCTCTGAAGCCCACTACACAGCACCTGTAATAGCAGATTCTTAAATTGCTGACACTCCACCAAAAATTTTCTGGGTCATGCAGACCACGTCCTCAGTGTATTGTGAATCCTACTAATCCGATTTCCTTTTTTTTTTTTAATGAATGAAAAAGCTAAAAGCTTGTCTGAAGTTTGAATTTTGAAATTTCATCTCAGGTTTCCACGAGATGAAACTTTTCTTGTTATCTGGAAACCCAGCAGGGATCTTCTGAAGTGAGTGTCAACCTCTAAGATTTAATTTCTTTCTTTCAAAGTGTGTTGACAGAAAACGCAAAATACTCACCCACCACTCCTGATCTTCTTCACCATCAACTACAATAATATCTCCCTCTGAAAAAGTCAGCTCATCTGGGTTATCTGCTACACAGTTGTAAATTGCTTTTACTCTCTTGGGTTTAGTTTTTGACTGAAATGAAAAGAAAAAAACCCTGAATGTAAATAATATGGCACAGAACAGACAGAGTAGACTTGGAGTTATCTAAAGAAAGTTTTGGACCTGTTTCCAACTGCAATTTTTCATAGGTTAGAGTTCAGCTACATCTTATGCTGGGTGCTCATGCTTCAGGCTGAATTTGGCACCACCCAAAACTTTTTGGAACCGCAGTGCCAATAACATAGCCCATGTTTCCCTTAGACGTTTTCCATTTTGGCTCACCCAAACCTGTCTTCAGAGCTCTACATCATTGCAGGGAGCATGATTTTACTCAGAAGACGGGGTGATCAAGTTTTGTGCAAATGTTACAGCAGCAGCAGCAGAGTGAGGCCCGAGCTATGGATACTGAAAAAGCTTCAGCAGAGAATTTCTTCGCCTCTCTGTAGCATTTTGTGAGAGCTCTATCTCAGACTATGTTACGGTTTTGTAAACTTCTTGCACCTGCAGGATGTTTGCCTGATTGTTACAGTTTTGACTAGGAAAATATTTAGAAATAGGTATCTTAGAATTTGACCAATCCCCTCAAGGGATGGATGGCCAGAGGGCCAATTGCCTTATGCCACTTAACACACCTTTTGCGAACTAGTATATAAAAACCCTTGGAAATTATTAAAGTTGCTTCCTTTCATCTCTGATCCTGGGATTCTGCATTTTTCTTATTTCGCCGTTCTGACTCAACAGCGACATCGAGCCACCTGCCAATACGCTCCTTCTTAATTTGCTAAACCCATTTCTATAGTGTATGAACACACCAAAACCTCCTCTGCCTCCCAGCAGTGCTCTGAGGACTGTCAGCTACAGGAGTCTTTCGGCAGCTCTTTCAAAGGGAAAGTTTAGTAAGGAGTTGCAATATTCCAGTATGGCAGTGGGACTCAGTCCTAGCCACGTTCTGTGTGAAGTGATACCAAAGTTGTTTTGCTCTGGTTTCACAGAATCTACCACTCTCATCTCACACCTTTTCCAGTGAAAACCAGTCTGATGCTGCATTTCTTTTCAGCCTCCCCATTTTCTTTTGCAGACCCACAACAACGCTGCCTACACATTGTTTCCATGCAAAACAACCTAGCACAAGTGAAGGGGCTCAAGACCTGAAGGCAGAGCATAAAGCTTTCCACCATGAGTCCACCGTTTTCCCAGCCACAGGGAGCAAACATCACTCCTTTCTACCCTAAGATGTCAGAGCACAGCTGTAAGTGCTATTGAAGTCTGAGGTGGCTGTTAATGCAGTGGCTGTTTGGGACAGAAGCTCCACATGGCATAAGGAAAAGATGGCCTCATCACCATTCTGGAGTCCCCCAGTGACTGGTCCCAGTCTCTAGTTAGGTCAGCCATGGAGCAGGAAGCTTGTAAAGGGACAAGCGACTCCATTTACAACTCTCCTTTTCTCCATCAGCAAAATGCTCTGCTGAGGACAGTACTGCCCAGCAGTCTCTTACTGTGCCATTTTGTTAGAGCTGAGCACCATGCAGAGAAAAAAAGGGAATGTGGATGGGGAAGGATGGAGGCAGCACGATTGTTATATTCCTCTAGAAGCATCCATTTGAATTCTAGTATGAATTCTATATAAATTCTAATATAAATAAAACTCTGGCCTGCCCAGGGCAGGCACACCCTGAGGCTCTCTCACCCCTGTGAGCTGCCAGCCAGGCACTGCAGCACAACAATTTTTCCAGATGCTCCCTCTCAGACAAGTGATAGTCTGAACCACAACCACCTTTTAAGTTAAAGGAAAAAGCTTCAGATCAGTACAACAGTGATATAATTACTAACTTCAAAGTGCAGTAATTACAGGTATTTCTTGTTCTTTAGAAGCCAAGGAAATTAAAACAGATCTAATTCCCAGAGGAATAAAATCTTCTAGGGAAGTTTCCCATGTATCTACAATATGGTTTCAAAAATCTATATATGACATTGGGGAAGAAAAAGAAAACAAAAGGTGAATCAGGGATTTCCACCTGACAAACAGGCTATTGTGTAAATGCACTGTGTAGGAGATAAGCCACTGGCTAAATGTGCATGTACAACTAGACCTGTCTTTTCTGTACTCAAGGAGCAATCATTTTCTAGATCTGGGCTGGCCTCTAGATTCCCTGGCAGGGTCAAGACCTGGCAAAAAAGCCAGGAGTATAAGGCTAAATGGAGCAATTTAGCCAAAGAACTTTAGCTAGACTGAACTAGATAAAGCTCTTTAGCTGAGGGGTCCTTGAATAAATCTCAGCTAAGATGCTTTAGCTAGATTGATTTAGCTAAAGCACCTTACCTAGCACACACTCCTGAGCCAGGTGTTCCCTTACTTCTCTGTCCTATGACAGAAGAAAATCACCCAGCTGAATTGCTAAGTCACAGAATGCACCTTACTGCAGCCCTAGAGACAGCTGGAGAGTCAGATATGTTCTTCGTATCATGTGCAATTAATATTAAACTTTGAAGACACTGACCCCAAAGCTAGCCAGGACAGCCCATTACTTCATAGCTAAGTCAACTGGTCCTATAAAATTTAAAAAAAGGAGAGAACAACATAGAGAAACTACAACTTCAATTTATACAGAAAATCAGGTGAGGAGCTGTCTTGAGATGTGCCGAAAGGATGTAACCAGTGCTCACATTTGAATCCACTTGAATCCCAGCACACACAACAGAAATGAAGATCAGGGTCCAACAGCTTCACAAAGTAAATATGACAACACAAGCAATTTACACTACTTAGACCATTTAATTTTGCTGTGGCCTAGAGCATGAAGGCTATTATAATGCAAGATGGACACTTATTTGGTTGAACAAGAGTGGGGGAGGCAAGAAACCAAAAAATTTTATACTTTCAACTAATGCAGGATGATGTCTCTGAGGCTTCTCAGCATTATCAGATGAGAAACAGCTAACAGGGGCTCTGTGAGCTCAAGACCAGTGTGCAAGGCTATGCACACAAACACACTGAACCCTGTACTGGAGAGTTGCTATTTCAGTGGACACGGGTAAGGAAAAATGGATGAAGGGAGAGACAGAGGACTGAAGAAAGCAGGTCTTTTCATTACAAGCCATTAATAAGACCCTTGCAGAACCAGGAACAGCACATCTCCTACCTCTGGTTTGTTATTTACCACTGAACCACACTCCTACACAGAATGTATGAAGCAGCCCAGACCTAGTCACACACAGCATCTCGGGAAGTATAGGCTCTCCATATTGAGATTTGCTTCCTGCAGAGATATACTGGCATGATCAAGGATAGAGATCTTTTACATCTATCACACGAGAATGCAACGTAAAATTGAAGCAAGGACCAAAGACCAAGCTAACTACATATACTGTACAGCTCCACTGACATCTGGAAATACATCCCTTTACCTACACCAGTAGAAGATTATGGGTACTGACACTAGTATGTGTTACCATTCATGGTCCTAGATTAAAAATAATAAGTGAAGAGTATAAAAAGGTCACACAGTCGGATCAAGAGTCCATCTAAATCCAGTATCTCTTTTCTAATAGTTGATGTAAGGTTGGGGGAGGGTGAAGAAAAATATAGAATTAACCACCTTCTGTTGGGAAAATGCTTACCAAGAGATTTTTCTCCTGTCACCAGGTGAATACTGAGAACCAACAGCACAAAGAATCAGTTTCTTTTGTTTTGAGCTTGACTCCTGCTAGTCTTGCCTGAAGTCATTTCACCTATCTACATGAACAACTGCCAGTATATCTGTGTCCATTATAAAAGCATAACAGCTCCCTTATTACTTACTTCACTGGAGACTGAGAATGAAGCCACGTGTTACTTACAAGTTATTCACCAAGCTCATCTACAAGTCACTAACTCATAAAGCTTATCTATCCTCAGTAGGTCAAACCATACATTCTGTGGATTGTGTTGGTCACATTTGGACATGAGCAAAGAATCCAGCTGGTTTGGTCTACTTTTTTGTATCTAAAATCACATACCCTCCTGTAGGAAATTCAAGAAAAACAAAGTTTTCATAACTATACAGGCCTTGTGTGTTTTCATGGCTCTCACACTTTCTCCATAGCAGGACACACTATCAGTTCTACAGTGTGTTTAACAGAATGCAGAAGATAATAAAATCAAAAGCCAAATTTTGTACTTACTATTTGTGATTTCCTTGGCATTGGTGCTGGTGGCTGGATTTGTGCCAAAGTATTTGCTGTAGAACTAGTCTGTGTTCCTGGAATTTCGCATACAGAAGATGACTCTCCTGCTAAGGGAAGTAAACCAAGTCAGTATTAGGCATGCTTTCAGAAAAAGTAAGAGTGATAGTATCAATGAAACCAAACTAATTGTTCTTAAAAGTATACAAATCATTTTATATCCCATGAGTATTTAATTTTTACTGATTCTTTCTAAACAACTGAACAGAATTTTTCTATCCTTTTCCTTACCAAAAAGGCCACTTTTCCCAAAGACAACTACCTAAGACCTTTAACACTGCAGATACACTAAGAGAGATAAAATAGATGAGAGCAAAACCAAATATCCTGTTCCCCCATTTCTTCACTACAGTCTGTGTGCTGTTAAAACCTTTCCTTCCTAGTAAAGACCATCATTATCAAGGTACTGTATCCTTCACAGGAGACTCCTGACATAGATGGCAGATAGCCATTAGCAAATCCCCCTGGGATACATCAAGAGGAAATAAAAAAGAATCACAGTAAGAACAAATGAATATGAAATATGCAGTAGAAGGGGAAACCGGGTATGAGAAATTCCACTACAACCACCACAGAATCTGCACAAACTTTACTGTAGAGATTTTATGGAGATTACATTATTGTCATGTCCCAAAGTAGTAGTTACTTTGAACAACAAAAAAACGCAAAATGAGTGATGAACTCTGAATAATGAACTCTATTAACATGAAAAGAGCAATATCAATTTGCAATTTAATTAAAAGTGACACTATATAAACTCTGGATTTTCAAGCCAGAAACACATTTTTCCATTCTAAAATGTGTATCTGACACCTTGTTTATGACATATGCAAACAACAGGGCAAGCAAAAATTTTCAAACCGACTTTGAGTGGGTTTTAAGGTGAGGTTAGAAAAGCTAAAGCCTAAATGGAATTGAATCTGGCAAGGAATGCCAAAGACAACAAGTAGGGCTTCTATAAATCCATGAGTAACAAAAGGAAAATTAGAGAACATGTGGACCCATTGTTGAACAAGATGTGATTCTGGTTACACAGTACATGGAAAAGGCTGAGTTACTGAATGCCTTAGTTACTTCTTTGTCTCAGCCTTTGCTAGCAAGACGGGTCTTCAGGAATCCTGCTCCCAGACCAGGGGAGAACCTAGAGCAATGAAGTGCAAAGTCCTGTACCTGGGGACGAACAGGCCATGCACCAATATATGTTGGTGGCCACCTGGCTGAAAAGCAGGACCAGAGGCAGTGGGCACAAACTGAAACACAGGAGCCTCTGTCTGAACATCAGGAAACACTCTGTTACGGTGAGGGTGACCCACCACCGGCACACGTCGCCCAGAGAGGTTGTGGAGTATCCATCCTTAAGAGACACACCAAAGCCCTCTGGGCATAGTCCTGGGTGATCCACTTTTGTTGTCCCTACTTCAGGAGAGGGGTTAGACCCGATGACCTGCAGAGGTCCCTCCCAACATCAACCATTCTGTGATTCTGTTTATTACATGGCCCCATTATTGACTTTATTTGGCCCAGAGTGCTGTTCACGCTAAAGAACTTGAGGAAGCAGGGCCTACACAATCACAAGAGAAAGAAGAAGAATGTTGGTACTGATTCTATTTAAATGTGTAAGGTAAATAAACAAATTAAAGAAAACCTCAACAAACTCACACTCTCCCTTTGATTGTTATAATGACAGCTTAATTACAATAAAATAAATCTCTAAACCACAATTACCAGGTTGTTGTAGAGACCCAAGTCCTCTAGTCTGCCCTTTGTTAGTTAAGCCAGATGACTTCTCACTCCTGTGCAGAAAGTGAGAAATTGATTCATTTCGGAAACAAACAAGAACTCAAAAAGCAACAATACAGAGTACTTTAAAAATTACAGAAGTCTTGGCATGTCTTCAATATATTCTGGTGACAGCTATTTTGCTTTTAATATACTACTTTTCTTCTGTATTTTTGATTAAGCCAATTGAAAGTTGCACTTTATTTTAAAAAAGGCAGAAAAATAAAACAGCTTTGATTATTGCAGTTTGTGTCTTCGCCTAAGTTTTGAAGTTCCTTTCACTATTATTTTTTTTTTTTCTTAAAATTATGTATCCATATCAGTCTGTGCATTTATAGCAAGCTTCAGCAAGTTCTGTCTACCTTTCAGGTAGTATGATACCATGCAATAAAAGGGCTAGAAAGGAGCCTAAAGGTCAAAGGTTGCTTTCATCTTTCAGTCCCAATTTGCAAATGAAACCTTATTTCTTCCAAAATTTTCTCAAAGGTCCTGTTTTCTAGACTTCTCATCACCTTATTGATCTCCCCTGGTTCCTACCTCAGTATTTCATTGTACTGCAATGCCCCAAACTGAATACAGCTGTCCTCCTGAGGCACCATTGATGTTGAGTCAGCTGGGAGAATTAATTCCTATCATTTGCAGGCTATGGTAAAACAATACTATTTCTCTTTAACTCTTCCACAACAGCACTAGGTCATCTGCCTTACTTCCTATGTCCTTACAGATCCTTCTTCTAAGGACTTTTGCTTACCCATACTCTGCTGCTCTCCATGCTTCATTCCTGTAGTTGATTGTTCTTAATTACTAGGAGTTGCTTACTGAATGACACCCTTCTTCTCCCTTGACTACTACTCCAGTTTCTCAAGGCCGCTTTGGATGTGATCCTGTTTGCCAGTGCATTTGTCCCTCCTAACTTAGTTTTCTGCAAATTTAAATTTTTTTTTCTTTTCCAGGTCTCTCTATTTCTGCCATGAATGAAAAGATATTGAATGGAACAGAACTTATGCAAAGCATGTGGACAATAAATGGCACAATCAGGCATTAGATCCCATTATCTCCTATTTGCTACTAGATGAAAATTAGGAATTGAATATTTTTTGTGGTTCCTTATTTCCATCATAGCTAAGCATTCTGGAGATATTCTGCAAGTCATATAACCTTAAATCACTAGGCTGTATTGTTTTTACTGTAGGAATCCTTGTCATCTGCTTCCTTAGCATCTGCCTTCTGTTCATTCCCACACACTAGAACACGCCATTGGCAAAAGCATGCATGCTTTATTGATGACTTGCATGTTATAGACACATCGTAAAATCGGTAAGTTACTAAAAATGATGAAGTATATTAAATACTAAAATGACGTCAGTTACCCAGGAATAGGCTTTCTCTGAGAGATTCTGCTAGGAGGTTGTGGGGGCAGTGGTGGTGGGGTTGGCTTGGTTTGTGGAGGAGCTGGCTGCTGTTTTGATTGCTGGTTCAAGGCTTCTATAATGCTGGCTGTCTTTGCCACTGGAGGTGGTGGTGCTGGCGAAAGTACATCTATAGAGGAAAGTTAGACAGCAACATGGAATAAATGTCTATTTACCATTTTGTTTCTTGGGTTCTCATTACAGGTTCCCCTGTTACAGGGCTTATCTTTATTTAAGAAAAATGCTTTACTACATGTAATGGAAGGAGGACCTCTTTGGAAAGGGGTTTACCTTTTGTTTCACCTAGTCAAAGTTGGAGCGCCCACAAGCACTTAAATTTATTCAAGCTTTAAAGTGCAAGAAAATAAAATTCTTACCAAAGTCAGTCATATTCTTGAAAACAGTAGATCAGAATATATTTTTAAAAGTGCTAATATTATTTGCTCCATCAAGACCTTCAGTCTGTGTTTTATGGAAAAGTAACCAAGTAAGTAATATCTGGCAAATCTTATTTAGAGGAACATCTTTTCTTAAAATCCTGTTGTGATTAACAATTACCAGCAGACTGGGTTTAGCAATTAATTAAAATTGCTATTGAATTCTTGAATTCACCACAACAGCAGCTGGCAGTGCGTTAAAACATCCTTTTGCATTCCCATGGTCTGCAAGAATAGAGCATAATGTGGAGACATGGCCCCAGGCTTACATGTAAGTGAGAAATGCAGCACTAAAACTATATGTATATAAAATGATGAGCCCTTTAGCTCTAGTAATAGATGGTGTTTCCTGCTGACCCTGCACTACCACCATACAGTCCTCACTGGAGCATCAGAGAAGACAGTTTGTTACTGGATGGGAACGATAGGCCAAAGCTACAGTCACCAAAAGAGGAAGTATGAGTTGTGGAAATGGAAAAATAAGCCAACTATGATTAGATACAGTAGAAGGGAAAACAGGGGAAAGTGGAAACATACTTGTAGATGTTACACGCAATGGCGGCACAGGGGGATGAATAGCTGGTGGATCTGATGAAGACCTCTGCCTGCTTATACTTTCCACTCCTAAAGAATTTGTCTTCCACATTGCATTAGATGAAGAAATTGTCTGAATACCACTGCCAAGAACTGAAGGCTGAACTAAAAAGAGAGGAAAATACTGCATTATTATTATTGCTTGCCCTAACACAAAGTGTTCATATTCACACCTGTGCTTTCAGAAATGCTGTGGCTAGATGACTATATTCAGCAACACTATATTCAACAACTATATTCACTCCATGCTGATGGAATGCTAGAGCAGAAATCAGTCTGGTGTTAAAAATTACACAGCAAGTCTTCACCCAGAAACTTCTAATACTTTACCTAAAGCATAATTTGTCTCCAGTCATTACTTTAAAATATGCCAATACTTGAAAAAGCACAGATTTCTCAGTAAGACAGAAGGCAAGTCTTGCTACCTTCTTTAATCCCTAACTGATAACTGTAATTTTCTCAGGTACTGCAAGAAAAGGACCTCACTCTTCCATGAGCATGAGCACACATTGCTAACTCAAAGCAAAACATCAGTTTTGACTTAGAAACAACATAAAACTGTAAATCTGAATTTCACTCAAGCAAGAAGCTATAATAACTAGTTGTGAAACGGTCACAAAGTACGTCTTCAGAGCCTCTTAAATGACTTCATTCTGAAGAGCTGCCTCATTTCATAAAAACACTCTCCAGGTTTTCTTCATAAAGCCAATATTTGGCACATATTATACCATTTCTCCCTACTCAGCACATAAGCATCATATTAAGAAAAGATGAAACAGAGTAAGGTATGAACAAATATTAGGTTGCAGGCAAAAGGCATAAAAGGCTCAGAAGACTTGGAAAACAGCCGAAAGCTTTGAGGATAAAGGAGTAATAATGCGCCATAAGCATAACATTAACAACATCAGCAATCGACAAGAAGCTACGGTCAATGGTACTATTATAGCTTTTAACTAAGTATATAAATTAATAGGCTAATACATTGCTAGAGTAAAGAATATGAGCTAATAATCTCAGGCAGGCAGCATGTCTTCATGGCATGAGTTGTATTACAGCAATGCCAAGAAGTTTGGGATTGGGAATGAAATTAAAGTAACATTTTTTGAAATGTGTCATTTAATCAAGGGCAAACTGTGAGTAAGGCAGTATGATTGGCCATGATTAAAATAATATCAAAGGGTAAAACAGTCTTTTTACCTATCCAGTTGTATTACTAATTCAGAGTTAGAATCTAACAGCTAAAAAAACCAGGCAAGATCCTTGTGTTAATTCTCCTGTTTGGTGGGGAAAATATTCCTTTCCATCAAGTAAAAAAATATTGTCTAGATATTAAGCTTAGAATTCATGTGAAATGTTAGATTAAAGTAATCTCACCTTGATTAAGTTTTACGTGCTACTGAACATCCCCCAGTCCCATGCTACCCTTTCCAAGTAACCCAAAGCCATGCTTTTCTGTTCTCAGTTTTTCTGCCCCTTTTACGCAGCCTGACTTTTCATATTACACAGAAGATCAGTTTGCCATCTCAGGCACAATCACTGGTGTGTGGAGTCTTGCATTCTGACCTCTGCACAGTGCTCCCAAAGGCAGAAGCCACCCATGTGTGCCTAGAACATTTCCTGATCATATCTCCTCTTATGGAGTCTGAATCACAGCACCATAGAAAACCATGTGTTTAATAGTAACTTTTCTTTAATTGAATTGAATACATAAATTTAGCCTCCATGAAAGATGGTGGATTAATAAAGGTATTAAAACAATGAAACACACCGAATATGACCTGTACAAAGAGGACCTGTACAGATTTCTCTATAGTTATTTACTATGATGCAAGCAGATTACACAAGAAATAAGAATGAAGTTCACAGCACCAGCTTTAATGGTAGATTTTGCAAGCACACATCCCTCTGAATCAGGATGAGACACATACTATTACACTGTTCTAATGATCTGGGGACAACCAGTAACTGGCAGTTATATTTTCAGTCAGCTATCAGGTCTCTAAAATCATCCAGTTCTCCACATCATGACACTTATACTTTTATTTCAACAACCCTGAAGCATGTATTTATTAAGAGAAGAATTTGCAGGGTTAAAATCTCATCTTCTGCATACACTCTCCATTCTCTGAGGTCTTAAACAAATTTTCAGACAAATGCTATTGAAATTTTATCTTTACACTGAACTCTGACAATGACACCTTCAAGAAACAGAAGTATAAAAAGATTGAATATAACAAAAAAAATTGATGAGCTACATTGACTGCAGCCCTCCTTTTAATAAATGCTTTAACTCTGGTGTGGTTATCTGGATATTGTTTTCCCAAACACTATCGTGTTGGTCTTGCAGGTATACCAAAAATGAAACTCAGAACAAGTTATGTAGATTCACTTCAAGGATATAAAATGAGGTCATCAATAACTGTTCCAATACTTACCTGTGCAAAATAACTGTAAGAGGAAACCTAAAAATTAAATAATTTTTAAAAAGAGTTACGATCCAATTCTTCTAATATACAGTGATTATTTTCTAGTACCTTTGCCAATATTCCTTGGAGGTAGAGGAGGTGCACTACTTGTAACAGGTGCTGCAGGCTGGATGGGAGGTGGGCTGCCACTGAGTATTGCTCCATACGTTTCATTCTGTAAAATACTTGGCATAAATCCTCTTTGCTTGTCCTTAGCAATGTTCGCTGCATCTCTTGCCAAGGATGCTACATTAGGCTGCAGTTGGTTTGATCCAAGCTGGTAGAAGCTGACAGGCCTGTCCTCTCTCCTGTTGGGACTGGGTTGCTTAAACACAATAACAGAAGTACTCATCGATACCACATTAGTTGTACTCATTTCATTTACTAGCTGACAGAAAGTTATTAGTTTCTACAAAGAAAAAAATGCTTCTAAAATGCATTTTTATTGCTTTTAATACATAACCTACACCCTACATTCTGCCCTCTTCAAGACATAGTAACTATGCACACTAACAACAACAACAACAAAAAAGATTAAAGGTGAATTGCACTTCAAACAGTTAATATATTCTCATTTCTTCTGTAAGGACACTGCTACAGGATAATACTGTATCACTATATACACAAGACTATACTTCTATAGAGAACTGATACTGATTTTCAGACTGGATCAAGTAACGTTTGCCTGCATCAAAATACCCAGCAGTATTTTCAAAACTAAATAAACAACTGAAGGTCCTAAGCCTCATCTGAATTTCAGCAGAGCTAAATCCCAAATGGATGATCATGACCTCAAAACCCAGACACAATTTCATCCAAGTATTCTACCTGTAGCTCAGCCTACAACAAATGAGTAGCCAAAATTTCTCATAACTCTTTTTAGCTCACTAGTATCAGTGGATAAGTTTGGGGGATTACTTCAATTGGCAGCTGGGATGGAACATTGATCATCCCACTCACATTATCGAATGATATCTAATTAGCTGTCTTTGAGATTTACAGCAATCATCTGCACTTAGCATTATTCTTTCTGTTTCAACAGCAAGCATAGTCATTACTGTTATCAAATGATAATTAAAATAGCTGGAGTTACAAATTCATGTGGCTAGTACAAGAATGGGCTTTAACAATCCACAGCCCAGAGAGCATAAACATATCTTCAGAAATAGTGCTAGATAAACATGCCATACTGACATACTGTCTGTATGAAATTAAAATAAGCATTTATAGTAATAGCATTTAGTCAGAATAAAGATTTACATCAACAGTATCACTAACAAGCAATTGATTTTCCCCTGAATATATTCAATGCTTACTTCTGGATTGGTCACGTAGGGCCTTTAGATGTGTTATAGCACAGCATTATAGTTCCAAGATTTATCAGAATGATTTACATGATGGTCCCTACCCTTACTTTGGCTTAGCAGCCTCACTCCTCACTGGCTGATGCTCTCCATTCCCTGACCTCTCCACTGTCTTAGTTCTGGGACTTGTTTCAGCTCACACTTCCTTCTGCTTTCTAAACCAGCAGAAAATTCTTTTTCATGTTTATGATTCAGCTTTTCACTGGCTCACCAAACTGAAGCAGTTCACTACAGGGACAAATGTGTGCCAGAGTGGAGATAAAAGCTGAGGCAGGACCAGGCAGCCAGAGTATACAACAACAGCAGAATCTTAACCTTCTTTTAGGTTAGACTCTCTTTTATATGAAATATTCTGGACTAAAAGAACTCAAATTTCAGACATGACCTTTTCTGACATAGATTATAAAATCTGTTCAATTGTCTTATCAGCAACACACACCCATTATCTTGACATTTATAAACAAACCTCTGATATGATCCTAAGCAACAATTCACCCGTGCGAACAATGTAGTCACAGACACTACTCTGTGATTAATAGTCTTTAATCTCCTTTCAAAAGTCCCTGCAGTATAAACCTATTAATAGTGGGCAGTGAAGTAGGAGCTTCATTACTTTAGCCACAGTGCTGAGTAGCAGATACCTTCCTATAAGAGATGGAGCTCAGGGACTAGTAAAAACAAGAACACTCAAATGCAGAAGGCAACTGGTAACAATGAAGTGAAGGAAAAGAACAGATCAAAAACAAATTTAGAGCATGCCAGAAAGGGATTTCGATTTTTAAATTACCAAAAACTTTTACAGCTGGAAAAAATGAGACCTCTAAAGGTTTCAATTTGCTTTATCAAAATGATTATCATTATTATTGTTATTATCTGGAGGCTGATAAAATATATAGGAATACATAAATATGGGGATAGAGTATGAAAGCTCATGCAGAAGAACTGGATCTAGCAGCTCATGGATTCCAGATTCTTCCACAGATACCAAAATTTAAAGGAAAAATCTTAAGAAGATTCTCAGAAGGTAGAAATTGTGCTTTGAAAGGGATGGCCTGTGACACCTTTTGTTGTAATTAGGTCAAGTCAAGCACCAGAGGTAACAGCTATCTTGGACTAGAGACAGGACATGGAGAAAAGAATCCTATGCACACACAATATTGTAAAAATGGTATTTCACAACAGAGGAAGTATCGATGCCAAAATCAGCCTCCAAAACATTTAAGCCAATTTAATGGTCTGATGACCTAACAATTTTAAAGACATTCTATGAAGGTAATGGAAATGAACCTGTGACTGTCAGGTTTTAATATTTCTGAAAACAAAGAAAAACCCAACACATAAGACTTGGTTTTATGCTATTAATTTAATGTTAGCAATTCATGCCCTAGCTGAGATGGGGGATTTTGCAAGAGAAGTATTAAAATGCTAAGGCTTGTAGAAAGAAAAAGCCAAATTTCATTATCCAGAGGAGAAAGGGGTTTTTGTTAGGTATTTTCAAAAAATGTTGTGCTAACATCTGAAGACTAATATAAAGCCTATTGTGTATTCCTTGTACTTTATAAGGAAAGCATAAAAGTCCTAAGCAATTATAACACCACACACATGCAAAGAACAAAAACCTGTTCAATGCTTATATGGAATACTTCAAATTATGAAATCTTCAAGATGTCATTAGAATTTTGGAGCCTACACATAATTTCAAATTACTTGTCCCCTAGAAATTCATGACATTTTTAGGTGTCAAAACATGGTAGTTTGTTACCTGTCTGTGTGTTTAGGTGCTTAAATACTTTTTCAAGTTGGGCCCTAAACTGGGAAATTAAATTTTGAAAATGCAGTGAAGTTCCTGTGCTATTGGAATGTTTTGTAATATGACCATCGTTCAAGCCATCTGGATGTGGTCCTGGGCAACCGGCTCCAGGTGATCCTGCTATAGCAGGGAGGTTAGACTTCCAGCTCCAACCATTCTGTGATTCTGGACCTAAAAGTACCACAATTCCACTAGAAATTTCAGGTATGAAAAGCATGAAAACCAAAATTATTTTACACGTTAAGATTCAGAATTAAGACCCTACCCTACTATTAATGGATGTAGCTTATTTAATGCACAGGTTCAGTTGAAGACAAAACAATGCATAAACTGTTCTAAAGTTAAAGCCATTGACTGGAGATGTTTCACAAACATAAGGAGATAGTCTGAGGTGCCTTCCTTTGTAAAGGCAATTTTCCCAGTTCATGTTAGCTCTGCTTCATGATCAGCAGATCTAAATATTCCTGATGTATTGAAACCAACTATTGACTCCATTGAAAAGAAGATATACCACATGGCTAATTATAATTTGGCCCCACATGGTCACGTTTTAAGAGGAAAAACAAGACTAACTATAATTTCAGAAACTAAATTTTAAGCTGCTGCATTTTACTACAGAACTTTATTTCACAGTGTCTTCATACCTACAGTAAAAAGCAAAGTTATTGAAATAATTATGAACATCATACTTGCACATATATGTGTACAGAAAAATAATGTTGATACAAACCTGCAGCTTTTCATCCACATCATCATCACTTTCATCCAGATCTTCATGAAGTAACCGCCATTCATATTCTACATGAACATGAGAATTAAATCTTCCAGACAGTGCTTGAGTAAGCTAAGGGAAAAAAAAAAAAAAAGATGGCTGTTGGCACTTATGTTATGTGCAGTACGTATTTTAAAACAATATATTTAAAACCAAACAAAGTCCATATATAGGAAGAATCTTGCTTTCAGCAATCTGGAAAGATACTGCACTGAAGTAAATTTAAATAATTAAGCTGTGTTACCAAATACAACACAAATAAATCAAAAGTAACTAGACATTTCATTAACCATTGTAGATCCATTCTCCATTTTCTGGCAAGAAGCACCATCTTGTATTTGCTTTGATTTAGAAATTGCAATTCAAAGAAATTAACTGCAATGGCAGTTTTCTTGAATCAGTCACTTATTAAGAAGCCTCGACCCCCCTAATATGATGGAACATCATATCTCTGGATCCACAACTTCTCTGGGCAACAAAAAAATGGCCTTCATCCATGGCCTTCACCCATAAAAAGTACTTTAGTAATTCGATTTCAAGATGTCAGACGCTTAAGATTCAGAGAATCATTTAAGTTGGAAAAGGCCTTTAAGATCATCAAGTCCAGCCAAGAACCCAGCACCACCACATCCACCACTAAACCATAGCCCTAAGTGCCACATCTACACCATTTCCAAATACCTCCAGGGAAGGTGACTCAATCACTCCCCTGGGCAGCCTGTTCCAATGTTTGACAATGCTTTCCAGAAGAAATTTTTCTTACTATCCAATCAAAATCTCCTCTGGTGCAACCAGAGGCCATATCCACTTGTCCTGTTGCTTGTCACTTGGGAGAAGGGACAGATGCCCACCTGCCGACAGCCTCCTTTCAGGGAGTTGTAGAGAGTGATAAGGTGACCCTGAGTTTCCTTTTCAACATCCTAAAGAATCCCAGCTCCCTCAGCCACTCCTTATAAGGCTTGTGCTCCAGACCCTCCACCAGCTCTGCTGCCCTTCGCTGGACTCACTCCAGCCCCTCCAAGTCTCTTTTGTAGTGAGAGGCCCAGAACTGGACACAGGACTCAAGTTGTGGCCTCACCAATGCCAAGTACAGGGGGACAATCACTGCCTTGGTCCTGCTGGCCCCACTATTGCTGATACAGGCCAGGATGCCATTGGCCCTCTTGGCCACCTGAGCACACACTGGCTCGTGTTCAGCCAGCTGTTGACCAGCACCACCAGGTCCTTTTCTACCAGGCAGCTTTCCAGCCACTCTGTCTGCAGCCTGTAGCACTGCAGAGGGTTGTTGTGACCCGGTGCTGGACACAGAAATTGGCCTTGTTGAACCTCTTACCATTGGCCTCAGCCCATCGATCCAGCCCATCCAGATCCCTCAGCAGAGCCTTCCTACCCTCCAGCAGATCAACACTCCCACCGAACTCAGCGTCGTCTGAAAACCTGCTGAGGGAATCTTACTTGTGCAGCTGTGACTAATAGCTCAATAGAATCACCCCCCGGCCTCAAAAATTTTTGCATTTCTGATGCATCTGAAGAAAAACACAGTTTTCTTCTTAAAAGCATATAACTTTATGTAAGCATATAACTATTTCTAAGGATATAACTATTTCTAGTACTCCACTATTGCATCTGGAATATATTCACTGAATATTCAGCTGTAAACTGTAAACTGTTAAATGATCAGACATGAAATGCACACACAGAATGACACGATACTCACCAACTCTTCACAGTGAGTATGTTTTAAACGTTTAGCTATATCAAGTGGCGTCTCTCCTGCTTCATTTGCTATATTACAGCAAAAAAAGAAATGTATGATGAGAGGTGTCGTTATTAACATGTCCATTACTAAAGACAAACCTGCAGATACATAGTGAAGTACTAGACCAGCCCACTCGAAAACTCCTCTCTTTCTTTCATAGGCAGGTCCAACTCACATCAACCCTCTGGACATGACAAACAGTAGCAATTCACCATGCCATATATATATATATGAATGATAGCCATGAAATGGCAGGATATAACTTGACAACAAAACAGCAATTAAAAATCTAAATCTGTTTAAAAATTAAGTGTAATAAATAAGTCAATTTTAAACTTGAAATAAACAGTGAATACTGATTCTTCAATAATGAACATTATATTTACAGAATTATGATAAACAATGGAGGAGAAAATGCACTTATTCCAGCTTCACTGTTTCTTATCTGACGCAATGACAAATAGGAAATCGAAGCACACATTACCCTTTTACCTATTTCAATAGAAGCCTTCCCTCTCAGCAGCAGTTTGAGGCACTCAACGTTGTCTGTTAGACAGCAGTAATGCAGGGCTGTGCTACCTTTACAGGTTTGCTTGTCTAGATTGCCACTATTGGAGTACAAGAAGGAAGAAAGGTAATTAAACTTAAGTTTCCTACCCTAAATTATTAAACCACTCTCATTAGAAGATTTTCAAAGAATAAAATTACATTTGCAAATACAGCTTTAGTACTTAAGTATTTGTATTTATTTATTATTTGTATGACTTGACACAAAAGCAATGCCAATATTTAGCTTTCCATACACTTACCTGTTCTGCACTAAAAAGTCAACTATATGAAGGGATGTTCTATCAACTGACCTAACAGCAAGGTGCAGTGCTGTTTCGTCTTGCTCCTAAGAATAAAATGAAAAAAGACATTTGTTTCCTCTGAAGAAGAAGCAGAAATTTTAGTAAGATATTAATTAGATCAATTAAAACATGTAATTTCAAAATATTCAAACATGCTACCATTAAAACATCTGTGAAGACTTACTGTGTCCCTTTCATTCCTTTAAAATAAATAAATAAATAAATAAATGGGTTGAAAACTAACAGATTATTGAATGATGTAATGTTTAATGTTTTAATAAATTTAAAATACTACAGTATTTAGAGATAATTTTAGATTAAACTATTTAGTATCTTATTTTGTTGTTACATTGCATCATCAAAAGGACATGCATTCAGAACAGTGTTTCAGATGTTATTTCAAATAATTTTTAATTAATGAATGCATACTGCACTTACAACAATTTGTTTAATAAAATTTACAGTACTTACATGGCCATTGGCCAGTGGAATTTTTTCTGTGAGATCCACGCCATCAGCATACACTTGAACTAATCCAAGAATGTCTCTTGATTTGACTGCTTCACAAAGAGCATGCAATTTAGCTGCATTGTCCGCATGCTTCTTCCTTGCATATTTTCTCTCAATATACTTGGCAGTAATGTAATCTTTTCTTGCATTCCTGAAATTGAATTTACTTACTGAAATTGATTTACTTCTATAACTTTCAGCAAAAGATACACATTAGCGTTTCCATAAATACATGCAAGTCATTTGAAATCATTCATTATGATAATTTTTCTTTTTAAATATGCATGTAGTCATGCAGTCTCATACTTCAAGTATGAAATGTAGTTACAGAAAATGAATCAAATATCCAATACAAAGACAGATCATTAATTTCTCCCTCCAAACTCTGTGATGATATTGAGATCAAGACTACCCAGCTCTATGTACAGAAGATATATCAAAGCTTCATAATGCTGGTTTGTGTTGCCCTGCAGGTTTATTTTTACCTGACTCGGTACTCCTACATAGGCTGGAAGGGGATGGAAGGCATGAGATACAAAAAAAAAAAAAAA
>VWZW01000904.1:207202-271192 GCA_013397115.1 Edolisoma coerulescens | reverse complement strand
AAAAAAAAAAAATCTATCTTATACCTCTGCACAGACTATCCAGGCCTTGAATTTGAATTCACATTAAACTCTTCACCACAACTGTAACGGGGAGGATGCGCTGGAGCTTTTAGTGATATTTCTAAACCGAGATGAAAACTTAGTACACCTGACTCAGCACGAGTTACCCCTTTTGCTGCTGCTGCCCAGTAACACATCTTCCCATCACAGCAAGACAGGAGCTTGCATGCCTCCCAAAGGCATGACTCCTTACCAGAGCTCTTGGGATGTACACAGCATTGCACAGAAGACATATAACAAAGTCATACCTTATCATCTAGATACTATGTAATGGGCAAGGAGTAAAAAACCCCAATAAATAATATTAAATTGGATCAATGGATAACTCTTGTTCATAAAGCATTTGATAGTATTCAGGTTCTCACTTCAATAAAAAAGCCCCAAATTTGATAAGCAGATGTATCAAGCTAAATGATCTTTCTAAATACACATTTTTAGAAGTGTTCTTGTTATATTGATTTAGAATATCGTAAAATTATCAGTAATTTTACTTATCAATATTAATACTCTACATTATTATTAATAGTGGTAGTCAAAAATTATCTAGACTGTCTTGTTTAACACTGTTTTTGTCAGAATGCTGAAAGTCCACATAATGTAAAACCAGCTTCATCCAGGGCCAATTCTTCTGGGTTTTTTTTCTGCATTGTTTACTAGCTCTTTTATGATGAGTAGTATCCAGCCAAGTAGGCAGCTGTCTTTGCTGTATCTCTGCCATCACTGTTCCGTGCTTTCAAGGAATCCAGTTAAATGTTCTGTCTTCATTCCACAGAGTTACGGACTTCGGTCCTAGGTGCAGTTTCTAAATGCTGTTCTATATCTTTCAGGTAAATGTGCACCTTATTACAATTTCTATTTTGTTTTCAAATAGCACAAAATTAATTGCTTTGGTTTTAATCCCTATCCTTGGATGTCTTTAAAGTTCCCAGCAAGTCATGGTTAATTTGTTTCTGTCCCACAAGCCATGATTCAAAGAGTTGGTAAAATATTCCCTACTATTAGGGAAGGTACAGTCAGATAAAGCTCAATAAAACAGACATGCAAATTTTCAGAAGAAAGGTTTCCTTCTCGGCTATAAGACCATAAGTAAGACATTACACATTTCCCATGGCCTGCCAGTGCAAACCGAAATGGCACAACCCCTAAGCAGTACTAAATTAAATGCCTGCCTTTTCAGAAGTAGTGGCTCTTTACTTACATATCACTGCTTGGATTGGGTTTGACCATCTCATCAACTGGCAGACAGAATTCCATAATCTCATTAAATCCAGCATTCCCAATATTCTTTGCAAGCTGTTAAAAAAGAAAGCCCCACAGCTCACTTAATAAACGTGTTCAGTTATTGGCCACACACATAAGAAAGGGAGGACAGGGGAAAATGAGAGCTGGGAGCCCTTATTTCTGATTCATTGATCTGCTGCCGTGTCAGTGATAACAGATTAGCTACTTTCTTTGGATGTGAATTTTCAGCTGGGATTTAGTACATGAACAAGTAACTGCAGAATAATCCAGCAAGACACCAGTTCATATAATAAATGCAAATACTTTGTGCTGGGTAAGAACACACATATGAACTGTCATAGAGCAGCTGATAAGTGGTAACTTCTTTGTGTAACACAGCTGAATACATTATCTTCCTTTGGGGATTAAAGTTCTCTTCTAAAATAATGCTAAATAATTAATGGACTAAGTATTTGTGAAGTCCTTCAATTTTAATCTGAGGCACATTTCTATGTCAAATAGCTGTGTTCTTTTAAAAAGCAACCAAGGATAAAAAGATTTGAAAACACAGAAAATATGAAGCCTCTACTAATTTGAATTCTAAGATAAGAAAAAGTTTACAGTAGGACATTGTGTTCCAGGAGGTTCCATTAAACTCCAAGAATTAAGCTTTCTTAAATTATGTTTATCCAGACACAACTTCAGGATGGGAACACCTTGCTGAAGTGACAAAAATATACTTGTGTTAGAAGTATTTTACAGTACTATTTTTAAGTTAGTACAAGCAATTTGATTACCAGAAGTTCAGATGTTCCCAGCACATCTAATGTAAGTGATTGCATTCTGGAATAGTGAACACCAAGTTCTCTATGGATTCCTGAGCATTCAATGCAAGTTAAAATTCCCAAATTTGTTGAAAGCCAGGTAGGATCTGAAACAGAAAACACCCACAGAATCAGAATTTATTCAGGCAATTATTTCCTTCTAGAAAACGTAGAATACAGAAATGAAATTCTGTAAAATAAGATTCTTTTGCATTAATTACATTTTTTTTAATTTTTATTTTATGTCTTTACATTTACTCTACCTGGAAAAAAACCAGGATTTGTTGTAATGCTGAAAGAAGTGAAGAGGAAAATTTTTATTTTATTTTTGTGAAGGACATTGCTATCCAAGGGAGTTCCTCAACCATTCCAGTTTGTCATTCTTCAAACAACTTTCAGGAGCTGCATTTTCCCACCACCAATATAGCAGTGTCACATTCTCAACTGGGAATACAGGTGCAGTTTAAACTGAAATAACAATGTTTACAGTGATGGGGTTCTTGTGTACTTCAAATAGACTTCAGACTAAGTGAAGCAGAAGTGATTTAGAAGCGCACATAGAGCACACACTACAAGATTCTCACTCAACTACTTCAAAGACACTAAGGCTCATCCCTCTCCTTTCATAGCCCTTGACTGTCTTTTCTCCTGGTATTTTGCATTTACTACATCATTCCCTCATCTTCCAGTCAAATAATTGATTTCTGAAGATTTAGACAGCTTAGTAATTCATTTGTTTGATAAAGGCTTGTTAGTTGCCATTTACACTCTCCTTTCCTAAGACAGCAGGCTTGATTCTTCCCCTAGTCTTATACAATATCTATTGCTGGAAGTAACTATCGATTCGTAAAGTGCATAAAGCATCAGAGCTGATGTTTTCAGCTACAGTTTCACATCAAAAAACCCCAAGTCCTGCAGTGCCCCTGTAACATAAAAGAAAACAGGAAACAGCAGGATTTAAAAAATAATTTGAAGAGGGTTGAAGTTGAAATTCATTGATCAACAAAACCAACACTGCAAACCAGAGTCAGCAGGTGCATTCTTCTCAAAATGAGTACAGCCTTAGATATATTCCCTGCCTCACTTAGTCAAACATGATTTAAAAAAAAAAAAAAGAAGAAGAAAAAAAAGCATATTAAGAAAATGTTTCAAGTAACTTATGGCTGCTCAGTTTTATCTAACCCATATTTTTAACCCTATCATTAACCCATATTTTATGTAAGTTCATTTGATTTATGTAAGCAAAAGCTACAATTAGCAAAATACGTGGCATAAAAATAAGCTTCTTAGTAACCTTTCTCCCCTCTGACAATAAGCATATAGCAAATCAATCTTACTAAAGTAGTTCCATTCAATTGTTAGCATATTCTACTATGTGTATAATTTTTGTGAGGTAATGAGTGAAAGTGAAAGTATAAAACATTAGCTTAAATATTCTCATGAGACAAAGAATTTTTATCAATTAAAAATATGCTTAATTGAGTCACCTTGTGCTCCACAGTCACAACAAACATCATTTCCAGTCATCCTCTGGACTTCAGATATAATTTCCTTTGTCAGTTCCTGGACAATATTATTTTCTCCTGTGTTATCATCTCCTTTGAATGCATTATTTAAAGCTTCCTCTTTGCTGTTTTGTAGCACAGATGTCCATCTAAAATGGCAGTAATATTTTGCTAGTAAGTGTTTCGGCACTTCTGAAGTTCAAAGTAAGTCTTAGTAGAACACCAGTGTCAAAAATAAAATTAGCAAAGTAACTCACATTTGACATTCCTGTTCATCCTCTGCTTGAAAGTGGTATGTTCTGTCGTCTGCACAATAAAGAATTCATATACTGATTAAAAAAAATTATTGAAAAACTCATCTTGCAGAAATCTGTCAATGAAATCTAAAATTAATTGATTCCTGAGGTCTATTCTCATCACTGGAGTGTGTTGACAGAAAAAACGTCTATTTAACAAGTTTCACCTTACTATCTACAATTTATCTATGATTACATCCATGTTTACATGAGGTGGCTTGTTGCATTTTAAACAGAAGCTGTTTTCTTCAGTGCTGCGCTTTTACCACATGAGCAGCAGGAGAGCAAAGGAAATCTTCCATGTTCTGGGTATAATCACAAGTATAAAGTTCTGCTGGGAGGGAGGGGAGTAAAACATAGAGTCCATATTTGAGTTTATCTGTGTATGTAAGAAAGATTTAAAGAGTTCAAATGAGCTCTTAAAACCCAGTAATCACAAATGGCAAAATAAATCTGCCAGACACAAAGTCCAAACTATAACCAGCATAAGCCCCAAGCTGTTTAAATTAAAGCAAGTGCACAATTTTCAATTTACTCCTGCTTTTCTAATTCTAAGCATTGTTATCATAGTGTACTACTAGAGAAAAAAGCAAATGAGATATGATACAGTTTAATGACTGAGTTGGAGCGAGAACAGTTGATGAGAACAACAGAGGTAAAGCTACTGGCAAAAAGATATTCTAAGATGAAAATTTCTGAAGTTTGAAAAATATTCACATTAAAAGGTATTAAAAGATAGCTTCAAGCATGGAAAATATTAAGACAGTGAAGACATATGAAAGAACAGAAAGGAAAGTGCTACATAAAGAGATTTTATCTTGCGATGATACAGCAATTTGCATTTTCTAAAGAACAAGGAGGTTTTTTTTAACTCTGCAGTAAAATGAAGTGAACAAGTCATCTGGAGAACGCTAAGAGGCCAGTTATGCCTTGTCAAGTGTGTGATAACACTGCAATAAGCTGATACTGGGCAAAACATGACATGGTCATCAACAAAGAAAGTGCACAGGTAAACAGGGAAGCCCAGTTGCTTGAGCAGAAATGATTTAGCTGTGTGTTGCACACAAGGATTCGTGTCTATTCACATAAGCAGCATAGCTTATATCTACAAATGCAGAAGAACTTTATGCTTAAATAAAGGAACAAATGAGGAATACATTTGTATTCTTCTCCCCAGATAATTTGAGATACATATTTCAGTAAAATATCCTAGTGAGAAAACAAAGGAAACACTCTACTACACAATTTCATGTCGTCCCCTTCCGATCCAAAAATTATTCAGTTTTGGTGGGCTTAACACGAAGATTCTTTATCTCACCTTTATATCTATTATGAGATAACAAAACCAAAAAATGTTTTCGATATTTTCTTCACAGTTGCATAGCAACCACCAGAGTTAAATTTTAAAAAGTTTTAAAAGCATCTTTTGATCTTGTGCAAAAGTTGTAACTTTTCAAGATGATCAGCTAGGACATTTTCAGTATGAAGACTGATGTCACAGCAAAAAATAGTTACTCTACTGTAAGACAGCAAAAAATTATATAGAAAAAAGGCATGAAGACAACATTCAAAAACAAGCGGTCTTCCAAAGAAACAGGCACAGTTAGTTGCATTATGCTAAAATAACTGAAATGTCAGATTGTGAAAGGAAGGGTATTTTATAAAGGGAAGCATTCTACAATGGTGAAAATGTTCAAGTGGATTATTGACACATCTACAGAAATAATGCAAAATTCTGCTATGAGCTGCAAGTAAAAAGACCTGAACAACAAACCTACGTGATATGAGGTCAAAACACTTTTTCTCCTCTGGGTTTGTTTTCACTTGGCAGGTTAACAGATTGAGCTTTGCTGGAGGTCGGTTAGCCTATTTGAAGATAAAACATACACATTTTAGTATATCCATACTGACTGAGCCCTGCAGACTGAAAATACAGGATAACATCCCACTGGCCAAAAAGACTTGACAAATGGCTGTTTAATTTTTAAGGTCCCCAGGTTTTGATTTATGTTTTCTTCTGCATCATGGTTCATAAACCACTTGTATTTGACTATTTTGTTTACTGGGAACTGGATAGACACTAGAATTTTGAAAGGAAGAAGGATATAATCTCTTCAATTACCACTAACCAGGAACACTTACCTGAAGGAACTGGGTATGAAAAAGAGGCAGGTTCATCCTTACATTTAATCCCCTAACACTCACACATTTAGTTTTAAAAAATTACTTGTTTAGTTTCCAATAATTAACTATTTTGACTCTTGCTAATGTCTTTATGGGGTCCCCAATTAACCAGTTTAGAACAAATGCTGAATTTTTAAATCAGTAAAGGGACACAAGGGAAGGAAAATAAGAAGTTTGCACAGAGAAGTCTTGCAGCAAACATATGTAAAAGTAAACTGAGCTAGCTGACTACTAAGAAATCTAGTGAAATAAAGTATATTTTATAATGATATATGTTTTCTAGTCAAGTTCCTCTCAGCTATTTCAGTTCCGTTTCAAACAAAAAGTGACAGTGTTCTACTAAGAGCAAAATTCACAAGGAACCTGCATTTTGAAAGACTCATAAAGGCTACAAAGACTTTTCAAAGAGCAGCTCTGCACTAACCTCTTCTTTCCCTTAACCTACCTGCTCTACAGACCTGGAATGGTATGTTTGCAGCCTTGAGGAATGGCTTTCACTTCCCACAATTAATAACAAGTTTCACTCTTCTTTTGGAATAATTAAATCAGAAAGCAGATTTAACTAGTGAACCTTTGCTCTAGACAGTAATATCTAAAAAATAGTAATTTAAACCATTAGGAAAGGACTATTATAAAGATAGCAATATCCACAAACACATTACCACACTTATTGTTGCATTCTAACAATATTTAATAGACTGAGCTGCTAAAATAAGATTTAAACATCTAAACAAGAACTATTACCAAATGAAGCTGTACTATCACATAATGTAATTAACTTGCAATGAATCGTAAGAAGCGTACATATTCTCACAATCTCATCTAAATTTATTAACGAAAACATTTAATTCCAAAAATCAAGGGACAAGTCAAAGGATCACAGATTCCCTTCAAACAATCTGATAAAATAATGTAGCTGGCCAAAAAAGAACAGTATCTATCATTATATCTGAAGATCAGTTAAAAAAAAATCAAAACCATGGACAAACATAAGCAAGGAAACAATTATGTATTTTTTTCCTGTTAGGAAAAAAAAGAAGCATGATGTCCTTGAAAAATAGCAGGCTCATGCTTTGCCCAGCATAAGCAGCAGACAAAACAAAGCCATGCAAGCTTTGAAACAATAAATGTGCAGGTCACTTGCTGGGCAATGTAAAACAAATTATACCCAAGAGAGGTTTTGGAAGCAGCAAGATGACAATTTATTGACAACAGCATTGTATTCTCTGCCTAATAAATAGCTTTTCAAATTCCAGGCTTCCTTTTAGTAGTAAAAGTGCATTCGGTTTTAATTATTTAATTATAAATTATATATAAATATATAAAAATATTTATCAATTATTAATTATATAGACACTGGGCAACTCATATATCCCTTTCTCACAGGCTCTATGAGAATGTAAAAATGCAGTTCAAGTTAAGAGAGAATCCCCTTGCCCCAGGACTTTGGATCTGAAGTGCATTTGGGACCTAATTAGTTTTCTCTAACTTATGAAATATGAAGCTGTAAATGAATGCAGTAAAATGCTTCAGAGAGGTCTGAAGGACCAATGTACACAGGACTTGTTCCTCTGGACAGGAGAATGAAGTAGAACAACTCAGTATCACAATCTGAGAACCCAAAGAAATGGCTGCAACAACAATAACATATCCTGGGCCAATATGCTGATCTTGGAATCCATACATATTCTTGAGTTTTTATCCGAGGAACTCCTAACCTGAAGTCAGCATTAACGAGGGTATTAAAAAGCCCTTGCAAATGGTTGACAGCCCCTCATTCATGTTTCCATCCTGCAACTGAATAACAGTTTATCTCCACCAGCTTCCCTGACCTGTGCCTGCTGCTGGTGGACAAGAGACTTCCATCACATGGCAGGTGCTGCTTGGGGAGAAGTTGAAGCTTAAAGACAAAGGGAGGTAAGGCTGTGTGAGCTCCTCAGCCACACTAATTCAGACACTTGGCAGGATTAGGAGACACTAGACATGGAAAACACTAACAAATGTGTAACTACTATTACACTACTTGTTTGAAACCTCTGAGATTCACTTTCCTGATTGAGTCTCTGATTAGACAATTAAATTTCAGACTACTGCTGAGTTTTTGGACACCCATGATAACATGTCAACACCCTGAAAAGATGTGCTGCCACCTTTCATGCCATACACAGACCTGAGCATCAACTCATGTTCCTTCCTGCAGAAATGGCAACCCTCTATCCAGCAAAACTGACTTATAATCTGTTCTAGCAACAAACAGAAGTGTAGGAATCAAAAAGTTAGGCCTCTGAGACAATGCAGGAGTGCCATGATACAGAGCTGATTTTACGAAAGGCATGAGCAAATATGTCCACTTAACAGACTGGTTGGCTGATTTCATCATGCATGTTTTCTGGATATTAGTGATCAACTCCAGGATAAAAACATGAAATCTGATTGTTTTGCCTTCAGATTGTCCTATTAATCATCATGGTACAGTATTCAGCAGTAAAGAAAGAACAACAAAAAAAGATTCAATAATGAGTCTCTCTTATATTCCTTTCTTTGCAGACAACCAGCAAACGTTCTTTAAATACAAATCCAGCTTTGAGGAATCTGAGATTTCTGAAATCTTTTTGCCTTGTGACTTCTTGATCTGGAAAGCACTTAGGAATTCCTAATTACATGTTTCAGTCTGCTTCTGTCATTGTTTTTTCATCCATGTATGTTAAATGTACGAATGCTGATTTCTTTGAAGCTTTTAGTTGTCTAAAAGTATAACGTCTGCACGTATGCCAATGCAGGCAGGCACATACAGGGTCACAACTGAGTGACTGACAGGGAACCAAACATATTCTCTCCATCCGTCAGGAGAGCACTTGGCAGGCAAGTTTAAGCACCTGCAATTGCCTGAAGATAGCTGTTCTAGAGACTGACAAACTAGTCCCTCATAAAGAGAGGCCACATGACCGAAGAACAGAAATCCATGAAGAACACTTAGCCTTTAAAGAAAAAGTATTTACAAATTTGTATTTGATAAAGAAAACAAAACCGACAACTGAATTTCTGAGATTTTGATGAACTGCTGGGATGAGAGAACAACACATCATATTTCAGAGACCAGGAGATATCAACCCTGAGAAGCTTGGAAATCAATGTTGTTCCTTCCAAATTCTCAGAAGATATTCAGAGCAGCCCAGAAAATTTTTAACAAACAAAAATCACTTCTACCTGTTTCAGTGTCTGTGAAACATTCAATAATTTTTTACTTAAAGCTGCCATCAATATATAAGGGGGAAGTGAGCAAATAAGTGATAATACCTTTTAGGAGTATATTTTAAAACAAGAAGGGACTTTTCTACTGTTGTAATATAAAAACATCGAGACCAAACCTGTGAAACCCACCTATCTAAATTCACATTTGAATACATTTGAATATCTGCCTTAGGAACTGCTTTCCAGCTATGGCTCCACGGATTTCAGTGGTAACTTACTGCTTCTAAAAATGTCAGACCATCTGGTAGACAGCTTATAAAAAGAGAAGAAAACAGTATCTTGATAGACTCAGTAACTGTACTTGCAAGTGAAAGTTTTCAAATTCTGCTCCACAAGTGGATTTTGCAGCCTCTGCCAGCTCTGAGCTGCCCCAGCTACATTCCTACTGGTACCAGTACAGCATATGCAACATTAAACTCAACCACAGCACACGGAGACACCACCATGGAATACACCAACAGACTTCTCTCCGACGAAGACACACTCCTACACACCCAAATGAGAAGAGGAATAAACAAGTGGACAGTTCCAAAGCTATAGTAATGACTCTGCTTTGCAGGGCTGGCTTTACACTCCTCCTTAACTCCTGATTATCAATTCTGAAGGCAGCAGCTTGTGGTTAGATGCATAAATGAGAGATTGATTAATTTTTGCTGCCAGGGTCAACTTGTAGTCATAGCAACAAGCATAACAGGATGAAGAACAGAACAGTTCATAACAGGACCAAGAAACAGGACTGTTTATTAGACCAAGAATGGGAAATACTGGCACTGAGTTGTTTTTTGCCTAAAGAAACTTTTCTTAAAAGTTTTCAGAAAACAATATAAAAAATGTTGCAGGAAAGCAAAACCAAGTTTAAAGACAAGTGCAAAAGGTCCAAACCATGAAAGCATAAAGTTTTAAAATTTTAACAAATGTTTAATAGTTATAGTTAAAGTGTTCACATATTGGTAGAAGTAATAAAGAGGGATTTGTAACTCTCTATTTCCTGTCATTACGGCAGAAGTTGTTTTTAGAGTTGATTTTCCCCAACAGCTACTCCTAAGGAGCTAACAGACTACCATACAGCAGCAAATCTGGGGGAGAAAAGAGATTCAACATACTCTCAGTTTATCTTGCAAATATAAAAAGTTGTTTAACTCATATCTAAAATATGGCTTAATGCCCAACCATGTCTTTTAAAAAAAAAAAAAAGTTAGAATTTGTATTTCTAGGTAGCCTGGTAAAATATGAACATTTACACGAACTGAGTCACTAAAAAAGCCTTTTGTTCCCATTAACAGTCATGACCATTAAAATAGCTGTATTTTTAGATACTGTGTATGTCTTATTTCTAAAAGGCTGCCTTAAAAAAATATATCCCTCATATTCAAAACACTGCATCAGGAATCTAGCTAATTCCAAATTATAAATATAGACCAGCATAGCTTGCTTTTCTGTATTAGCAACCATGTACATAAAATACTGTAAACAAATACTTACTGTACCATGGGAAATTGTAAGAAAACCATTTTTAACTGAGCACTTCCTTTTCTGCCACACTTTTCTGATTCTAGTTTAAAGAGAAAAAAAAAAGGTGACAGTTTTAAATATATTTTGTATTGCATTGCTTGAGCTCTTAGGACCCAATATTTTTCCCAGCAAACTCCAGCAGTACTTACCCATCACTTTTCTTGTACAGACTGCCACTCCGTTCAGTGCCATGTTCCTTGTTTCCCTGAGGCTGATGTAAACTGTAAGCTGTACTCTGACGAATCTGAGAATCCTGAAATAATCAACAGCAATTTGTAATGCATTCCACACTTTCAACCAAACTACCACCCCATTAATGAGTTTCAGAGCTTTTCCTTCCTGCTCTAATCCAACAGGCCAAATGAAGTACACTTTTCCTTCTCAATGAGAGAGAACAAGATCCATTTCTTTTTTCAGAGGGCACCAAAAACATTTGAGAAGTATCCATTATCAGCACCTGCCAAAATCTTTTTACTTGCTTTTATTTAGATTCACTCGTGGCCTTAATACATAGGGGTTTTAACCCAAAACTTAATTGAGCAGAGGGCTTTCCGACTCACATAAACAATGTAGGGTACAAACATTAAAGATTATTATTACCTGCAATTTATAGTGCACTCTTCCATTGAAAAAAATAATTACATACATCAATTTGAAGAAGTGATTTTCCTTGCAGAAACGAGTAAAGTTATTGTCTGAAAAGCAGAAGAGACCTCCTGGAAACATAGTTCAGGAGTCATACAGGAAAATTGAAAAGTCATTTCCAAAAAAGAATAATTTAAAGCAAAATGTCTGGAACAAAGTAGAATTCTGAGATAGGAAGAAACAAGGATTAATTGAACCCTTCTCACTGCTCTCAGAACTACCCAGAGGCAGGACCCACTGCTGCAAGAGTCCAACTCCTTAAAAAATAAGAACCTGAAAATGAGGAATCTGATGTGTCACACTATATGAACAGCAGTAACATGACATAATGGACTTTTAAATGCATACAGTAACAATGACTACTACTTAACATTTTCATTTTTTTCTTTTCTACTGTCATTGCTCTATGGACATAATTACTCTTGTGCTACATATGGCAGATAGTACAAGTATAGTAATGAAAAAAGCCACAAAGCAGATCACCAATATGACTATGAACTATTCCACACATGATGGTAGGGACAGAACTCCCACCTACACCCCTGTTCAGAGCACTTAGGACTCCACACCTCCAAGCTGCAGGATTTCAGGCTCATCCTGAATACACTGCTGGCGCTCAGTGGTCCTGAGAACCATGAGCTGAGCTCCACACAGCACCACTCCTTGGTGCTCCTTTTCAAGACAAGCAACCTGTGCCCATTCCCTGCCTCTCAGCAAGTGACCCAGGAGGCCATAGCAGGTAGCTACAACACCATCTGAGCCTTTTAAAGGTGCTACAGAACTACCACTTTGCTGTCCGTGCCTGACAAAGCATCCCTTCACATTCAAACCAGTCTGTTTATCGCTCCTTTCCATTTGTTTACGTAGAATTATTTGGTTTTGCACGCTGGCTGCACAACATAAAGCCAGAACAACATTTTTAAAATATTCCTGTCACTCATTAAAAACCACTGCACATATACATTTACTGACTTCTGAAGAAAATCTGATCTAACACTGCCTATTGTGCCCTACCAATGCCTTGATCTCTGCCTCCCATTAGTCAGTAAAGGAACTCCATTTCCAAGATTAGAGGCCACAGGAAATTAATTTCAGTTCTCCCCATCCTCAATTATGTACAGATTACAGATGACCTCCAACACCTGCTCATAGCACCATTCCCATTACTTTAGTCTGTGCTGCTACTTTTTGTGCATTATTTTCTGCCTCATTTCAGCTACCTCCCTTCATCTGTTTACGCTCAGCTGCTGTGTTTGGCCAAACTGGCAAACCAATAATACAAGCTTCCTGCCTTATTTCAGCAGGAGAGGAAGCTGCAGCAGCTGACGTGTATTTCCACACATTCATGACTATGAACAGTATCTAAAAAATGTAATACTATTTCATGAAAAGAACTTAAGGACAAACATATTGTCCATTTTAAATTCTCAGCTCAGATCATGTGCAGATCAATATTGTCCAACCTGATTGCCAAATGATTGTTTTCCACAGCTGTCTGACAAGAAGTTCATGATTTTGATCTAGTTCCTAAGAGACAGGATACCACCCCACAAATCAACACTACAATTAACATCCTTCCAGGCAAGTTCAGCATGCCTTTTCCATACGCAGGCTCTCCAAAGGATCTTCCCTTATTTCTGATTTGCATACTGCACAAAAGAGAGATACAAATCACACATAACAGGGTCAGACCCAACGGCCTCATTGGAGGAGCAGAAACAATGTACATTACCTATGGGAGGAAATGGATCACTGCAGGATAGAGGACACACACCTAATGCAGAGTATTGTCATTTTAAGTACATATTGAACATAACAAGATCAGAACAGGCTGAAGTACACAAGCCTAAGGAACTGAATTTTGACCACGTTATCAAATTTGAAATGCAGCTAGGCATATAAAAAGAGGTGAGTCATTTAAAATTTGCGGCATGTTTTTAGTGAATCACTTCACTGACCATAGAAAGGTTTGAAATTCTTTCTTCCAAAGTCTATAAAGATATACTGACTTCTAAGTCAAGTTGAACAGCAGAGCTAAAAATGAAAGAAATATGAAAACAGTATTCTCTAAAGATGGTCTGTGACTACTGGTAAGAGATATTCTAAAATCCTGTTTATCAGCCCCACTATGTGAACACAACAGAACTTTCCATACAAGGCGCTTCAACCTATACACAACAAATTTTGGCCAGCCATTCCATAGCTCCCACGGAGCAGGATTTTTAGACTGTTTGGATCACTCCTGTGTGTAAAGCTGCCAAAAAAAGCTCTTATAGCTATCCCTGAGCCTGAGCTTCTCTGACATTTGCAGGATCATTGCCAAGAGGATGTTTCAGAGATCCATCCCTTATCTATTACAGCCCCACAAAGTCTCCAAAAGATGTATCTATCAGAACGCCCTGCAGGCAGCCTTTGCTATAGCACAATTACTGTAATTTTTGTCAAGAACCACAAAATTTATCCTATTTTGCAGTGGCCTAAATAGATTACAGATTCTACCAAAGAAACAGAAACAAATCTAAACACTACAGTCACAGGAGGTGACCTCATCCAAGGTCATGGGAACAAGAACAGTTAAGGCAATACAACTCTAAGGTTGACTCTGAAACTTGCAGAACTTCTACATTTGAAAAATAAAAGCTTAAAATTTAAAAATTACGAAGGCGTACACAAAATGACATTTTTAAAAGAAGTTTCAATACAAACCAGGTTTGAGGAAGTTGTGTGCAGGAAGAAATTATGCATACAGGCACAACAAAAAAAGGTTCACTAAGAGTGCTTGTGTATTCAGTTTTTTAAACACAATGGGAACAATATTTGTCAACATTCTGTCATTTCATACATGAAGTCCATTTTAATTAAAAATACATATATCTTCGAAATCTTGCAAGAACATCAAATCAAGCAACTGGATTTAATTTCTGAAAGAAAGTACAAAGGAAGTCACCAATTTGTCTTACAACAATTTTCTTTCCCAAGAAAAATCCAATAAATTTTTTAGTAATGTTTCTTTCTTCTTCTTTTTTTTTTTTTTTTTTGGTAATAAAATATACCAAAGAGGAGAAAGAAAGAACCAGTCTTTTCATGCCAATAGACAACAGCTCAGAGGAAAAATCCAGTTTCTTGAAATCCGAATGGAAATCATGCCACTATTTTCATTAAAACATAGTAACACTTACTCTCCTAGACTTCGGTCACAAAATGTAAATGCATTTCAGGAAGGAAAAAGAAATCAGTTATAGTAAAGAAAATTACAGTGCAACATGAATAATATTAGTGCATTGTACAAAAATTATAGAAGAACTCTTTGGCATCCCACTGATTAACTGATATTTTCAAAACCTTTAGAAATAATTATAGTACTTCTCAAGCTCTGCAGGTAAGCATCTATATCTAAATTTGCAGAATTAATAAACAATGACTGTAGCATAAAGCACTTTTTATACTTGTATTTTAAATGTCACAAACACAGTAGAAATAATAAATTTATGTGTATCAATAATATTTGAGTCTGTGAAAAGATGTGTACTTGTAGCATCTTCCATATACATTTAATATCAGTATCACTGACAAACATGCCCAGCAACCATGAAAGCCAACTACTTCTGGTATCTCTTTTGAGCACAGACCCAATTAAAAGAGGACACCTGCTAACACACCCTAAACAGCAAAGACTCCTTCTTGAGAGTGGGCAGTCAATGGCTAACCAAAGCAGTCACCATTTCCACGAGGATCCCTAGTGTCTCATTCTACCAAGCTCAAATTTGGAAGTTTTTGGCAAATCAGTCAGTCCTGAATGCCAGGCAGACTCTAAGGAAGTGCCTGCTGATCTTATGGGACTTGGTACACAATGGTCATTATCACAAACTTCCCAAGGTAACAAAGTGAAGAGTGTTAAAGACTGTTCCAAATGCCTGTCAGCAAGTCACAGAATCACATGGGTTTGGGTTCCAGGGGCCTTTAAAGATTATCAAGTCCAACCCCTGGCTGTAGGTAAGGACATTTTTCACTAGATTACATTGCTCAACAACCATCATCTGTCACCAGTAAAAGCTAGGAGTCACCACAACTTTTATGGGAAGATCAAAGCAAGACCGGAAAAGATCAAGGAAGTCTGAGCTCCATAGACTAAACTGTTCCATTGTGATCCCTCTCAGAAGGAGAATCTGAAAAGGGGGAGGGGGTTCATTCATCACTTACTCATGGCCCAGCAGCCACACAAAGGAAGCTGGCTGGCATTTATTTATATGAAGAGGAGGCACTAGCAGTCTGAAACAAAAGCAGACCCAATATTTAGGATTACATTATAGAAAAGATGCTTACTTCCAGATCAGAGTTTGCCAAATGAAACTACTCCAGAATTCATTAAATCTAATGGCAATCATAATTGGAACTCAAAAAATACTTATTAGATTGCCAAACTGACCCAGGTCTTGCACACTTGAACATTGGCGTTTCGCAGCAGAGTAGCAAGCTTGATTGTCATTTTTGCAGATGATGACAGAAGTATTTTGGGATTTGAAGTTCAGTTTTAAATAATCTTTATACAGTTTGGAATAATACTGTGAGATAAAGTTCTACAAATAGGGTCTTCTTGATACTGCCCAAGTTCTTTTATTTTCAGTTTGAGCAACAGTGCACCATCTGCAATATTTTACATTACTGGTGACAAAAAGAATTTACCTTTCAGTAAGTCTCATATTTTTAGTGGGCATTCATTTTTTCAAAAAAATGCCTTTGTCAGAAACATTCAATATCAGCATCAAAACAAAGATGAATGAACAAAAGGAATTAGATGTCTGATAAAAGTTAAAACAACTCTAGTTGGAATATGAACATTACATTACAAGTAATTAAAATGGGTATTCCAAAGTGGTAAACCACCTTCTATGCTCACCTCTTTCTGATCAACTTGGAGTGCTGATTTTAAAATATCTCTGAGCTGTGTTAATTGTCTTCGTTCTTCATCTTGTGCTTGTTTAATCTTGAATGAAGAAAAACACAGGTTAAAAATAACATTTTTTTAATTTTCAGTGCAGGTCTTTCAAATTTCCTGCTTAATTGATTCATCTTTTGAGAAATGTTCAGTGAGAATGAAAGCAAAGAGAAAAGATAATGTGATCAGTTTATTTTCCTTTGTATCTTCAGAAAAATTGATAATGATTAGGATATTGCTGGGTTAAGACCTTGATATTGCCTCACAATGCTCTTGCTTCCTTGCATTCCATTTGAAACCACATGTTATTTTCCACTTAATAAACACTTAAGAGCAAAGGCTGTTTTCATAACATTTTACACAGTGGGGTCCTGAACTGAAACTAAGGCTTCTGAATGCTATATTAAAACAAGATTTTACTCAGCAATCTGCTCCAAACCTTAAATGCTGACTATTAAAACAGTCAGGCAACCTGAACCAAAATGATCATGCTTCTACCATAAAAAATTAAATTTACCACACAAATATGAAAGGTTGCTACTCACTGTATAAAGATCTGTCGAGAGTGTCTCAATTGAAGGCTTGAGACTTTCAACTGCTTTTAACCCATCCTGAAAGAAACTTAAAAAGACAAGCAAAAAGCAACCTGTTATGAAACTTTACTTTGTATCTCTGCTTAAAAAACTGCCAAAGGAAGATATGCATATTATTATGCCATGTCATAAACTTCAAAACAGTAAACTTTTTTAATTCATCTCTGACTGATCCACCTCTTTATTTCCATCATAGCTTATTCTAACACACAAAATCCCTAGACTCAGAACTGCCACAATCCACTGCCACACAAATTTTCCTCATTCTCACCTCAAATACAAGTTCTCATCCCATTTTCTGAAGAAATCTTGCAGAACATGCAAGATTCATTTGCAGAACAGCAAAAGTTCTAGTAGATACAAAATAATTGTGGTTTCTTGAAGCCACATAATTTCATGTCTGATGCAATCTTCTTACTAAAGGAAAACCCCTGTGTTTCCCAAGCATTTATTATGGTCTATATGCAAACTGAATATGCTACAGCTTTCTGTAGTACGTGTATTTTGTATTGGCAGAGTAACGCTATCTATGCCAAGTATTCCAGTTCTTAAAAAAAATAATTTGAGATTTAAAAAATAAATGTTAAGTAATCACAATTACATGCATATTTGATTAAATATTGCTGCACTGTTTGCAACATAAAACATTTTCACTCTGGGAAGCAGTCATGAAAGTGACAACACAACACAGCATTTATGTTGCTGAAATTTTATTAAATGGACAGAGCACACTAATGACATACTGCAAGTGAAACTGATTTTAAAAGCAACACAGCCATTTAGGGAAGAAATACGTAGATGCAGACTGCTGTTTTAAGATGAAAAGTTACTGATTTCAACAGGTTAGCAGTGGTTCTTTCAAGTTCATAGCTGTGACTTCATTGCTACATGACAGATTTGTAAGACTACCATAACAAAAGCACATAATTCTAATGAGAACTCCATGTTTTATTGCTGGGTCCTCCTCCAACAAACTAGAAAAAGAGTGACTTTTTCAATACAGTTTTATTCCACTGCTTATGCAACTTATTTTTCTTGAGCACAGAATTAATTTAGATCATTGTCAGATACACTCAAAGAAGTCCATCAAAACTAATGGACCACTAAGTAATAGATCCAACCAAAAGCCCTGTTTCAAGAGTAGTTTATAAACATGGCAAATTATTGTTTGGCATTCCTTTGGAACATACAATTATATTCAATGTAACAAGCTCAACCTCATTACACGTTTCAGAATATAGTAACAAAAGCAATGACTAATCTGACAAAAGCAATCTGTCAAAAGACATCAGCAAGAACAGCTGAATCTTAAGATTTATTTTGAAAACTCTAGAAAAGTGTTATGATGATGTCAAAAGTTGAAAACAAAACATTGCTCCAATTAGTGTAGATATAAGGAGGAGTAAAACATACTTGCACTGAGCATGAAAATACTTGATCAAGTTCTGAAGCAAGTCCACTCCTTTTTTAATCTTGATTTCATTGACTTTCAGCAGGTACTGTTAAAACAGTAATTCACAAAAGAAATTACTTATTACTGCTACGAGGGGTTTTTTATCATTTTCTTTCCAGTTATATTTCAACAAGTTTTAACGGTCGCAGATTTACAAAACCTAAAAGAAAATGCAGCAAAAAGTGGATTCAAGAGTTAAATCACACAAAAGGGATTCTTGTCACTGCTGATTTTTGATATCCTGTGACGATGTTTCACTATGATTTGTTCAAATTGTTAGAATATCCTTTGTGGCTTCTAAAAAATGCCTCTGCTAAAGAAAGCATGAAAGGGTTTGTGTAGTACATTTAGGAACCCATTCTTACACCTAGCAGCACCTCTAAAACTGTATCTCACTAGCTGTTAAACTCATTGCTAAAGAGATGTCATTAAGGAGGAAAGCAGTTCACTAAAAAAAAAAAAGTGAGGGATTATTTTAACAAATTTTAAAATCTGCCTGTAGATTTTATAGTTTTCTTTATCAAACCCTTATACATGGTAATTACAACAAATTACAGTTTAGCAAGAGATTTTTCAAAAAATCTACTATCAAGTGCAAAAGAAGTGTAATTACTGTCCTTTTGCATAAGGCACAATCAAAGTCCATATTAAGTGGCAGCTCCTCCCCTGAATACCATAGCATAGATATGTCAGCCATGCAAGCAGAAGTATGATTGATCAAATATCAAAGTCCTTAACTGTCCATCAAATGACAACAAATTTTAACCCCAACTTAAACCTCCAAGCAAAGGAGTGAATGTCTTCTTAATGATGCTCTAATGCATCTGGTTTTCCCCTTCTCACAGTACACCCTAAATGTTTTAAACCAACTAAAGCAGAATCCAGATGCCAGCTTTCAATGTTGCAGCTTCTTATGCTGGCTCAGGTGAACAAATGATGAGCCTAAATGCAGACATGTGCACCAGATAGTATTTAGTTACAACAATCCCCTCTCCAGCTCCTGTTAATTTAAAATGGACCTCTAGGTACCTGGTATGCAGTTCACTTTCATAATTTATAGAGAACTAGTCTGTACTTATGATAAAACTTCAATATGTCACCCTTCTGACTTATTATCAAAACAAAACCGAAGCCCTCTTTTATGACTATTCAGAGGTAACTGAGTATAAACTTATTTTCCTCAAAATCAGAAGAAATACACAACACCCTTCAGCTATTCCACATTTAGGGTAATTTGATCGAATTTCACAGACCTCACCCTGCATTATCACTACAACTGACTAAAGTGAACTCTTCCTTTACTGTGACACAGCAAGAGAGAAGCATTTGTTCCTAGTTGTTTCTTAGGAAGGATACAGATGGGCAATTCACTGGCAACATCCATATGTTTATTTGTTACTCAAATCCCTTATCACTTTTGAACATTTTAGTCTGACTCTGTATAGGAATGTGAAGCTTTTCTCTTAAGTATGAGTGCATGTAGTTACTAAAAGTGATATTCAGGACAATTGCAGTTACGCTATGCTGGCATATGAGTCAAATTAGCTATCATCATCACAGGAAAGGCAGTAGAAACACCCATGGTGTATTTTTGGGCTAATACATACTAAAAAAGAACACAGCAACTTGAGTTCCCAACCACAGAGCCAGACATATCCTTAAATGAATCGAACCAAAAATATTCACATCAGATTTAACATACTGCAAAATTACAGAGATTTTGAAGTAGAAACATTCTGAAACAACTTGAAAGACAACTGGATTCCATCCTTAGCACTTTTTTTCTGTGCCAACCCAGCAGTGTGCTAGGCTAGAGCCCCTCCTCATAATAACGCAACAGCTGTCAGCACAGGGAACAATTCAGAGAATGATCAAGGGCTTAAAATAACTTGCAGTGAAGTAGTAGTGTAAAGACTTATTTATTATAACCTCTTATTTTTTTGAGTTTTATTGAGTGTCGCTGTCGCACCGAGAAATGGGTAGAGAAAATGACACAGTCCAAGGCTCAGGGATAAAAGGAAGTGCTTTAATAATTTTCCAAAGGCTTTTATATGTTAGTTCGCAGAAGTGTGTTAAATGGCATAAGGTAACTGGTCCTTTGGCCATCCACCCCTTGAGGGGATTGGCCAAATTCTAAGACACCCATTTCTAAATATTGTCTAGTTAGAACCATAACAATACTGCAAAACAACCTGCAAGATAAAGGGATTAGTTTACAGAAACTTCTAACTGTTTTCAGCCAGTGTCTGTGAGAAAGCAAAGACTTTCTCACAGACAGAGGCAGAAAGCTGGAAAATCTTTCTGCAACCCAGGTTTCAACGTCCACAATTGAGCTTTGCATTAATTTACCTGTTAAGTGAAATTAGAAAATATCTAAATTCCCTGCAAAGTTTGCCTATCAGGATAATAAAAAACCATATTTTCACGAGTGGAGTCAACAAATAACTTGGCATTTCCCTTTAATATCACAGCTGCTGTTAAACAATTGCATTTTTCAAAATCTTCCTAAAAACAGCAGCAGAACAATAATAATTTCACACTGAATCTTACCTCACACATCTGTAACTGGAAGAACCTTCTTTCTTTCTCCATCTCTTCTGCAATTTCAGCTCCACTTATTTCTGTACGAATCATCCCATGCAGCTTAGCATGCTCTTTTTTCTCCTTCTCTATTTTTGTACTATAAGGCAAAAAGAATCAGTCAATGAAGTGAGAAATCCACAGCCTCTCAGGAAACCAGATTATTCACTGACAGATGCAGAGCCAAACTCCTGTAGCTTTGCATATGACTTACTTCCAGATGACATTTCATTTGAAATTTGACAATGACTAAAGATCAGCAATGACATACAGTAGCTGAAATCTAATTAATCATCTGTTTAAGTAATGTTCTGACAGATATTCCAAAAGAAGACAATAAATGAGAAGAAGATACTAAGTTCTTGCTCCAAAGAAAAAAAATACAGGAAAAAATAATGAGTTTTAATTGAAAACATAGGGGGATGTTTAATCCCAACAGAGCAAACACTGGTTAACAAAGTTCAATTATGTCACCAGATTTATTGAGTCTTGCCTGTCATCAAGTCATCTTCTATATATACAGGGTTTCCTAAGCCAAAATCACAGTTGCTGTCTCTACTTGCCGCTGAGCCAGTTGGCACAGGGAATGCCGACCAGCCGGCTGTGTTGCAGACTTCAAAGTCTGCTAGACCAGCTGTCCTAATTCCCTAAAAGTTTCCACGAATATTTTCCAAGAGCTCTGAATAAAACAGGTTCTCCTGCAGAATATAAATGAATAACCAATGCCCGGCATATTCCCATAAACTCACTTCTGCATTTGTTAAAGCTATTCTCCTTATTATTTCTAAATGCAGTAACATAATTTGACAACCCACTTAGACAAGTCTAACATAGAAAAAAAAAGATATAAAGGAAAGAAAATACACAAGGGGTGTTTACGTTTTGAAGACTTTTAGTTTGCCACTCATACTGTTTAGAACCTCAAAATTCTGAAAAGAGCTTCCTGAGGAAATGCTATACTGCTTTTGAACAAGAGGAAGCATTACACAGGAATACAGGAAGGAGATCAGAGGAACAAGCAACACACACAACTGTCCTACCTCCTCTTGGGTAGTCAAGTGTCTCTCAGCTCTCTCTCTGAAAAGATGACTCGTCTCAAGTACTCTCTTAACCTGATGTTAACATTACCCTAACAGCTTATGGGAAAATGTCTGGAAGGTCTAAGGACTTCCAGTCAACAAAGTATTCTGTACTTACACTTCTCAAGAATGAGGAACTGCCTCCTATTACACCTCAAGCATCAAGGGAAAACAAGAATTAATTCCATTAATCCTACCCCTCAACATTCCCACTGGGAAGCATTTTGAGCAGCAATTCAAAAAGCCCTACTGTGCTCTCAGCACAGGCAGGCACAGCAGAGCCAGCCCTGTGCAGTGTTCCAGCAGCCAGCACATCCAGCCAGCACTGTGCTCCTCCTCAGCCCATCACATCCCGCCAGAAGCCAACGTTTGGAAGGAAGCTTCTCTCCTTTGAAATAAATATTCTGAAAACCTCCAGTTGCCTGAATTAAACTCAATTCCAGAATGTTCTATTTTCATGAAAAATAAGTCTGTACTCTTACTCAGTTACTCCCAATTACACTATTTTGTAGGTGCAGAAAACAAGAGTCAAGACATAAGAATTAACCAGACAATCCTGAACAAGAAAGATAAACCATTACAAAAAGATTCACAGAAAATTATAAATATGCAGCTCCTTTCTAGTACACACTCTAGAATTACATCATACGTGATCGTTCTAAAACAGTCAGACCTCAGAGGAAAGATCCAGGATGTTTCAGTTCTCTCAATTTCCAAAATAACCTAACAGTTCTTGAGGCCAGAGAATTCGCTGACAGGTGACCAGGTGTGTGAAGGCTAATAACTACCAATTACTATTGTATAGTATTTTCATTGTTTACAGAGAACAATACTCAAGATAATGAAACCACCTTCAAAATCTTAGGAGTTTATTAGCATATCATAAGGTATCTCTAAATGCTAGCTAAACCAAAAGACAGCTAACACTGCCAAAGAGTCAAACACTATGCACAATATCACAGCACACATTGTATTCCTCCTAAAGAAAGCTAGATTTTGGTGAAAGAGTCCTTTCTGCTCTTTAAAGGATAAATCATACTCCACAGGCAAAAAAATAGTTAAACCAAGATGAAAATATACTGACCTGTATCAAGCAATTCAGAGAAAGATATCCTTGAAGCCATTTGGTGGAGCTTCAGGCTATGTGTCTTCAAAAACTCAAAAAGATACTTTACCAAAAAACCCAAATCATCTCTCAGTAACAAGTATCAGAGATACAAGACGGTGCATTTCACATTTGCGTTTCCTCATTATTTATGCTTTTAATATCTAACTACAACTTCATCTTTGTAATTCAGAATTTATCCTGTTGTTTTGCTACAGTAATTTGCTACCTCTTACCTGACTGATACTACAGGACACTGTTTTTAGGGAAACAAAGAAACCCCTCGCAGCTGTGGTGCACACAAATCTTCCGAGTGCTAAAGGCTGTCTGTCCTATCCAAATGCAAGGATCAACTCAGCTTCAAGTGTCAGTCTATTGTGACATTAACCAAATCCTTTTGGCAAAGACAGTCCTGTAACATAACACTGGCATTTCCAAGTGTTGCAGGGTATTCAGGTTTTCCAGGCAGATCAATTAACTCAAATTAATAAGAAAACTGTGAAAACTCTAAGAAATACCCTAGAAGCCAAAAGAAAGCAGCAAATGTTTTGTAATGCTGCTGTTCTTGAAGCTCATGCAGCACATTTCACATATATAGACTTTGCTGACTAAGATTAAAATGCGAGCACATGTCAGTCCATTTACAACACAGCTGCACATAACTAATATACAGTGAGCTCAGATGTGTGTAACAGACAAGCAAAGCTGAAATACAGGATGAAGAATTACAACAGTAAAGTCAGAGAGATACAAACTGAACGGTCTCACCCATTCAGTTTCCAATATAAGACTATTTTTACAGCTTCAATTTGAAAAGCAACCATCTTTCAATATAAATTATAATTTGCATTTCAAATAAATCAATTTTGTCATACTGATCATGGTATAAATAAACACCAAAGACTTGTATTTCTATTCTGCCAGTCAATAAGGGTAAACAATCAGAGCACCCTGTGTACACGCAGCAGTAGTGAACTGGCTGGCTGGGAAGCAACTCTGTCATTCTTCCTCTCCTTCTCTATGGAGCAGTAAGCCAGGCTTAGTCTGGGTGCGTACATGAGAAGGTGCAGAGACCAAGAATAGCACTTGGAAGGAACACACTTGAATTGGTAGCACTATGGAAAAAGGAGTGCTTCTGAAGGTTATTTTGTTTGACAAAATAATACTAGACATTTTCATTTCACATATCCTCTCTTTGTCTAGTCTTCCTTTTCAGCCTGACTCTCTAGGCTCTGGCCCTCCAGCTCTTTGGGGAAAGACCCTCCATTTTATTTCACCCTACTGCCTGTCAAGGCTGACAGTAAAGCACGTCTCTCCTCTCACTCAAGTCCTCAGTGGAGAAGTCATGTTTTCCCTTTGGAAATGCTGGAAAGGTCTTCCCTTTCATACATCCTGCTCTGAATAATAAAGGGGAAGAGGGCAGAAGGAGCAAAATGTGCTCAAGTATTTTCATCATTTCGCCCATAACATCTGCAGATTCATTCAAAGACTTTTCCACTTAATTTGTAGGTAATCTCTTCCAAAATAAAAATACTTAATATGAAATCTTAGACTTGAAACAGTGTATTTTGGATGTGGTTACCTGGACTTCAGTAAAGCCTTTGACACTGTTTCTCACAGGATTCTCCTGGAGAAACTGGCTTCTCATGGCTTGAACAGGTGCACTGTTCACTGAGCAAAAAAAGTGTCTGGAGAGCCAGGCCCAGAGGATGGTGGTGAATGGAGTTACTCCAGCTGGTGACTGGTCGTTAGTGGTATTCCCCAGGGTCGGTGTTGGGGCCAGTCCTGATTAGTATCTATGAATCACCTGCAAAAGGGCATCGAGTGCACCCTCAGTAAGTCTTCACATGACACTAAGTTGGGGGGAATGTGGATCTGCTGGGGGTTAGGAAGGCTCTGCTGAGGGATCTGGACAGGCTGGATCAATGGGCAAAGGCCAATGGTATGAAGTTCAGTAAGGCCAAATGCCAGGTCCTGCACTTGGACCACAACAACCCCAGGCAATGCTGCAGGCTGGGGACAGAGCAGCTGGAAAGCTGCCCATCAGAAAAGAGCCTGGAGGTCCTGGTCAGAAGCCAGCTGAACAGGAGCCAGCAGTGTGCCCAGGTGGCCAAGATGATCAAGGGCATCCTGGCCTGTATCAGCAATAGTGTGGTTAACAGGACCAGGGCAGTGACTGTCCCCCTGTTCTTGGCACCAGTGAGGCTGCACCTCAGGTGCTGTGTCCAGTTCTGGGCCCCTCAAAGACACTGAGGAGCTGGAGCAAGTCCAGAGAAGAGCAGCAGAGCTGGTGAAGGGTCTGGAGCACAAGTCTGATGAGAAGTGGCTGAGGGAGTTGGGATTCTTTTGGTTGTTGAAAAGGAGGCTCAGGGGGACCTTATCACTCTCTACAACTACCTGAAAGGAGGTTTTAGCAGTGGAATTTCAGTTTCCTCTCCCAGGTAACAAGCAATAGGACAAAAAGAAACTGCCTCAAGTTGTGCCACAGGAAGTTTAGATTGGATATCAGAAAAAAATTTCTTCTGGAAAGGGTTGTCAACATTGGAACAGGCTGCCCAGGGGAGTGGTTGAGTCACCATCCCTGCATGTATTTAAATGTGTAGCTGTAACACTTAGGGACATGGTTTAGATGTGGACTTGGCAGCATTAGGTTTATGGTTGAACTTGATCTTAAAGGTATTTTCACACTTAAATGATTGTATTATTCTATTCTATGATTCTATATTCAAGCTACCTTGTTTAGCACTTTTGTTCTATGTCACTATTTTCAAGCTGTGACCTCCACTTTGTCTTATGTACTTGCTTTAAAAGGAAACGTGGCAGAAATATCTAGGAGCTGTGAATAACAATGATCTACTGAGTCAAATTAGAGCTCTGAAAAAGTAACTTGAAAAAAGCTTGCAGAATTTTCAGATAAATTTTTTTCATATTGTTTAAAATATGAGTTTACCAAACTGGAAATATCATCACTTAAACAAATAGCTGTGCAGACATCTTAACAGATGACTGTATTTGACTTTTTTCATTTTTCCATCAACTTCAAATGGTTTAGAAACAAATCAACAATAGTTATTTCTAGATATGAGCACTTGTGTTTCTTCACAGCAATGTATGCTAATGCCTGGATCTTAAAATGCCATAAGCACATTCAAACAACTTGTTCTCTTCACTCAGTTGTGCACAAGAGACCTCATGCCCAGTTTTTAAAAGGAGAATGGCAAAGGAGGAGAGGCAGCCAGCCTTCCCAGGACTAGCTCATTCGTTCTCATTTAACCTTTACGACGCATTAGCACAACATTTATTAAAGAAGACTTTCGAAGATAAAAGGCATTTACAGGCCCCAAAATAAGACAACTCTATTTTAAAAACCAACATTTTTCTTTGCAGGAAATCAGCTTTATGTCTGGAACACAGACATATTCAGCTAAAAAAAACACTGTAAATAATGTGCTTCAGTAAGTTTATGCTTCTATTTCCTGTGCAAAATTGATACAAAGTCTTTACCTCGGAATCTACCACAACAAGACCGATTAAACTGAAGCATGTGGGTGAAATCTGGCTCAGCGCCTTGCTGAATGCGATCTGTCTGCTGGGAGAATGAGCAGTTTTTATGACATGTGTACTCCTTCCCCATATGGTCCCCCGGCACGGCTGCCATTAGTGTTTAAGTACACGGGGGAGAGCAACTGCCTCGTAACAAAACGAGCCCATTCTGAAAGAGCTCTCCCGAAGGACACAGCCCAGCCCCGCTGCGCTGCTGGAGTGGCTGGCAGCATCTCCCAGCTCTTTTGTAGGAAACTACAAGTGTAACTGAGGTCCCAAGAGAAGTGCACTGCTTTACAGCTTTCAAAACATTTAAAAATCTTTATGGCTCCAACTGAGTCATGTTAACGACTGATGGTGAGAAAAGATAAATTATTCATGAATGTCACCTCAGCATAGTCCCAATTTTTGACTGAGGTAGGTTTGCATGAAGCTATAGGTTACTTGCTCCTCATACTACCTTATTCAAGAGCAGCCCCAAGGTACAAAGAAAGAGGGATCCAGCTTCCCACAGTTATTTCAGCTAAGGTGATCCTGAGGAAAGTAGTCTGAGAAGTTAGGTGGCTACAGGGCAAAGAAACTGCATAGTAATCAACAATGATGGATGGTGATCCAAGAGCATCAGAATGGATCTTAACATCTCTCTCCCAAACAAGAACTAGATACATAGTAATTTTTAAACACACTGAATTACATACAGAGGTTGAAGCAGCAGCTCAAAAATTGTTATGCAAATAAAGCAAAGCAGATGCCATTTTAAAATTAACTTTATCTCTTTTCATATAGGTCACACTTGGGTATATTTGCACCCAAGAGGTCATCACAAAGGTGCAAGTAAGAAAGATGAGAGAGTGTGACAAATAAGCTTAAATTTTTCCTTATAAAGACAGCAATCAATATGAAAACTGTCACTTCCCCACAGACTACAAAAATACCACTTCATTATCTGGCACCTAGCTTCACAGGTCTGTACTTGTGACTAGGAAATGTAGACGAATAATATGATATTAAGCATATGATACAGAGGCATGTGCAGAAAAAGAGCAGCCTAGCAGCCTTGAACAGTTTGTTAACCCAAAGGGAAAAGTAAAAGAAAGAAAAAAAAACAAGACAGGAAGAATTTTAAAAAGAGTTATTCACCTATTTGAAGAAATATCACGGAAAAGACAGCTCACTAAGCACACACCTAAAATTTGTTTTAGGCACAATCCAAACAAGTGGTTATCTAAAGTAACAGATTGAAGAAGGTTGAGCAAACCTCTGGCTATCAACACCTACATCCACCATTCTACTCTGACAATACAAGCTGTAGGTGAGACTGAGGTTACCTCTCCCAGCTCCTTTGTCCCTTTTATTAAAGCAGAGAGCATGAAGATACCACAACAAAACCCCCAACATTTGCAATTAAGAATTCTTGAGGTGAGTCTGCATCCACCCACTGCTACAGATGACCAAAACACACAATAAGGAAGTTTAGATCCATTTGGGACAGCCACAGAATGAAAAGAGTTATTTTCTTAAGAAACCTCAGCAGCATGTATAATAGCAACCCAGAGAAACCTCTTTTTCAGAGAAACTGTTTTCCTACGTCCAAAAATTAGTAGGAAAAAAAAGCTGACCTGAACAGATTCAGGCTCAAATTAATATTCTCATCCTAAATGGAAAATCACATCATTAAACTTCCCATCTCTGGTTTTTAAAGACAAATGCTCCATAATGACAGCTCGTAACAACTCAATTCGTCTGGGAACCGATCTTATACACAAGAGGTCTGACAAATCCCTCTGTCCTCCTGCAGGGGCAGGGGTCTCAGGGAAGTTCCAAGACTGAATTCAACAAAACCATGGAAAACTGGTCTGCTCCTTGGTATAAGCCACACAGTTTTTGCACTGAAAAACAATATTCCCTGACTGCCAACTTTATGCCATGAAAAGTAATTTCTGCTGTTGTAGAACAGACTACAAAAAAGGCAAAAAAGACCAGTCCATTGTTTTAAAAGAATTTTCTTGTACACAGAATTCCCAGGCTCAATCAGATGATCCTTTGGTCTTGATCAAAGTCAAGGAGTCCAATAGGCTGGACTAAGAGCTTAAAACTCTGAAATATAGATGTGGAGATTTCATCTAAACACTTAAAAAAACCAGAGCACTCAGTAATTGTACCAGCCCACCACTCAGAAATACCAGAAAAAATGGTTCATGGATCTGAAAGAATTTCCTGATGAATATGTGCTACCTTCGACTTTTGCATGTTGAATAACCTGACACGTAAATGGCTTAGAAATGAGCATTGTCAAAGAGGTCTGCTTCATTTGTTAAAAAATCTTGCAGAAAGTAGAGATAACTGCAAGTGGAAAAAGAAACCCATTTCAGATCAAAACCCAAGTCTCTTACTTGAAAGCAAAGTCATAAAACGTGCTTTCTAAAGGATTGCCAGTTGAAAGAAAAAGAAAAAATCTCATTATATCATACAAGCAGCAATGGATTCAATCCCACAGATAGAAAACACATAGTCAGCATCACGTTTTCAGGTCCTGAATGACACAGCACACAGAGCAACATTTCCAACATGTCCAAACCTCAAATGAGAATCCCCAAATATACAGATACATTTTCTAAGGGGATTTCTTACTTCCCAAGTACTTAATTAAATTAAATAACAACTGAAAGTATTTCTGGAATATCTGACTCTGAAACACCAGCTCTGAGCAAACTGATGGTCAAGTACAAATCTTTACATCACTTCAACACACTCATCCTAGTGAATACTAGATCAAAAATCCTAAAAGCACTCGAGATCTGGGTCCAGTAGTAACATACAAGTGCTCTTGGTGTATGTCCCAGCAGTGCACAATTTATTTTAAATTCTGCGCATAAACTTCGTGGGATGTCAGTATGAATAGTCACACATAGGTAAACAAGATTTCAGATCCAGCAATCAAGCACTGGTAGACAACAGCAGACTAAATTATAGGACTGTTCTTTAAAGTCTGTCCTCAGAGATCAACTGCTGCCATAGGCAATGATTAGAAATCTTAATTACTTCAACAGTCAATAACTGGTATGGCACCAAATGACACTGCTCACTGGTGTCAGGAACATAAAACACTGGAACCATCACAGTCTTCCATGGATTTAGAGTGTCAGACCAGAGGCTTACCTCAGTAATTCAGAATGTCTTTTTATGAAAATCCAGCTACAGCTAGGCAGTTTCAAAAACCAAAAGCCACACAGGTCCTCCTCAATATTTGATACTAGAAAGCTATAATTAGACTACGCTCATTGTTACTCACAAAAGGAATAATGAAATTTAGCTAACTTGTTGCTTTTGTGAGTAAACCAGCTACAGGAATAATTTCTGAAGACTTCAGACAGACTAACTCAGTGGGCACCAGAGAATCATTGTAACTTTGTGCAATTGAAAAAAATATACAAATGGTGCTAGATTTTAAGCCAGTCTAGTTGCCTGTGGATCTGCAAGTTATTTATGTCAAATAGTGTCATCATACATGATTCTTCTGGACTTGTATAATCAGAAATGGTCTGATACAAGGCAGCATTATTTCAGAAGAACAAAGATACATGTGATACAAAACTGATAGTCATAATCCAGACAATACTGTAATGTGGAATAAAACTCACTACAAAATTCTACTTCAGAGACCATCAGCTGTGCTGATACAATCGACCAGTCCAACCCTGGAAACAACTGTCCCTGATATAGGGCACTGAACTACGTAAGATTTACAAGGAACCAGAATCGATTGTGTCTGATATTAGGTGTTGAGCTTTGTTGGCTCATTCCATTTATTTAGCTGGATATAAAATTCCGTTTTTTTATAAACTTATTTTATAGCTGCTTATATAGTGTATCTGGTGACTTCAAACAAGTATCTTTTGGTAAGTTGGGTTAGATCTACAGCATAAGACACAACTTCCAAGCCTCAGAGAGGTGTACATCCACCTCTAGTACATGCTGCACCTGCTGAGAGCATCCAATCTTGGCATTAAATAATAACCTCTACAAATTTCAGTAACATTTCCCTCTTAAATAAAAGTTTAAAAGATACGTACACTTTTGTTTCATAGTCCTTCCAAGCTTTATCAAAGGGTTTTTTCAGGTCCTGTCAAGAAAAGAGAAAAAAATTACAGCCAGAGACTTACATGAAAAATACTGTGGCTCTAACAATGAAGACACACCTTGGCCAATTGCAGTGCCTACTAGAATAAGGGACTTCACTCTTTCTTGAACAGCTCACTAAGGCTTGTGCAAAAGCAATCTTGTAAAGAGAATTAATACACTCATGTTTTTAAAAGCATCTCTAGGATGCTTTTTGCTATGATTTTTACAGCTCTATTTTACTCTTTAAAAGGTATAACTACACGTTATCCCAAGACCATACTCTGCTATTAATCCAAGTAACTACTTTCTCATCATTCTGTCTCTGGCTCTACTGGAAAGAAGTCCCTATCCTGAGGCTGCAGTATAGCCTTGGCTAAGAACTTGATGCATCACGCTAAAGTTTAAAAAATCAATTTTCCACTGACTTAATGGGAACAGTATAGGCCTTATGGCTCAGCACAACTAATTCCATGAGAATTCTGAATTACTTATATTCCAAATTCCTCTATCTTCTTTCCTCTGAATAAGGTAATTTGAATAAAATTATCTTAACAAGTTGTAAAGTTATGTCACTGATGTCTAAAAATGCAAGAGCTGAAATTCTGATGAAGTTCAAGAGAACAGACAACTACAAAAGAATGTTAACTGTCAGACACTGAAAAAACTTTGCAATTACAGATTAGGAACTAATTCTTACATGTCAGTTAGTTATTGAGACAATTATTAAATTAACTAAAGCATCATTTGATTATATTTTCCAGTCAGTGGGGCAACACTGTATTGTAATAAATGTCTTTATCCCGACATAGAGAAGAACAAGAGTGAAATGTTGTAAGCAAACACCACAAAGATAATAAGCCTATCTTACTAAATAATCTATTTATCCTCCAGTAAATTACAGAAACCATTTTTAGTCTATGTACATATTTTTCTCTTTCCTTCAATGTCTTAGAACAATAGCTACCAGTCGCTTCCTGTTTGCTCACTAGTAAACAAAGCATAAGCCAAGTAAGTTTGCTCGCCATAGGCTCTGAAATTTATTATAAACATATCATCATTTGAGTCCTAAGTTGCTGTTATTTCAAATAGGAAATGTCCTTGGGGCATAAACAAATAGATTTCAGCTTCTTCAAGAAAAATCTATGCTCATACAGTCTAATGTGTGTTTCTTAATAGTTCCACGTAAGTTTAGAATGCTAAATAAATACACTAGTAATAATCCTTTAAAATATACTACAACCCTTTACTCAACTAAGTAAATACCTAAATCTTACACCTCTTTCTCGGCTTATCTCCTATATCTCAGGCCTGCTTTTAAAGCTTCTCAAATGTTGTTTTGTATACACAGTCAAGAACACATGGTATGTGAAACTACAAACAGAAGGGATGACTCAATTCACAAAAAAACCCCAACAAACAAACAAAAACCCCAAAGTCTTGTTTATTGAGCTAATATGTTATTTGAGTATCCTATGCCTTCAAACACATAAGATTAATACACTCGCTAAATGTATCTATTGTACCAACAACAATCCTATATATAAACAGGAAGAAAAACATACCCCTTTTACTCCTTTCAGATCTCCCTTCAGCAAACTGTCCAATGGAAAAGTGATTATGTTGTTCATATTCTGAATCTGTAACAAGAAAATTACACCAAATCAGTTAATATATTTAGACACAGAACATAAACTGTCTTAATACACACATTTCAGAAAGTTTCACAAGGAAATCTTACATATTATTTTCCTACCCCTGCCTTATGGAGATGTTGATCAGCACAGCCAATAATCAAAGATGAAAGCAACATGAGTTAATTAACCCACTCTGGAAACAAGCCAGCAGGAAACCTCCAGAATTACAGCTGATTATAAATATCTCATCCAACAGTGACTGCAAAATAAGGCCACTAATTTTTACATTGCCTTATTTCCCTGTTTAAATTACATGAAAACAATCATACAATTTTCTAGCACTGATAATTTTAAGTTCATGAGCATATTTTATATTAACCTTGTTTACTTTCCAGCCTCTTCAGACTTATTCCATAAAACATATTTGCTACTCTCCCAATACATGGCATCTTAGTCTGAGAGAAGTTATAAAGACAAAGAATACTGGTCTGTATAACAGCCACCATTCCAATATTTTCCATTTGTTCTTAAAAAGCAATACATCTGCCTTATTTATCTCATGCAAACTTGGATTTAAGAATTTTGTTAGGTCTTTAGTATGTAAGTAATTCAAGAGAACATAAGTACTTCAAGAAGATAAAAATTATTTCAAATGAAGACAGTGGTAAAATAATCATGGTTTTAGTTAAGTATCTGTACAGTAATGTTTTGATAAGGAAAAAGAATGAAGAAAGACTGTAGGAATAAGACAGGTAGGAAAAGACTGCACATCCACTCCTTTCTGATTCCAGGAAAAAATTCAAGATATGGGCCATAATGTCTAGGCAGAGAGTTTAAACTGTAACAATTCAAACGGATTGGTTGCTCTGAGGAGTAAAATCCAGAATACTTTAGAATAACACAATGAGAAAAAAAAAATCAGAATAACTTTTGGAGCAGTTCGGTTAAAGTTGCCCTTGGATGAGTTACTTCTTTTCTTGGTATTTTATGCTGTTTTTTTAAAATGCCATTTTTTTCAAGAAGCTCTGAAATCCCTATATGAAGATGGATTTCAGATATTCAAATTACAGAAAGAACTTTGCATCATGTAGGAACAAATGCTTCTATTTCTTCAGGAATAATATCAGGGACCTCGAAGTCTTTTTTAGTGTAACCCATCCAGAGATGAAAAAATACTAAAATTTCAAGAAAAAAATATTTCCAATTATGGATGAATTGAAAAATACAAAATATTATCACCCTGTAGCTACTTGGTGGCCTCACTAGAACAGACTTGGTGATATGTAACAGCTGTTGCTAAAACAAACAAGCAGAGCCCTGATGTCCCCACCTTTCCTCCGCAAAGAAACTGCCTTACGGCATTTGCTTGAAATTTCAGCCACCAGTCAAAGTGAACCTTCATTAATTTTAAAGGTTACACAGATTGTCTCTGCATGGGAAGGCTAAAGAAATATAGAAAATCTGGTCTTTCGAACACTTAACACAAATCACATTTCACCTCCTCCACCCTACTTTTTCTCCTCCCCAACAAGGTGCAGGACTCAACCACAGCCCCTCAGAACCAACAAGTTAAATTGCAGCTCTGTGTTGGTTTGGTTTTTTTTAAGTACTTCCTGTAAAAATTGAATGAGCAACATGTACACAAGCTTAGCTGGCAGTGCTGGAAACCATCCACGTCCTAAGTCCTCAGCAGTACCACCACAGGTGCATATCAACACAACCATTCTCGAGGGTAATAAAATTACATGTCGTAAATACAGGAGATAAGTGAAAAGGTTTAAACTACACAACAGCTAGGTAAAAAAACCCAGAAACTTCTAGAAGTTGCAAGTGCACATCCAGAATGGTTATTCAAGTGGAAAAGCAGATGAGGTCTCTTCCAAGATATCATTCCATGCAAAGTTTTCTACTTCATTATTCTATTTTATGAGTATGATGTAGGCAAATCTGTAAGTTAAGGATCAATACTTTCATAGCCTACATTTAACTGTTCTTCAAATTCAGTAGACAGAAATAAAGAACAAAGTATTTCTCAACAGCAGACTCAAGACAATTGATTTTTCTTTAAGTCAGAAAAGAAAAAACATCTAAAATATTATCCCAAACATACTCATGTAAACATCAATCAGACTCCAAAACAGTTATGGATATTTGCTAGAATTTCACACCACATGGGCTGGACTGCAAAGCAACTTAAAGAATAAGAGTAAAAACTCTACATTCTTTTTAAAAGTTTAGAGAATGTTTGCCTATTCAAATTAATTCCTTCTGTATGCTATCACCTGTACAATACTATCAGTCTATTGTATTCCCTATGTTCCTATTCTATTTGTAACAAAAGTAAACATACATAATGCATGAACTTGTCATTATTAACCTAGTTAGATGAATCATACTCCTCATATTTATAAGTCAGCAAGCAATACACAGACGAAAGATCTTACATGTTTTTCCCCTCTTTCCTGAGAATCTTAAGCTGAACTATCTAAAAATAAAGACCCATTTTTGGCACGCAGAGAAGCATTAATATGCTGCAGTTCCTACTCTGCACAGAGTACAAGGAGCTAGCATGTATGCAACACCCTCTGCATTTTGACTACTTTATGTTTTAAAATATTCTTTAAAAAAAATACATAAAGGTGCAGGCCCACTTGACAGAAATCAGAGTCATCCTGTCTCAGAGAAACACTAGCAAATTCCATATGTTTAAAATAAAAAAGAAAGAAAAAAAAATAGTTGACCCCCTTTCCACTTCCAACACTGCTGCTTTGGCACTTGCGGTTTTCCTCTGACAGTTTCCAACAAGATGACAGGGTAAAAAATTAAAACTTCCTAAGTTGGAGAAAGCTCAGAAAAGAAGAAATGGCAGGGGAGAGAACATATAAACAAAACACATAGCTGCCAGAAGTGTTCATAGAAGCAACAGGAAAGCCAGCATTTGTGAAGGGGAAAGATGTTCAAGTGGTTTAAGGGCCTATGGCTAAACATCTAAATTTGCTGTTTGCCAGCCCTCCTGATTACTTTAAAGTAAAGCTCTTTTCCATAAGAGTTTTGGATACTGGTGCCTGCAGTACTTCTGTAGGTTTTGTTTTCTGAGTCCAAGCAAAAGCAAAAAATAAAAAGCCTTTTCAGTACACTTCAGAATTTAAATACTTTTCTTAACATGCAGAACTTAAAACTTTTTCAGTTTAAACTAAAATTCAGGCAGTTGAACAGTATGATATGTCTCCCATTACCATGACCAAACTTTAGATGCAGTCCCTGTATTTGGCTGTGGACTTCTCGACCATCAATGAGCTCCGGTGTGTGCAGGTGATGGCAGTACTGCCTGCTGACAAATCATTGTTTAAGTTATTTTCTTTTTTTTTATGGCAAGTGCTATTGGATTTAATAGTTTCCAATAATTTTCCCAGTGACCTGAGCGTTACTAGGACAAGGCAAATCAACACAGCATGGAGAAAGTGGAAATCAGAACACCCACTATGGATGAAACATTGTTTGTCTGAACTTCAAGCTGAAGCATCTATGCCCAAGACTTCAGAAAAACGTGTAACAAAGACTGGTGGCACAAACATTCATCTTTGCACTGTGCCTTCCCCTTGCACCAAAGGTCACAATGCTGCCCTTCCTCTGTCCTCACCCCCTCTCCCCTGCAGCACAGGTGTGGCTGAGCTGGGACATCACCCACCACTCATTATGCCACAGGGAAAACGACTCCAGCAGAACAGGAGCTGAGCACCACTAAGTGCTGGCACAGCTGCCCAGAAAAATGCCTTCGCCCAAGATACCAGGTGCTGCCACCATGCACTACTTAGAACCAGCCCCGCTACCACCACCAATACTCAAACTACAAACTGGGGACTTCTCTATTAGGAAGTATTTCACGGGAAATCTTAAAAGCATAAAATGAAGAGCTGCAAAAGCAAGGGAAGGAAGAGACTTGTGGTTATTCTAGCCCTTCTTCCTTGCCAGTGGAGAATTCCAGACTGCACATTTTCTAACCTAGGTTGAAAGACCTAAGTGGTAGGATTCTATCACTTTCTCTGGGACCTTATATTTTCAGAGTAAGATCCCATTTATATGCAGTTTATTATTTTCCTGCTCCACAATCAGAGTTATCGGTGAAGCAAACAATACATTTAAAATTCTTCTAAATTTTCTTCATAAACCAATCTATTGAAGCCCTAATCTTGTTTAGTTACTATCCTCCAAGTTTCCTCCAGTTGGATCAATACCTTTTGGCAAAAAAATGAAGATGTGGTTCCAGGTTGAGCTAAATCCATGCTGCTAAGGAGGAATTATTACATCTTGGTTTATACCTTTACAAGCGTAAATCAAACAGTACTCTTTATTTTTTTCCTCTCACCATTAGCCAAGTTTTCCCTAAGTGTACTGATGCAAAACAGAAAGATCACAACTTAAATCATTAAGCTCCACTTGTAATACTCCAATCTCAAATATGTATACCTGTAGAGTTTTTTTCATGAACTGAAGCAAGTCCTTCTAAACAAAAATATGTTTGTGAAGGTTCAAGCACCAAACATCGTTTTTTAAAACCTTGGTCTAAACAAAGGAAATTCTGGGCATAAATTTCTCAAGTTTATTACATAATACAGAAAAGATATTTCCTTTAGTTTTGCTGTTACCTTTTACAGTTAAGCGAATTTTCTTTCTTCTTACATTTAAAAAAGTAAGTAAAACAAGAGCATATGGTCAGAAAAATATCATTGCTGTTCCTCCATTTTTTCTGACTAAAAACCCAAGGATTATTAATAGAAAACAGAATCTCTTACTCCCACCTACCTTCCACAGAGTGGAAATATCAGATCCACTCCTCTCAATCCAGCCTGTCTCATTAGCTTTAAATTTATATAAATGAAAAAGAAAGGACAAGAGTATGTATAACAACAACAAATACAGAAAATTGCATTTGTTAAATAGCTACTTCATCTTCACAGATCAAACCCCTTTTCAAGGAGTGTTGACAAAGATACACAACTAGATTTTATTTCTTCTCAGTGTAGCAATTTAAAAGGATTTAAAGGAGAAAATATTTAAAGTGCAAACATATTGCAATGAGCCTTTCATTTTCCTAACATTTTTCATATTAAGATCCACACCTTTATCCCTTGGCACTATATTTAAGAAGACAGAGTAATTAACACCATAAGCAAGTACCATACAGACCTAACCTACCTGGGAACTCCTACTGCTCTAGTGGGTGCTCTCAGTCCATTAGGAATTAGCAACAAGATTGCCATCAGGAAGCAATATTGTGCTTGCCACAAAAAGTGGCAAAACGGCCTCCAGTAATTTCAGATCTTTCACTACCAAAAAGATGAACTGATTGCTCAATCTTCTTAAAAAACAGAAGTTGAAGAAAAATTTGTAAGTTGATACCAGAGCTATGGCAAGAGAAAATAATTGTACAGTGTACATCACAAAGTGATCCAAATAATGCAAACTGGGTTGGAATGGCTAAAATGAGTGGTTACAAGGATCTTGTACACAGTAAATATCAATTCATTTCTTGAAGATATAAATCACTTCAAAAGTGAAGAAGAACTATGAAGGTTGGGGTGGAGGTTTTTTGAGTTTTATGCACTATTTGAAAGTGTACACATAAAAGCAGCATAGCAAACTTATGAAAACCTCGAGACCTAAATTTTAACTTGAATAGTTTACAGGTTTTTGGATTAAAAACAAAAACACTTCAGCTGTTACTGAAATACTTTAAAACACTGATGCCTTGGTAAGGCCATAAAACCTTCAAAGTCTTTTGGGAAACTTCTAAAATTATTAGGGAAAACAAGGCCCTAAAACTCCTGTTAAAGCAGAACAACTTTATAATGGCTTTCCTCTACCTTACTAAGGACAAGTTTAAAGAAAATCTTTGTGCAGAAGCACTTTAGAGCTACAGCTCTAAATGCCGTCCAGGCCAAGAGCTGACAGAACACATCAGCTTCTAGAAACAAAAGTAAAATATATGACAAAGCAAAACTTGACAGTAGCCCTAAAGCTTTGCCAGTGTTAATAGCTTTGGCATCTGTTCCAGTCCGAACATGTCCTCTCACTTCCTTGCACATTCCCCGTCCACTTCAGTTAAAATCTTCTGTGGAAATTCAGCACCCTGTGAAACTCCAGAGATAAGTCTATTTAAAGAGTACCTTCCAGAATGTTTTTTTAACAGCAGCAGGTTGCACGGCCCTGGCTACATTTTTGATGAAAATATTTACAACCAAAACATGTGGAGTGCTACAAGGAAACACAAGAGGAGAGGGATGTTTTTAATGTCAATATGTTGAAAGTATTCGGAGTTGGATACGTCACCTCACTGTGAGAATGCACATATGGCTATGACTTTAACAAATACACCCCAAATTATTTCCAATTATTGTACAGAATTTTTTATACTGGCCAATACCCTTTTAACCTGTTAGAAAGCTAGATCTCAATCAGTGAATTTATGAATGGATTTTCAAAGTGACCAGTTACTAAAAATTTATTCTAGTGGCATTAACTTCTAATAGGCAAAGCTTTATAAATCTATAATTTTTCATTATTCTAGATTTCTTGTTTATACATATGGCATTTGCAAGCAATAATGAAGTTCACATCTTTTCTTCATATATATTTCTTTCTGAAGGAAACTGTTTTCCTATTGAGACACCAAATTCAAGGACCATTAGGTTTCTTTGCTAGTCAGGAAAAAAAAAGCTTCACACCTCAACAATATGAAGCATATTAGGAAGGAGCAGAACTTTACAGAGACTTGCTCTTCACCAGACAGTATTAAAGAAAGAAGGTGCCTATGCTATTGCAACATTTAAAAAAAACCTTACATTCATGCCTATGCAAAAATTACTCTTCACTTCAAAAATAGAGAAAAGCAGAATCACAAACTGAGAAAAACTAAAGACTTAACTACTCTCTTATGACATATCCTCTTCTTATACACACAAACTGAAGCAAGTGTACATAGCTGCTTCTAAAAAAAAACAGTACACAGCAAAAAGAACTACAAATATTCCTTGGAGAAGACACACAAAAAACTTAGGTGGATAACAAAAACTAACAAAAACATGCATTCCAACTACCCATAGATATTTATTTTGGTGTTTTTCCTTTCCAAAGTGTGGAAGAAAAGTTATTCTTGCCAGAAACATTTTACAAAGATAGTAGTTTCTGGTTTTAAGAGAACACATAGCTAAGATTTCTGGTAAAAAAAGCAACACCTTCTAGCTTTCAGAAGTATTCTTGAAATGTAATACATTAAAAGCTTTTTCTGGGGAAGGGGTGTAGCTTTTAGCAGATTGCTTTTTAAAATCACCTAAACATCACATTTCCCAGACCCATTTGCCTAAAGAATTCATCATATTGCAATTAATGTATGATAGAGAGAGGATTTTAGCCAACAGAAGGTATCAATCTGAAGACCATTCCATTTTCCTTTCCATAGGAGCTGCCTGCCTCTATATGAGAGACTTGGGATAACTGACTCACACTGAATCAGGATGCCTCTTCTGATACATAATCTCAGATAATATTTGTACTTCCAGAGAAGTTCAAATCAATATAACCAATATGAAATACATTTCATTGTTGATAAATACATTTGGGGCTGTATTCATCAATATCATGATTGGGTAAAAAGAGAGGACAGCATCAGAGAGTGAATGGAACTGCCCTAAATCCCATCAGCTGGAAACATTCCCCAAAGAAGTGATTGTGACCAGCTGGCTGCAAACTACAGACATTTGGTCTAGACTCACAAAAGCATTTGATGTGTCTCCATGCCATTGATTTCAGCAGACACAGACTTTTAAATGCTCCTGGGAATCTGGGTCATTTCCCCTTCCTAGCCCCTGGTGTAGGAGTTCTGTGAATTCAAGTAAATTTGGTACTTAATATACAGGAAAGCTCTAGCTAGTAGGATGTAATCAGAATCTGCCCTTTTTGTACCCTCTGATTAATGTGAAATTGAGGCTGAAAATTCTCCATTTATAATTAAAAATTCCGTTCTTCCATTTGGTTCCACCCCATTTGTCTCACCAAAGAGGCTTTTAAGACTTACTGGCTTCAGCTGTACAATTGGTCCCCAATGGATGCTACTGTTGTTAGCACTTTGTTTGATTTTGTTTCCCTGATTCACTTCCCTGAAAAGCAAGAAGACTCTCTTCCAGGACTGCTAAAATCAACCTTTACAAATACAAACGGCAAGTGGGGAAAAAGCAAAGTAAAATGTCGTGATCACACAGTAAATCAAGTTGGGTTTTGCTGGTTTCACAATTTTAAATCAAATTGAGATGTGTGTTTTATAATGCATGTTATAACTACTTTATTGTGGGAAGCTTTTAGATATGGTAAGTGTTGGAAGAGGGAGGTTTGTTGTTTGTGTTTTGTGGTGGTTTCTTTTCCCGTTTCTTTGGTTTGGGTTGAGTTTTGACTTCTGCAAGGGGAAAGGCTAGGACATGAGATATTTTCATAAGCTGAGAAATTTTTAAGAACAGTGGTTGCTAAAACACAAGTTGTCTTCAATACGAAGAGCTGTTATAATTCCAAAATACAGCCTTTGTAATGGCTTTAAAATTTCAACATGTTTCTCTTAAATAATTCTTACCAAATTTTTGAAGAGTGCAGTTAATTCCTTTGTAAACACAGAAAATTTTAAAAACGCTGTTCCCAAATCTGGGTCATCCCTGCACACACAGTTGCCACCGAACTTCTCCAGTGCTTGTGTATACTGCTCTTCATTTTCCACGTGAGCTTCAAAAAGAGCAAAAAGGAAGATATCATCAGTAGATAAAATGTTATTGAAATCACAATTGAGGGTTTTTAAAAAAAAAACTTTGCAGAGTTATTGCTGCAAATGTTTACTTGATATAAAAACCAGTTATTATTTACATTTTAACACTGATATGCCAGAAGTAGTTTCCATGTACCTATCCACGTTGTACAAATGCCAATGTGCCAAGACAAGACAAACATCTGACACTCTAGAAAGACCCACAATATTTCTGCACCATAGCAGAGACCCCATAACAACTCCAACTCCTATAATGAACTTTCAGATTTTAGTCTTTTATTAACACTTTCTAACTGTGTGCTGTTATGTTTTACTGTGTGCTGAAAAAGAAACAGAAGAGCTAAAGTGTGCTGGCAGAGTCTTGGATCTCTACAACAGAAGGCAATAGATCAAATAGTCTTGGTTCATCCTAGGAAAAAGGACTATAAACCACATTACAGAGGAGGACAAAACCACATCGATGTTAGTTCTCCAATTCAGGGCAGCAGTGGGGATCTGAAGCGAATCCTGGCAATCTGCATTTACCACAGGCCAGTTCAGTTCTGAAAGCAGTTCTGGTTCATAACAACCAGATTCCTTTCTGAGACAACAAAACCAGAAGCTCTGCCCTAGAAGTCATCCAGTGCTCCTGGGCTATACCAGTGCAACTCATCCAGCACACACCTAACACCAGTGTTCAAAAAGCTTTGAACTGCACATGTTGGGGGGTTTATTCAGCCCAGGGAATGAGAGGAAATTTAGGCATAAAATAAATTCCCCTGATTCAAATATAAATGAAATCTGAGAGGCTTCAGTCTTAACTACTTTGCCCAAGTGATTTACTCCTAGGTCACCAGGTTACTTGCCTACATAGGCATAAAAAGTCCTTTTATCAAAAGTCAATTTGACCTGTGGAATAAAACAGAAACAGAAAGTTTTTCTGAACCCAAGTTTAGTGACCATGTCAAGTTTGGGCATGTGGACAAAGCATACCAAGTTGGCACCTGAGAAAGTTAACATTGCCTATTTCTTATTCTAGCTGTAGACAATTTCTAACGCTTCAAAGGAAGTCAGGGGAAAAAAAACTCCACACCCTAGAAAACAAATTATGCATTAATAAGAACAAAGACTGTCTCAGTCATTACATGAGACTAGCATAAACCCTGAAGATTATTTAGAGAGGATTAATCTGTTCAAACAAGCAATAATCCAGTTTCATTTCAAGCCCATTTGTACACATCAACACATTTAATATCCAAAGTATTTTTGATACAATGTCCTTCCCCAAATTTCTGTGAATTAGTTATACAACCTGTTCAATAAAATTATCATGCTCTAGACTAAAAAGAAGCCTGTCTGTTTACATGTCCTATCTGGACAGCCATTCAAGAACTTTGTTTCTCAATAGCTACAAATTTTCTCTAATTTCCAATATGTGAAACTAAAACCCTGTGCAGCAGTGGTCTAACACCATGTAATTAAAGACTGACATAATGTACATGCAGAATTGAGGTTACAAAACCAGCATTAATTCTACAAGTTTTTAATTTGAACACTTGAATTTGCAGCCTGTGACAGTTTGCAGGTAGCTATTAAATTTAAAAACTGAGTACTAGCACCGAAATTTACTTATTTTCCTCAGCATCAACAGCAAGGGCTGAGCACTTACCAAAATTTTTGCTGTAGGATGAAGTAAGGATGTTCAACTAACTCTATTGTGTGACATATTTACACCTGAACGAGCTTTCAATGAACTGGCACAGGCAGCAAAAATGAGGATGTGGCAGGGCACAGCTCCTCTAGATCTCACATCTACCCAGTGAGGTGAATTATTTCCACGCTGCTTCCTGCATCCAGCTTAGCTTACGTGAACCCAGGTGAGGAAAGAGGTCAGGCCACAATTCCTACAGTAAAATGAGAGAGCTGCCCCTGCATGAAAGCAACATGCAAAGGCTGCTACCATTAAGTGTTACGGTTAGATGTGAAACCAATAGCTGTGCCATGCTGACTTTTTACCTTAGGAAACATGACAGCATCCATTCCACATGGCATCCCCAGGAGTCTTCTACTCCCCAGCATCCTAGGGACTGTTCTTCTGGATTCTGAGACATTCCCCAGAATGCTGATGGTAGTTTTTTGCAGCAGTACTATTAACTGAGCTGGTACTCCCCAAGTGCTTCTGAAGAACACAAAAATCTACTTTTCCCATGGAACCCTCCAAAATACTGTTCCTGTCCTATGATTTTTTTCCTAATGGATTTTAAAAGCTTCTCTACAAACAAAAGCTATGAAATCTATCAAAAAAAGAAACTTTATCCAGTTTTGAGGGTTTAGAGGCTTTCTTTAAGTAAGAACCCAAGCTATGTACACACTGGGAATCACTATGTAATCCTTAATAATGGTTTGTAAACTCTCACATTAAAAAAGAAAGACAAAACGTGTATTTAATATTTTGGGAACCTATACTAAAAATCCAGTCACTGTGCTCTTAGGAGTGTAGGACCATGGGGATTGTTTTGTCAAGAGAAACCCCAAGGGCTGACAGGTGGCTTGGTTAGTGATGTTTCTGCTGGTGGAAGAGAAATGCCTCCAAACCTTTCTTGTCAAGATCAGGTGGCCAGCACAAATTTAAAACATAGGCAAGGTACAGATTTTATGCAAAGACTAGTGATCTGCTACAATGCTCAAACAGATACTCTGATTATGAGGCATAGTCTAGCACTCTAGAATAAAGTTTAAAAAAAATCCCAAGAGCCAAAAAATAACAGCCAAGCAAGAAAAAGAAGAGAATAAAGGATGCCAAATCAATGAAACAGCTCCTGATGAATCTTAAACTGGACCCTCCACAATCCAAAGATAACAGCTTCATTACATTCGACAAGGAACTTCCTTTCAATTAGCTGAGATGAATTATACCACAACAGTAGTTCTTGTTCTAACCTTGTGTATGAACACCAACATCGCCACAAGTTCTGTAAGATATTGGTGGCTCTCCAAGGTTGACAGGCCTATCTATTTTGCATTTAATATAGGTTTTGTTAGCTCTAATTGCTATGAAATGCACTGTGAGAACAAAAGCCAACCAAATGCTGTTTCTTATCCACAGAAACAAATGCTGTTTCTTATTCACAAAATGCTGCTGATCCACAAATACAAAAGCTTCAGTTAGTTTTTTCAAAGAAGATAAACATACACAACTCCAAGAGACTGGCACACATTTAAAAATGCACGCAGAAATGGTTCTTTGTATTTTATTCAGCATTGTAAGAAAAATTCCTCATTTTTTACATCGTGATAATAAAAAGTTGCAGCTCATCAGGTGTCTCTTCTCATGAAGTTCTCAACATACATAACTGGAAGCCACCAGGGAGAGCAAGGTTTCACAAAGCAGTAGAGCCAACAGCTTCTTATTGCTGCCAAAGATTAAATTCACCCCTCCCACACCTTCATCTCTTGATGATACACATGGCCCTACCACTTCAGGTGCTCATCTAATCCCAATTAAGTTGATCTCACTGCATATGCAGCTTTAGACAAGCTTAAAAACTCATCTAGGCATCTGCCAAGCAGCAGGCATGACAGAAGAAGCAGGTAGCCCAGACCCAGTGGAAAGAGAAGAGCACAGCTTCACCACTTGGTACCAGTATGGCAGCAAGAGAGGTTTAGCTACCCCACAACTTCTCATCCTCACTGAGCTCATGATCAAACAGCTAGCTCAAGATTGACATTTAAAATGCACGTATTACTCTTCTCAGAGTTACCCATATAACTCTTTCTGATTCAGTATGACATCTGACTGCTTAAATCTTCCAATTTCACCAATATAAACTAACAGGAATTATGTACTTACCCAGACCAGATAAGTTTATGGCTTTGACAGATTTCTTCATTTTATAGAGAACAGTTCGGTCAACATCCAGAGCCTAAAAAAAATAGAAAAATGTAATAGTGGATTGTCCTCTGGCAAAGTTCTGCCCTGGAAACCTGCTGTAATTACAACTATTTCGTAGTTTACTTCATTTCTGTAATTAATGAATTACTTACCATTTGCTTCCACCCCCATCCATACAACCTATTCTGTCCCCTTGCCCAAAAAAACACCTCCTCCGTCTTTGGCTGGTGACCAGCATCATGTAAACTCAGCAGGAAACAATTTACACAATATTGTCTTTCCATGCTAAATTATTAAAGAAGCTTAAAACAGTTTTCACCCATCATATGTTCTGACACTGCTGAAGAAACAAGCAATGTCACTTCCTCAGGCAGAGTATTGAAAATGGAATTTAATTTCAGTTTTCCTGGATAATTTAGTTAATTGCATTCTCAACTATATGAACTTTCGCACTGCTATGCTGAGCAAAATAAATTGCATATCTCTCAAATATCTTTCACACAGTTTAACACTAGGCAAAGCTTCCCCCAACACTATATAAAAGTCAAGTTTAAATCTTGCCCAGAATGCTCAAGTACTTATAATCAATTTGTTTCAAAGAAAGAAGTAAAAGCAGGCAACCATTTTGCTTACTGAAGTGAAATGCGAGCAGACTCAAAAATATAGAATTGTTCCAGAAGGGAGAAGCAGAATTATGGTTATATAAATTAATTTAAAAAAAAAAACAACACATTGTGAAACTTGGAGAAAATATATGTTCCAATGATGGTGGTGTCTTTAGACCCCACTGAAGAACAATACTGAACACTACAAATTGTATTACACCAAGAGCTTTTTAGCATGATACACGATAAAGCAAAGAAAACCAACCAAATTCATTCCAGTCTTCATTCAAAACATTTCAATGAATTGCAGAAGTTACACATCTGACTTACCATTGTTTTATTGTTAATCATTTGTGTAAGAGACGCAATGTGGAAAAGTCAGCCCCTAGGAGTCTATCCAATTATTTTAAGACAGTGAATGCAAAAAGAAATATTAAGCCCCCTGATTCTGGGAGTATTCTTAAACTAAATCTATTTAGACCTCAAATAGCTGAACAAAATCTTCACAGCATTCCATGGAAACCAACCAATTAAGACAATGCCTAAACATTAATGTTACAGTGTCATGGTACTGCTGTATCCATTGGAGGTTTTGCCTCCAGCATCTTTATATTAGCAACTATATATTTTTACATCTGAAACGTATTAGCGGGAGAAGTGTAGAGGCCTTTTCACCTGGAATTCTGAAGTACAGAAGAAGGGAAAAATAAAACAATCTAAGAAAGCCCATAAAAGCCATGCCAGCTCTGTTCACCCTCTTCAGCAATTTGAATTCCATCCACTACAACAATTCTGTATCTACTATGATCTCCAAGGTTAGATTAGTCACCTGTTTGGATGGGAGTACACAAAGTGAACTCCCTCATTGTATCTTTGGTGATTTCTAAAAATAACCTCAGAAAAGCACCCTCCAATCAGCTGACAACAGAGGAATGATAATTTCATCGATTACTGCGTCAAAACGCAATCACCCTCTTGGAGTCCAAGTGAAAGGAATGTCTCCAACTACAAGCACTACAAGCAACAGTCCAAAGAGAAGGCTGACAGCCAGAGACTTAAAACTCACAAATTCAATTCTCAGCTAAATCTTAGATTTGCGTGTACAGCTGAGAAAATATTAAATCTCTGCACCTTAGTTTGGGGGAGACAATTCTTAAGGAAGAGAAATGTTGGAGGGATAAATGCATGGGATTAATTGTACTACTATGGTCAGGGATCCAGACAGATCTATGGATCCATAAAATCCTCTGGTCCAAGGCTGCCTCAGTCAGAAAGCACAAACTCCCAATAAGGAAAAAAACCTCAAATCCTCTTCCTCAACTAAAGTCATCATTTTAGTTTGAAATATCTCTCAACCAACTTCCACTTTTGCCAGGACCAAGCAGTAGAGGAATAAACCCACAAGGCACAGCATAGCCAGGGTCCAACAGAAATGGCAGCTAATGCCCCTAATGCACCAGTGACAACTCAAGCATTAACCCATTTCACACAGCTAGTCCATATAAAAATTCAAAACAAAGGATAACGGGGAAAAAACCCCACAGACAGTACCAAGGACAACATAACAAGCAAAACCTAAAACCTTAATGTGTTAAAACTGTACAGGTCAGGCTTTCTTGGGTCCTCTCTTCATCCCCTGTCTGTCTTTTCAGCTGTGGCAGTGCAAAGCTGTACCTGAACCTGAAAAAAATGTGGCTAGAAATTGGGGAAAAGAATCCATTCTGGAAAGCTTTCCAAAGAGGAAACAAAGGATAACAAATATCTAACCATTTTAAGTGAGACCTTAAATAAACACATAAATAAATAAATAAATAGATGTATGAAATACAATTACTATGTTTCCAATTGTGGTAAGAAACTAGACTTGCTCCTGTAGGAAGTTTTGTCTATTCCTCCCTTCCTTGGTGCAATCTTTTCATAGTGTGTGACATTTAAGAGCAGCTATGTGTGCCTACAAGTAATGGGCAAAATACTGAAAAGCTTTGCATGTTTAATACTGTATTTCAGTCTTGCTTACAGACTAAAAAATAGAGAGGAGGACTTTGCCTCTGGTTAATTGAATAGCATTGGTGTTTATTCACACCTAGTATTCCAAAGGAGTCATTTCAGGATAAAACTTGAAAATGTCACTCCTTGTCTTTAGTGCTGTTCTTCATATTTTCTTGTCTTTTTCTTTGTCCACATCTTAGCATTAGGAAATCAGTTTAAATCCAGCGGTGGCTTTATTATAGTTCACATTTCTAAGCCTGTGTTTGTTTCATAAATATACACACACTATCCCAATGCACACACATGCACCAAAATGCACCTTCATTCAACTTCTTTGTGCATTCTCAGTAGTGTCAGAAGCAGGGAATTTTAAAATGGGTTTGGATGTTGCATATTCTAGCATTTCTTTTTATTCACTTAAAATGCCCAGTCAACTCCTGAACAAGAAGAAATGTGACCATGCATTTCATATAGTGGGATCATTTTGTCCTCTCATGTAATGTTTCTAGTTTTGCCTCAAACTCTATTGTAAGACTGCTTATTTTAGCATTTGTTTCAGCACAAGTGAGTCTATGAGGCCATATAAATAATTTTCATAGTCCCACTCAGTTTCTACTGCTGAGCACTCAGACTTCTCTGTTGTTAAAAACAGTAAATATAGCTTTGACTTAAGGGAAAAAAAACACAAATTCTCTGCAGCACATAAGAAAAGAAGTCACATTATTGTGGAAGTGGTGTTATACACGTGAACTGAAACAGAAACTCAAAAATGACCTCCTTGAGCATGTCCTTGTCAGTGCAATCTTTTTCCAAATACAGTATTTATGTCTTCTGTTCATTTACTTTCATGTGATTTCTGACGGCAATCTGATGACATCATTTTTAAGGTAAATTACTTTTTAGTCAGAAGTATACTAGGGAGGGCAACAAGCATATCAAAATAAAATGCGTATTTTCAAAGGAACACAAGAGAGAGGACACAAGCTACCAGTGATAAGTAGCAAAGCTTTTTCCACATGTAGAAACAAGGTCCAGTTTCACTTGCCAAAGGCCAATTTCCATTTTTGCTGCTTCAAAGGTTTCTACTTTGAACAGTGAAATGTGTCAGCTAATAAGAACCAAATCCATCTTATGAGGAAGAAATCAGTCTGAGATTACTGAAACGTCCTGAAATGTTATTCTATATCCTACTCTGTATGCCTCAACCTAATTTAAAATAAGAATAATAATAAAGCTGTTTAAGTCTGTTTTACATTGCCTAGAAAGAATAAGCCCACCAGGATATACAATTTTCAAACATCTAATTGCGCTGCTTCCCCCTCCAAAAAAAAAAAACCAGGAAAGAAAAAAATTAGCATCAATCCCCAAATCTATATTGTCCAAATAGATCTGTGCAATAGAGATGGTTGGCCCAAGAGATGAATGTATTATTTGCTCTTTTCAGTGGAGAGAGGAGAAACAAACTGTTCTATTATTAGCATATTTAACTGAGGGAGGAAAAAAAGCAGGAAGACAGAAACTCAGAAACTGAACATCCCAGAGATGATTTTGGCACCTTTTACAGAGCCAAAGGGTTCGGGGAAAACCAGGGCAGTAGCAGCATAAGTGGAGAGTCCCCAGGCTCTAGTGGATCATTAAACATCTTTTGTGCCAAACTTACAGCAGAAGTCTGGGTCTTTATCTTATGCAAGTGTCCTCAACACCAGTGTCTTTTTCCTTTGTGGCCCAGAAAATAATTAATTATCTGTAAAGGAACAGAAAAACAGCCATACTGGATCAGATCAACACTCCATTTAACCTGATATCCTCTATCAGGAGCAGCCAACAGCAGATGTTCGGGGCAGCAAGCAAAGAAAAGCACGTACACATCCTTCCCCAGGATAATCTCCCATTTTCCAGTAATGAGTTTTAAAACAAAAGACTGAGATACTCTCATCCAGAAAAACTACATCGACCAACAGGCTACTCTCAAGAGAAAAAAGAAGCCCAAATTTTCTAATTCCAGACAAGGGAAAGAAAAAAACTAAACCTGACAGCGTACCACAGGAAGTAGTGACCAATGAAGGAGTCGGCCATCACCTTTACTTTATTTTGCATTTAAAAACCCATTCAAAATCTCGAACACATTCCTTCCTTCTTACCCACAGCAGCTTCCTTTTGGAAAGCATAAAAGTAACTATTTCACATTTTCAGCTATTTGGATGGGGTTTCACTGAAAGTATTCATAGAACTGGATCTGAATTTGAGGAAAGTCTCAAGGTTACTATTTTGTAAAATAAAGAATCCATTGGAACAACAACAACAAATGCTTGGAAGTACTGCTAAAGCAGTAACAAAATTTTGGGAAATAAATCCTCGTGTCATTTGAAAAATGGAGCCAGGAACCTATGTGTTCTTCCCTACACTGAACATCTACCTGACAAATATACAAAAAAATATTAACACACTGATATTTGATCCACTATACACAGTTATCTTAACATTATTTCTTTAAAACAAAATCAGATCTCACTCTCAATTTTAGCAATTTGCTTTAAAAAATCAGGCTTACTCCACAGCCATAAATCCTGGGCTTCATCCGTTCCAGTATTTCAGAATAAGTAATAATGCCAGAGGCTGCTGCAGATACTGAATACATATAGGAACATCCTTCCCAAAAACCAAAGGGCACAGGAAGAAACTTGGTCAGTTAAGGAAAAGAGAGCTAATCAATTAGTTATTGTAGAGATAGCAGAACAAGAGAAGGCTCTTGTGCCTCACTGGACTGGTCTTGTTTAAAAGTTAACAACAGCAAGTTTTTTATACTTGTATCCAGGACGCACAATAGTTTGGCTTTTCTGGTGTATCTTTAGAGGCAATCTGATATTTGCTGTAATTAATCCTTGCTGACTCAAAAGATCAGACATATCCACAGACATTCTGTCTCAGTTTGTTACTTTTCTACTAGAAATGAACTGTCAACACCGCTGGCTTCAATCCACTTTTCTGTTACAGAGGGTGATAAAAAAACTTCCTAAATTATGTTATCCCCCTCCAGAATCCTCTTTCCATTCTCCTACTGTTATGTCATTTCCTCCTTCAATGTATTAGTTTCTTTTCTAAATCCTCTCCAGTTTCCTGCCACTGATCACCTTGCACATTCACAGAGCGACTGATACAAAGGGTGGAAAAAAACCCTCACAGGCATAGTCTGGGGCAAGGAAGGCACTGTAGCTTCTGAATGTATCCTAGAACAAAGGTAATTTTAAAAGCTTTAATTTGGGGCAATTACTTTACTCGGAGTATGCATGTGAAAAACTGCAGCAGCTATGACAGTTAATTTGTATAAATGAGCTCTCTGGTGTGAGACCTGTCAGCTAAAGAGACTGAAGGTACAGAGACAGACCTGCAGTAAAAAGGACAGAGTTTATGGCAGAATCATCTCTGAAAGGCCCCTTTCCACAAAAGCATTATTTCTCCAGCATCTGGGTTTGTGGTTCTTGTGGGCCCAATGCCAAGGCAATCTGTTTAAACAAGCACTGGTGTATTTGGCAGAAGAATGAAGTAAACTATTGCGCTAAGTATATGCATGGTGGAAAAACATAATACCACTGCTTTGGGAAATTAATACTTGAAAGTGTACGGTAATTCTGCTGCAAAGGTAAACGATGGGAGAATTTAGCACTGCTCTATGTTGTGTATAAAACCAGACCTGAGCATGATGACTTTGTACAATGAATTCATTAAAACAAAGAAGGGATGCCTAAAAAAGAGAATTCTCTAACAGACTACTTCTAACAGAACAGAAATCCCAAATGAGAGGTTCAGAGCTACAAAATGTTACACCATTAATACAAGTCACTAAGTGAGACTGTTTCACACTAAACAAAACAGGTGCTGTATCTGTGTATTAATTATTTCCACAGGCTTCCCTCGCTACAAAGTTAGAAATGCAAACAATACTTAACTGGGAGACAGACACCAAGCATTTTTGTGATATAAAATCTCTTGCTTAAGACAAAGAATAGAAGCGGCTTATGCCAACTACTTCTCCAGAACATATCCACCTCCCACATTAACCAATTTTTACACTGAGAAATACATTTTCCTTCTCCAACATTGCAGCGATCTGTTTTCAAAGATGACTGGATTTTAAATACAGATCTCATAAGCAATATAATAATAGATGATGCATTTACTCTTTACAGTGGCTCATTTTTAAACAGAGGGTGTGTAAATAAAACTCCCGTATTTAATATTTAATTGTTGTTTATTTTTCAGTTGCAGTAGCCAATTCTTGGTATCCATCTCCATTTATTTAATATTACATGCTGCAACATCCTAAGATACATCACAATGTAAAATAAAGTAACATAGGCAGCAGGATTAAAGTTCCAGTGATGATTGTCTTAAATGGATGAGTAAACTTTAACAACCCTTTACCCAAGACAAAATTCTCTGGTCCTCACCCTGCAAGAGACTTTTTTCTAGCTTCATGTTTTTGCATTTCTGTCTGCTGTCAGCATCCATCAAAGCCGTTCATGGTTCGGAGTCCAGCTGTTGGAAGAGGCTGATCCTCACCCTGTATCATTCAACAGCATTACGATGAGCTGGGCTCATGGGATTTTCCTTTTGCAGTTTTTTCAATCCAGTAACTCTTTTCCCCAGTATTAAATCTTTTTATACACCATCAAGGGCAACAAGAATTAATCTTTGGAGAACATAATGGCCTTTTATTCTGCATGTGACAAGCTTTCTGAAAAGAGAATTTTGAGTTATTTACGGGAGCAACTAACAAATTAAAACATTTTTCAGATACTCAATAGTTCCCATATTAATGGACTAGTTTGGTATTTGTAGTTTTCAAAATCTCCACTTGAACCAGGCAGACACTGCTGTTACAATCTCTATAAAACAATGAAAAACTAAACAGTTACATTGTCTCCTATGTATGATGTCCTTTATGCTAAAAATGAGAACCTTTGCAGAGTGTACACAGATCAACTGGATGCCATAAACTGATCTATCCCTCCCCACCCAACACTCCTTTGACTTTATCTTCGTTATGTATCCAATAATTCTAGGGACAAGAAACTAGCCTAGAAAAGAGTCTACAGCAACAGAGCTCAATCAAACTTCAGCCTTAACAGGCCACTGAGAGCTTCTTAACAGAAATAAATAATAAATCAGTGTCACAAACATCTCGGGCAGACACATACAAGGTGTCCATTCTGAAAGGCAACAGAAGGCACACAAACTCTATCTAGTTTATGATACACCTGAAACTCTTATGAAACCATATTCCCACAACAAAGAATGGCAGAGGTATCTAGAGGGGACTTCAGGAGAGTAAGAAAAATCATCTCAATGAACCAAGTATTCCTAGGGACACATGGAACCAGCTGCTAAAATAAGGTTCATCAGAGGTAAAGCAGCACATTGGGCATCATCTCGCAATTATTAGGGTAGAAATTCATGAACAGCATCTACCTATAATACTAATGATATATTAATTACACATAAAACCCAGTGTCAAATGATAAAACTTACTTTCTCTTGAACCACTATAAAATTATTTCTGTTCTATAGTGGCTTCCAGACTTCAGCCTGTGATTTTCACTCCAACTTCTCTGTAATTCACTATACCTTTAAAATCTCTGCATGGTCTCTCAGTATCAATACACCTTTTCCCATTAAAAGGTAACTGCACAATGGTGTAATTAACAGCAACTAATGTCAGTATAAGATTTGCAACTTATGGCAATGAAACATTTGATAACATCAGTATCTTTCTCTTCTTTTTGTTAAATGGATAAGAAATTGCATGTGTTTCATTTTGTTGATGCTTTGTCATGCTGTAGCTATTGGTAAAGAGCTTGAATCTTGTCGTATAAATGCATAAACATAATATCCTATGAAGTTCCATCTGGGAATTTATTTTTAAATAAAAGAATGCATCTGAACTGTTATATGTTGTCATTCATTTTAGGTGCCCAACACAGAAATCACAGAACACTATTACAATCTTGAAAGCAACAATCTTAAATTCTACTGGAATTTCTATAGCTTTAAGTATAACTAAGATTAACAGTTCAGACATTCCTGTCACTAGAGACAGCTGCCCCAAAGTGTAAGTGAATCTTAGGTGATGCAATTATTAGTGTACCAAACAGTAGATATATAATACTCATTTACATAATATTGATGCAAAAATAAAAGCTTTATCCTCAGAGTGGACTTTGCCAAAATAATTAGAGAGTTCATGTCATGGAAGGTATCTATGAAATGGAATAAATAGTACTTCCCCGTATCATCAACGAAGCACTACGAAGGTAAATTCATACACAGCTGGTACCTAAGACAAAGAACTTCTGCATTTAAAATTGAAGCAATTTAGAACACAGAAGCATGTCCAGGCCTATCGGAACTTTTGTTGTTCTTAAATGAAATAGGAAACAGCTACTGAATCAACTGATCGAAGCAGAAAAGACAAATGCCTGGATCTATATGTAAACAAGCACCGTGTGTCCTTGCACCAGCGCCACATCCACATGGCCTGGGGGACAGGGAAGGCAGTGGCAAACATGACCACTCCATCCCTTGAACAGACCTGGAAATACTTACATGAAAAGCTTTTCATCCACATCCAGACCATTTAAGCAACAGAAGAGAGTGAACTAAGCAGAAGAATGAATGAAACCAAACAAAAAGCAGCTTACAAAAGATTTACTTCATTGCTTCTTCAATGCTATTCTCATCAGCACAGTTAGCACCTAGTTCACACGGAGCTCAGAGTGGAGGAGGACTCTACTGGCATTTTTTCTATTGTTGTGTAACATACACCTACAGTGCTGGAAAATAAACAAATTATTAAAAACATGCGCTTTGCAAGACTCCATACTGCATGTTTTGCATGTGACTATAGACCAGGAGTTCCGTGTTTGCAAGTGCTAAGGAAATTTCTACTCCTTCTGCAATAGCCAAACAGTAATCCTGTTTGATTGAAGGGGCTTAAAATGATTACTAAATGCATTTGTTTCTGAACTGACTTCCCTAGAATACAGCCTAAGTTTCCTTGAAATTGCATACTCTAGGAAAGAAATCTTTCACTAACAATGAACAGAAATCATAAAACATGAGAAAATAATCAGTAAGAACGTCCACATTCCTTCCTATATGCTTTTTAAATGTAGTACAAAGCTTTCAGGAATGTGAAAGTAATTTGTTCAGCTCTAATCACTTCAGCTGTTTTGATGTATCTACACACATACTTACCATAATGCCTAGACAGAATTATAGATTTCAGACTAGAACTACATTGATAATCTGATCTTTAATCAGGGATAGCTGAGGGGTCCACAAACAGCAGATGGTTCTGAACACCACAGTGCTCCAAGACAACAAGGAGCAGACTTTCAGCCTTCTCTCTTAGTTCTCTATTTCTTCTTGGTTTAAAAAGTTAGATGCTAGAATTTATACTATAGCTTCTTTCATGTTAACTTTTACAGCCACCTCTTAAAGAATATGCTCCAAAGAAATACACTTCATTGCACAGTATGTCACTTACATAGTAAATATTTTTGTGAAGCAGAGATCACACACACAAAGAAGCAAATTTTTCAAATTCTGTCCAACACCTACTCACTTGAAAACAAAGCCTACTACTTGAGATGAAAAGTACTGAATCACACCACCCAAGCTAATTTCCTGCAAAGCAGCATTGCTCATAAGAAAAAGCCTATTCAGTTACAATACTGTATCTTGGCTCCTCCATCAATAAATTCTCCCCCGTAAAGTAAATTATTTTCTCTTTCCAAATAAAATTGAGATACGTATAATATCTCATAAAGTCTGCATAATTCTTAGTATTACATCCCATTTTCTGGGGAACACACAGAACTCTTCTTCCACTCCTAAACTACACAGTAGGATGTAGGTAAGAGATCACCATTATTCCCTGTCCTCCCCCACTACCCCTTCCCTATATTCCTGCCCTCCCCCTTGCTATACTGATCCTTTTCACATTAGCCCTGCCCCCACGTTCTCAGCCCTGTGTTTTCATCCGACTTCCTGTGTGAACACTGCCACTCTCCCTCTTCCTTTGCAGTTCCTGTCAATTCCAATTCCTCTTAACTTCCTCAGATTTTTGAGGCATTTCCTTATCCCCTCCTTAATGCTTCTGCCCAAATGGCAATTCCTGACCCTTCAACTCCTCATACACTATCACAGTAGTTCTGCTTCTGGATAACTCTCTCATCTCTCAGTTTGTTTTAAACTCAAATTTCCTTTTCTTGTTCTTCACATTTGACTGATCTTCACGTTATCTCTTAAACATTTTAGGTGCCCCTTACTTTGTGAGTCTTCCTTTTCCTATGTTATCATTTTTTGTTGCTTCCCAGCCAAATTTACTTGACCACTTAATCCCTAGATCGATGTAAACTTCAGAAAAGAAGTCCAGATTTAGTCCAAACAAAAGAAGCTTGTGGTCACCTTAAGCACAGAAAATCTCACCTCTATTACCAAGACACTTTGAGCTCATCATGTCTCTGTCCCCACCAAGAGCAGATACACACAGTAAGCATTTTGCATACAGAAGAGCTTAAGCTTTGTGCTAACAAAGGTGAGACTGTGGGGGGGAAAGGCTACCAAAAAAAATAGTCCTGCCATCAATTTCCAATAAAGTCGGTAGTTACAGACTTCAAACTTCCACTTGTCCCATAACTAGAACTACCTTTTCCAGCTGGGTTAAAGAAAAAAAAAAAAATCTGTCTCAGTTAAAACAGATCAAAGAAGAGATTTTAATGCTATATGAAACCTGGGTGTAACCACCTTTTACAGCTTTACAAGTATGATTCTCAGTAATTGTTTTCCCATAAGCAACTTGCAGCACTGATGAAAGAGTAAACAAGGAGACACACAATTTCTCCTAATGTGAACCTCTTGCACATTTGACTATGCTACAAATGTGAAAGTACTGTCGTCTTCCGTAGCAGTGGTAATTGCTGTAAATGGATGTTCACAGTGTTTTTCAAGCATTTCTGGAAGCAGGAGGGGAACTGGTTACTTGCTTACCACTCATCCAGGAATACCTGCAATCTTCAAGTAAGAATACCTCTCCTCAATTTAACAGTCATGGTCTGCATTTCTGCATTCATTGCATCAATTTTTTTTAGATGTAAATATTTCTCCTCTTCTTTCCATCCCTGTCTTTTTAACCCTGTGTACTATATCAGATATCATTCTAGTCTTCAGAGGATTTGTCAGAAATATTTGCTAGTTACCATCTTAGCTCTTTCAGAATCCTAGGAATAAGTTAACCAGCCCCAACAAACTGAGTGCTTTAAGCTCACAATTTTGTTTATTGCCTTGCTTACTTGCATCTCTGTTCCTGCTATCCATTCTACCTTCTCCCACACTTTGAGCTCAAAAACTGCAGCACAGCACTTGTTTAGATTTGGCAATACCTACATTATCTTTAATACTACTACATTCTAACCACATATTATCTCTTCTTTTCCTCCTCACAACTCTATGTGCTTAAGAGTGTTTTTTCTTTCTTTACTGCCTCCTGTCATTCCTAAAGAAACTTGACCTTTGCAAATTTCTCTTTTATCTTCACACATATTCTTTAATACAAAACTTTCCTCTGAATACCTGGCTTTTTCTTCCCATGTCTGACAGGTTCAGATCATTTGTGACATTTTTCCTGGGGTGTTTCAAGTCTGGAGATTTTCCCATAATTTTGCCCTTTCCTGGGATATTTAATGAACATTTTTCAGGCTTTAGGACATAAACTCTCTTCAGTTCGATCGACCTCACCAGCTCTCAGTTTAATGACTTTTTCCCTAAATATATATATATGTATATGTTTTGCTTTTAGTGTCTTTGTTTTGCTTTTAGTACACTATTAATTCAGCCCCTACCTTTCAACAAATACTTCACTTGTTTCCACAACATCTAGTTGATTCCTGCCTTTAAATCAGCAATTCTCACATTAGCCTCTCCTGCTTCTGTTTCCTTGTATAAAAGCCAGCATCTTGGCTTGCCATGACAGATGCCTGACTATAACATGGCTTCTTCCCTCTCTAGCAACTCAGTGAAGAATATAAGATTTATTTGGAGGCACCAAGGACTGAGAACAAGTGAAGGCTCTTGCTGCCGGCCCATCCATGAGAGACATTTCACCTTAGCAGGAAGCCCACCTGAGCTCCAGCCACTGCTCCAGTACCTTGGACAGGGCTGGGCCAAGGCAAGGACCTCCACAGAGGTAGAACAAAGCACCAGCAATCGCTGTAACAAAAGGAGTTTCAAGAAATTAAGAAAGATAAGGAGACTGTAAACATTTAGCAAGCATAGAGAAGCTTGATATCCAAGAAAAGAGAGGGAAGAGTTAACCTAAACAAGGCTAGACCTGACTTTTGTGGATCTTTAAGTGGAAAGGTTGGTTTTGGGAAACTGAGGCAGACAGATCGTGTGGGCTGTCAAGAGTGAGGCTCAGAAGGTGCAGTGCTGGAGTTTACACAGGGAATGGCTATATGTAATACATACACATACTCATACATACGGAAGGTGGAAATTGTAAAAAAATAATAGATTTAAGAGTTGAACTAAGTGTTTAATAACCGCTACTCAATGCATATGAATAAAAAGAAAGCAGTTCACAGCGGTTCAGGTACTAACACACTACATTTATCAGGTGCACCAAGTTTTCTTGCATTTCTCCACCTGTATTCATCAGCCATATCCACTTGACCTGTGGACTGCAAGAACTTCGGAGCAGGGATTAGGCTTTTGTCCTGTGACTTTGCAATGCCTTTCAGAATAAAGACTTCACCTTTACCTAACATTGCTGCATACTATGGAATACAGAGAACAATATGAAGATAAGAAGAGGAAGTGAAGGTGGGTTAGACCTAAGCAGAAGTAGCCACTTTCTACATTACTCTCTTCTAGCATCAGCATGAAGTACACTAGATTCAGATAAGATGGTTCTGAAAAATACAGCAACATTATGGAAAAATCAAAACACAAAACCCACAATTAGTAAAATACTTCAGAAAGATATATGTTTTTCATTCATCCTCCTAGGAGGAATGGGGGCATTTGTTAATGTGAAGCAGGTTCATCACCAAATGCACCAAGGTAAAGTGCACAGAAATCTATTTATATGGTTTGACATTGTTTTAACTGACTGCACATTGACTTTAAATGTTCAATGTTTAAACAGTCTATTTGAAAATATGCACAAAGCTCCAGCTGAAGATGGACAGTTTAGCTCCTGTATTTCTGCAATTTTCATCCTCTATATTCCTCTCAAAAAGAAAACAATTCCCACACTCCTTCTGAAATCATCATGCCTTTTGTGTTATAATGACTTTTCCAGAAACCTCTTTGGATGCTGATGACAGAGAGTCATGATTCCAGAAAGGAAGCAGAAGTGGAACACAAGAAGTTTTAAACAACATGTATTTATGGAAGTGTATTTAGTAATGAGGTATGAAAAGTGTGCAAATATGTTCTACTAAAAAAGCATGCTGTAGTGGGCATAGAGATATATTTCATTAAAAAGAAATATACAAGAAACAGTAGTAAATTTCTCAAAATGCCCCACAGCATATGACATTTCCTACTGCTTCTCAAACAATACAGAAATAGCCTCTTCATGTAACTTTTAAACCCAAGGCACAAACACAGACTATAGGAAAACAGAATCCAGTCCTATAAATGTAGTGAGCAAAAAGTAAACATCAGGTGTATCCATTTATCCAGACTCACATTCCCGCACCCCACCAAGCTGTTATTAAATCTCCCCCACATTAGCTTTGCAGAACTAAAATGCAGAAGAGAAAATTACAGAATTGTACCGTACAAGAGGGAATCCTATTCAATAAGCATCAATCCCTTACACCTCTCCAAGCCAGCTGAAAACCATGGATTGCCTTAGGTGGCAAGAAGATGTTGCCATTTCTCATAGAAAATACTTGCATTATAAATGACAGTGAGGAAGAAAAGGATTTGATACTGAAATGACCTGCTGCCTTTGTAGGAGTGGTAATTAAAAAAAAAAAAACAACAACTTTTAAAGTGTAAAATAACAGAATTATTGAGGTATAATAATCATGGAATGGGACCTACAAAACACAGGCAAGTAGACACCTGAAATTACAAGTTATGCCTCTAACATTAATTTCTAAACTTTTACAAAAATTCCTTGAGAGTGGTTTCTAAATAGACTGTAAATAATTGAAATCTATTTCTATCCAGAGAACTAAAACCATCTTTGGTACCATTATACTATTTCTTTTGGTTGTACACTTTACATATTTCCACCACATGTTTGTCCTGTCTACTTTTTAGAACACATTTATTCTGGTAGCAAATGCCATTATGGTGTCGAGGTGTTCCAGTAACCTATTAAACTTCTCTAAATGTTTCCATTCTCCTCTCTTCATAGGGAAATCCGTGCACACAGTGAAGTTTAAGTAGGTGGGTAAACTTTGTACCTCAAGTCCTGACTTAGACGGAAATGTCTTCAGCACAAGGACTGTCTGCTACTCTCTGTTTACGTATCAGCCTGCAAAACGGCTCCCTGTCCTACTTACTTGGTCCAGCACTGGACCCCAATAAACAGTCAGAATAGAAATATGGGCTTCACTACCACTCTTTATTGTAAACTTTAACCCATGCTTCAAAAAAAAAAGTGGCACACTTAGATTCTAGTCATTAAATTACTCTTTAATTTCTAAAAATCTCTAAAATTATCACAGCTACTAGGATCATTTTGCAGGTATCATTACAATTTAGGGACTATTTTATTTAACTCACAGCATCTAAAAGAGAGAAGTGTGTATTCTAAGTAACAGCAGTACTAAAACCAGATTTTTAAGCATTCATAGTTTAAGAATGGTCACCACAAATTTTTAGATCCTGTGACCTTTAATAGAAACAGACAATTAAAAAGGCTGCAGTTGTCCAACCAGATTACTGATTTCAAGCAACCCCTCCCCCAATCATGTGACCATGCTCTGCACTCTATCAATTAAAATATGTTTAATCTTAGTCACTATCACACATGTAAAGATTAAACAGTAACCTGTAAGGGCCTGTGACGTACGGCTCACTAGTCATTTCGTTTCAGAAGAAGCTAAAGATCCCCAGCATTTTGCTAAGAAACACCCTAATCTGAGAAAAATGCAGAAATTATATGATTCCTTTTCCTTTGAAATCAGTTTGTGTTCCACAAGCATGCCTTTCCTAATCCCTTTTCCACTACTGAGAGCAAAGAAACAGATTCAGCAAAGAATCAGATTCTCTTTCTGCAAGTGTTTGAACAGGCACCAGTTCCCAAACTGCAATGCAGGCGTTTCTGGTAATCTCAAAAGCCACGATCCATGGTCTGTATATAAGATATATAAATATGTATATATCAGTGTATATAATCACGTAAAACAGTAAAAGTATTTTCAGCTGATACTAAGAACCAAACATACTGTGAAACTGACAGAGGTCAGTTAATCCAAGTTCAGATTTAAGGCAATACCACTGCCCACAAAGACATACAGATAAATGATACACTTTTAATTGTCCAACATCTTATTGTTTTCCTCACTTAACAAACCTCCACTCCACCACGGAAAGCTTAATTAACTAAACTTTTAAGACACTATTAGATACCTGCTAATTAACTAAGACAGAATTACAAAACTAGTAGCCAGCAATGTTAAGTGCAAAAGACATCCCAGTGGGGTGCGAAAAAATATCTGTGTTTGCGGAGAGTTGAGCTCAGGCTAACAAGTCACAGCAGCCTCCCCCTCCTGTGCTTCTGCACTGCCTCCCCAGCTCCCAAGGGAGCGCCAGACTCGGGAGGCTAGAGCTGGCTACAGGCAGGCAGTTCTACACCCCATTCCAGAACCAGATTTTCTGGGAATAGCAGTAAAGAGACTTCCTCTAAGTGTCAGTATTAACCACTTAATTCGTTGATTTAATAAATGTATACAATATCCTGGGGAGCAAAAATGTGTCTTCAGTTAATAAACTAGCTCTTACAGTCACTTGTTCAAATCAATGCATACACAAAGTCAGCAGTCAGCCAGTTTCAACTTACCTATTAACTGCTTTAAAGTAACACATTCCCTCAATCATACACAGCCAGACTTCCTAGTTCCCAGAACTACACTGCCTGCTGCAAGAGAGCAGTGTGCTCTGGAAACAAATGCTTCACAGCACCAGTGCCACTGGAAATGCACAGCTTCTTTGTATTCCCTGTACATTTTTAGATGCATTCTTTAATAAGCTTTAGTTTGTAACAAGCTGATGAACTATTTCTTGCCCAGCCTTCCAGAAAAAAGGTGCTGAGCCCTGACTTCTCTATTACACAATTTATAAACAGCTTTTTATCCAAGAATCACATTTAACCTGAAAAACCAGGCACATCATGTTAAAGGACCTGAGTATTTCCAAACCAAAGAAGTCCAAGTCTGAAAAAAAATTTCACAGTTTTGAAACCATGAAAATATGTTTGCTGTTCTTGACAAATCACAGAGAATAAGATTCTGTAGTCATTTCCACACATGCTTTTAGACAGCAGCACAAACAGGCAGGAACTGCTGATATTTTGCCAGAAGTACCAGATAGATCAATACTATTAACAACTACTGCCAGTCTCTGCAATCTCTCACCTCCTGCCTTGCAAACTTTACTAGGCCCATTCTTTATCATCATTATTACTAAAGATAATTTTGTACTAAACTAGTACATAATCTAATACCAGAAATATTCAGATACAAAGAAAGATTGAGTCCCATTAAAAATCAACCAATCCACTAAATTCGACTTAGAGAAAAAACAATTTTTTTAAAAGTGTAATAAAAATTTCTAAATCTCGCAAAATTGCTTTTGACCCAAACACTTATACCAACTTCGATCTTGTACTAATCAATTTTTAAGCAGTTCTACCTTGCAATTAAAATGATTCATTACTATAAATATTCAAGAAGAGGTTGTCTTTGTTACAGAATTGTTGATCTTAAGACTATCGGGTTAATAAAGCATAATTAAATCCAGGCATTTAAGTGCAAGCTTGCATGGCAGAAAATTACCTCAGGAACAAGATTATTTTGAATTCAACTCCTTGCTTTAGTGGTTTTGGGAACTGGCAAAACAGGAAAATCCTGAAAAGGGTGTTTAAACACCTAACCTGGGTTTTGTTCACTTAAGACACGTTAATAATCCATTGCTAGTGGCAGTTCTTTTGTAAGAAGGGATATCAACTACTGACAAGATCCTTTTTGCTGAAGAGGCTCTTTTTAAAATATATGCTTACTGCAAAACAAATCAACTCAACACACACTGTAAGAACTGATGTAACAGGTAGATGGAGCAAATTATCTGCAGCACAAGTAAGATTCCCCCTCCTACAAGTTACTTCAGAGAAGCTGCTAGAGGAGTCAAGATACACAGACGCTTCTCATTTCATTGTGCGTGTATGACTGGGATGTGGAATGTGCTCTCACTGTGTTCAGACCTGTCCCAGATTTCCCTCTGATTTGAAACAGGAGGGAAAAGAGCCTCCGTCTCCCGAGTGCTGGCAGACAACCCCAGTGGGAGGGAGGGTGAGCTCTCACCATCAGGTTCAACGGCACGTTCCGAGTATTTTTAAAGACAGAGAAACACCCGGCTCTTGGCGAGACAAAAGCGGCTCACGCCAGGGACCCGCAGCCCGGCTGTCCCGGAGGAGATAGGGAAGAGGGAGCTCGGGATCCCGCACACCGAAGGGCGGGCACGGCCCTGGGGGAGCGGATCCCCAGGGAAGGCTGCCTTAAACCGTGTGCCCGGGGGAGTGCGCTTAAATTTCTGTATGCGGGAACTGCAAAGCGGATTAAATCCCACCTGTGCCGGGAGGCAGGCAGATACACACTCAGGGAAAGGTCAGACAGGGAAAGCCGAAGCCCCACAGGGCAGCTAGCGAGGCCAAGGCGGTTCAGGTGTCGGTGTGAAGGAAGGGGCTGACGGGGGAGACTGCAGAGTTCAGGTTCCCCCCCAGGAACGAGGAAAGCGGACGGAACCGCCCGTATCGGGGCTCCTCGGGCGCCAGGAGGAGCGAGAAGCGATGGCTCGGGCGCCCCCGGCTGAGGGCGGCGGGCGACCCTGCCCCGCCGCGCGCTGAGGGGCGGGCGGGGGGTGGGGCCCGCCGGCCC
>VWZW01000904.1:143044-206811 GCA_013397115.1 Edolisoma coerulescens | reverse complement strand
GGGGAGGGCGCAGGGGGGGCTGCCCCTCACATCGCTCGGCAACCGGCGGCGGCGGCGGCAGCGGCAGCGCCCTCCTCGCAGCCCCGCCGTCTGGAGCGGTGTTGTTTCGCCGCCGCCACACAAGGAAATTCCCCGCACCCACACTCCTCCTGCTCCTCCCGCGCGGTCACGCAGCACCGGGGGCTGGGCACACGCCCAGCCGCGGGAGCTGCCTCCACACCCCGCCCTCCCGTTCCCTTTCTCCCTCTCGCTTTCCTGCTCCTCCCTCGCTCCCTCACCCACTGGCGGGCGGCGGGGGGNCGGGGGCACGGCCGCACGACCCCCCTGCAGCCCCCGGAGCGGACCTGCCGCCGCGCACTCGCCACCGGCGCCCGCCCTGAGAAGATGGCGGCCCCCTCCCTTTTTCCCTCCCTCAGTCCGTCCTTCCCGAGCCCCGAGGGGAGAGGAGGTGGCAGGCGCCGGCTGGGTAATCCCAGCGACAGGCAGGACAAATCCAGCCGTGTGGTTCGGAGAGTGTTTAACAACAAAAACCCAAGGGCAGGGGAAGGTGAGGCGCCTTGCCTGCCTGGTGCGAGGGGGAGCAGGTTGAAGCCCACAGGACAGGTCTCCGCACTGTCCCCTCCGGGTCTGCCCGCAGGTGCAGGGACAGTCTCTTCGCTCACAGTTCATAATTTATGTTTCAGCAGTTTAATCTGTTTTACGAGTTCGTTGTCTAGTTTCGAGGGAACTAAAGAGAAATGCTGTCTTTCCCCAGAGGTCCGTGCAAAAATACTTTTAGGCTAAGTAACGCTTAATTCTTAATTCTTAGAGAGCCTTTTCTGTACTCGAGGAGGAAGAGCTGTCGGAGGAGGTGCTTTGTTCTTCAATATAAAGCCACAAGGATTACTCGAGGCAAAAAGGGTGAAACTCAGCCCAAGTTGTGGCATCTGTGACTGATGCAGCAGAAGGGACACTGGCGAGGTGTCACTGAACGAGCATGGTGCTGCTTGCATTGGGAATACGGAGGTGTGATCCGTGGCAGTGGTTTCTTTTGGCCTCAGAGCCCTTAGGACTTCTAGCTGGTTCCTGCAGAAAGCTTCGGAAGTCTGCATTTTGGCCCAGAAACTCTCCTGTGGCTCTTTGACTCCCCTCTAGTGATACAGTTATTAGCTTTCTATAAGTGATTCTTTATTACCCTGTTTTAAAACTCTTCAGGGAATTCAGATGAGTAAGCAGGTACTCTTTTGCTGCCATTTGTAAAATGTCCAAATAAATAACAGCCCAGATGTTACTGCCCTTTGCAATCCTTGTTAGATCCTTTAGCATAAACAATAAAGCTTGTCAACCATATTTATTTTACTGGTTGCAGTAAATCAGATAAATGAACAGGGACTATCTGCATGTTCTTTCCTTTTTCTAACTCTTAACAGTTTTTCTATCCTAATAATTCCTTATTTTCTCCAATGAAAGTCACCTCTGTTGTTTTGCTTTTAACTTCTTTGCCACTCTCGTTGTTAATACTTGTGCACTATCAGTACAGCATATAAAGGTATGCATTGTTCTGCTGCTAATGCATTAAACTTCTTGCCTGTATTTGTACATCACATAATAAGTATAGTTGAGTATAAATATTCATTCTTGCTAAAAATGTGTGACCTTACATCTTCATTTTTGCATCAGCTGATGGTGCTACCTTTAAAGCAACACTTATCACACTATTACACAAACTTAGTAAACACTAGCATTCTTAAACTGCATACCATATCTTCCAGTGTGGCATATTTATTTTGATATTTTGAAGGGGATGAAAAACTTGGGGTCTGATAGGCAAATACTACTAGATTTTAACTTTCTGCAGCAGCTCTTCTATCAGATATAGTCCAAATCTGCAACATAATAATGCAGCCTCTAGTGGTTGCATCCTCAGTTTGATATTGGAGTTTATACAACTGAGATGGTGTCATGGTTTTACTCCAGCGCAGAGCAAAGCAACAAAGTACCACACAGACACTCATCCCTGCTGCTCTCCCCAGTGGGGAGGAGAATAACAAAAAAAAGAAAAAAATTTGTGGGTTGAGCTAAGGACAGTTTAATGATGGAAACAAAATATATTATTATTATTATTATTATTATTATAGTAATTTTATTGAGAAGGAGAAAGAGAAAGGACTAAAACTGAAGATAAGCAAGTGATACACGGGACAGTGCTCACCAGCCGCTGACCAATACCTGTCCCAGCGTCCAGCAGTGGTTGATTCCCCCAGCCAGCCCCAGTTTATATGCTGAACATAATGTTCAGTGGTCCAGAATATCCCTTTGGCCTGGTCAGATCAGCTGTCCCAGTTCTGCACCCTCCTGGCTTCTTGTGCACCTGCTTGCAGGCACAGCACGGGAAAACGGAAAGTCCTTGATTTAGAGTAAGCACTACTTAGCAACAACTAGATTGGTGTGGTATCAACATTATTCTCATGCTAAATTCCAAACACAGAACTGTGCCAGCTGTGAAGAAGGAAATTAACTCTATCCCAGCTGAAAACAGGACAGACAGTACCATCATGCAATGAGTCTTTGAATTCTGCAGAGTCTATTTTGTACAGCAGGTTAGGTTCGATGATTGCAGTGGTATCTGATCTTCTTCTATCTTTAACTTAAATAGATCCAAAAATTTGCCATCCCAATGAAACTGCAAGGCCTTTTTGCTTGCCAAACTGTACATTTGCCCCAGCTCTTCTCTTTATGAAGCTAAAGAATTGTGCTTGGGTGAACTTTCTAGAAGTTATCTAGACTTGATATCAAGACTATCCAGTTTAGAGAATGCCCTGCTTCTGTTGTGTTTTAGGACGTCAGCTAATTGCATCTACAGCTATGATTATTACAATTTTTCAGCAGTTAAGGAATTATTTGGTACTTTTCTCCTCATAAGCATTCTTGTACACAGGAATGAAATAGTTTCCCAGCTTTGTTTCTTGATAAACCAAACTGAACACATCCCCTCATTTAAAGAGGGCAGAGTTAATTTGAACTGCTTTGCATTGGCCACAAACCGAAGACTGAGTATCCAGGTGGTGACTGTGAGTCAGCTGACACATGGCACCTCATTACTCTGCAGTAACACTTCCATTAGTGTGTGCGAGTCCTGTGTCTCTCACTGAAAGGCTGTTTTCTCAGCCCTTCCATCATTTTTATGGTACTAACACCTCAATGAATTATTCTCATGGTTCTCTACTCCTCCATTGTTTTATTCAAGAGTATTATTAGACTTTCTGGTCCCGGTATCGTACTCAGGCTCATCTACCCATACACTCTGGCCTTTAGGTATTTATGAGCAAAACTTAATTTCAACACCCCATTCTTTGAACCTGTGAATAAGTACTGAAGTGGAATGGCTTGATAATGAGACAGCTGTGAACACAGCTTGCTTGTGCAGAATGTGGTTCTGCTATTTTGTCTCTAGGTTTTTCCTGCTTGCTTCCTCACCATGGCTCCTCCTGTTCTGGTTTTGGATCCTGCCTTCCTGCCTTCCTGCCTTCCTGCCTTCCTCTGCCTTCCTTCCTCTGCCTTCTTTGACCCAGTCACTCAGTTAGAGGTCTTCTACTAAAGAGAAATAAATAACAAAAATATTTTCCAGAGACCCAAGCTCTGCACATTGCTGAAAAGCTTCTAATCTGGATATGCACAGAGTACAGCTCCAAGAATCAGAATACTTGATTTGTACAAACATTTCTTCCAACACTGACTTCAAAACAGCATTAATGGTTACATCAGTCAGTGTTGTTAAAAGCATGTCAGATCTTCAAAACAGTAAGATAGATTTAAAAATAACTGATTTTCTTATCTTTTTGTTTATTTGTTTGTTTTGTTTTGAGCCTTTAGAAATCTTACCTGTATGTCAAAATCTTTATTTGCATCACTGCTAGTAAGTAAGAACTCAAACTGAGGACCAGGTGCTATAGAAACACAGAACAATAAGGCAGCCTCTGGAGATCTTGGTGTCTAAAATTAGCCAATGAAAGGTAAATGAGTGAGTATAAGGAAACACTGGACCATTATTGGTCTGTATTACAGTCTATGGTCTTCACACACTGCTGCCCAAATGTTTCTTTAGACATTTTAAGTAGGGTTTTCAAAAAGGATTATGAGATATATTGGTGTGTTTAAGGGGGAATTGTTGCAAGAATAAGGGTGAGCATGAGAGAAAGTGCAAAAGACTTTGTGTCCTTGAATTTTAACACGTCAGAGCTGGAGGTAAATGTCATGGATCAGAGGCAAAATTAATGTCTGTTTAATGAGAGGACATGCTGAAGGACTTGTGAGAACAGCTGGGAAAGAACGTGATGATCTGGTTGAATATGATGATCCCTAAAGCAGCTGCGTGGGATAGGGCTCAAAACAGGTAAGGTTGTTTTTTTTTAACCCCCAGCAGTCATGTCATTATTGCCCTCCACTGACCAGCTCCATGACAGATTGTTTCTATTTGCTCTGTCTCCATTTGATACCAGTGGTTTTTCACAGAATTTCTTTCTTTGGTAGCTTCAGATAATTTGAGGAATTTTTTTTTTTCTTGGCCTTCTTTGTGTGTACTCACTACTTACAAGGATTCTGAGGTGTATTTGTTAATTCTATTAAGGGTGTTTTGAGGGAGCACAACAAGAAGATGGTTCATAGAAAATCTCATTAGTGTCATCACTTATCTTTGAACTTTAAGCATGAAAATAAATGAAGTCTGGCAGCTGCTAATTACTGGTGACAATTTTCAGGCAGGTAGATGTTAAACTCAGGAAATTTCTGTAGTACATATAATTTCACAGCAGATAAGGAAAACAGTTGTGGTGAGCCTTATTGGTGGATTCTGTTTCATCTCAATTTCTACATTGTTTTCATGAAGTATCAGTCCCTGGTGTTGATTGTTCAGAGAAACACTTTCAAAATAGTTTCCACTTTTGAAAATTTGTTACCACAGTTTTGGCGAAGGGCTCCTCGTGTTTTCTAAATGTATTAACCCCCAAAAGAGCAGGTATCTGGTTATTTTTAAGTCTCTCCTGTGGTTTTGGAGGTTTAACTCATGTTTAATAGTACCAATTACACATGTAGCAGCTTTAGAATAGGAAGTGTGTCTGCTGTTTTAGAATTCACTTGAAAATAATTCCTATTTGAAAATATATTCGGTCTCATAGGTCTTTTTCCAGAGATTTATTTCTACAAATAAGAGCAAATTCTGCAAATTAAAAAAGTTAGTTCAGGAAAGTATGTTTTTTCAGGTCCTTTCTCATTTGGAAGTGCCTACTTAAAAATCTCTGTTGCAAGCACATGTGATTGTATGCTTTTCCCACTCTTACTCTGTTATCACATACCTTTGCACTGCTCTCAGACTTCTGTGGAGAATTTTAAAAGATTTATTTTGCCTAGTATTAATAGTAACAACATCACCTGTGACTGAAATAGTAGTGAGTAGACAAAAGCAAGAAGGAAAACACGGAGAAGAGTGCTGGCATTTTTTCTGTTTCCTTCAAAATTCCCAAAAGATATTATGTAAACCAGCAGTGGGGGAGCATGCTACTCAAAGGGTGAAACTGGACAGGGCTGAGTCTGGAACATCTTTCAGTGTAATCAGAATTTTACCTCCTGAGATTTGGCAGAGCTGCACCATATGTTTTAATTTAAATTCAGTGTTAATATCTTAGGGTCACAGTATTTGTTAGGGATGCCCTGGATGAATGTGTGCACTGCTGAGTGCTATACAGGAATGTTTCAGGATTTCAGAATCCAGGCTCACTTCAGTGGCTCAGGCTGGATGTGTCTGCGCTGCTCTTCCAGGATACCCTCGAGCGCTGCCCCTCTCCCGGAGCCTCGGGCTGGATTGTGTTGTGCGGATCAAGGCGCAGGCCCCCGGGCCGTCTCAGGAACGCACATCAGATGGGAAGCCCTCAGGGATACCGGCTGCTGAAGTTGCCTTGCTACAGTCCCAGGAAGATTCTTCTAACATTCGTCTGTGGAGGTTGTGTTTCCCCTGGCTGGGCTGCTCCCTCGCCCTGTGTCAGCATCCCTAACCACCACAGCCGCTCCGTCTCTGCGCTGGGCCATAAACCAGCCTGCTGGCACAAGGGGAGGAGAGGAACACCAGCAGAGGGAAACTCAGTCTTTCTAGTACCCAGGCAGTTGTAAATACCACTGCAGTCGCAATGTTGGCGAGAACAAGCCCATCCTGAAGGGTCGCTTCTCAAGCCTCGGGTCACGCTGAGCCACATCCTTCCTGTCAGCAGCTCAGCTGTGTCTAAAGACTACACAATGGAGGTAGACTGCCCTTACATAGACATGGCTATTTGATCTTATTCTGATCCTACTGCTCCAGATCACCAATGAAAATAGACAAGGTCAGCAGTCTGTGGGCCACTTTTGCACTCACCAGACCATATTCAATACACTGCTCTGTTGTGTCAGATCCTTGATGTATTACTTGAGATAAGGTGATTTCTTTTCTGAGAAATTAAAGAGTTATAATTCAGTCCCAGAATCAGCGAAGTTACAGGTGACAGCACTTGCATGGAAGACAACTGGATGGTGTTTAGGAATGAAAATACATTAGTTCCCATGGGCACAAAATGAAAAGAGGAATGTTCTCGGATTCAAGAATTTTTAGAAAGAAAAAAATAACCTGTATTGTTGTTAAACACAAAGCACTTTTATTCCTCTCACAAATTTGCTGCCATGGACAGACTCCTGAAACTCAGTTCAGAAGATAGCAGTGCTCTGTTGCCCCACTGGAATTTAGAAACTTGAAATCGGTCTGTCTTCAAAAAACTACTTAGAATACTATAAAACCCTAAGAAATTAAATGCAGTAGACAAAGACTGTCTAATAAAGAGAACTAAGACTGAAGTTCACCTGGCTTTAACATGGAAAACAAGCATAGAAATTCAAAGTTTTCCCATTGTAATGAGGCATGGCTCAAAGCAAAGTAGAATTTAAACAAAAGAGCCTAAGTCTACTTTGTTTCCCAGAGTCAGGCTTGCAATCAAGAGTGTAGCATATGAGATCAAGCACTTCATTAATGTCTGCTAAATAAAATATGATGACCTTTAAAGTGGAGAATACATTTAGAAACAAAAATAAGTCTGCTAGCCTGGCATCCTCTATCCTTGTATGGTAAAGTCCTCACTTATTCAAACATTTGTGAGATCACCTGCCTTGAATGGGACAGTCTGGCAGTGATGAACTTTAAGCAACCTGCTCTAGTGGAAGGTGTCCCTGCCCTTGTCAGGGACACTGGAACTGGATCATCTTTGAGGTCTTTTCCATCCCAGACTATTCTATGATTATATGAACTAGCTGCCTTGGATGCCTTTCAGGGGCTATCCTTTGCTACATTTCTTTGCTTGCCTGCATCTGACGATCTGGAATCCATGGAAAATGGTAGGAAATTAGTTTACTTGGTGGGACAAGTTCTTGATGGTAGGGCACATGGCAGGTCCTAGGCAGTACAGAAAGGAGCTCTCTTCAGAGTGGTGGTTCTGCTCTTTAATTTTGCCTGAACAAGATCATAGCCCAGAGGTGTTCTTAGCTACTGACACTTGTACTTAGCTATTTGGCATTTCAGGCCTACAAAAGGCCTGCATCCTCCTGGGGGAACTGCTTATAGCTGCTCTGAGTGGCAGGGAAAGACCCTACAGAGTCTGTACAGCTTCGGCCAACCCCTGGCTAAGGAGGCTCAGGCAGAAGGATCCAGTGGAGAAGTTACACTGAGAAGATGTACTTTGTATAGCATGGCACCGTTGAGTAGACTGGAATAGAGTGTTTCACCTGGAAGGGCCCCACAGTGACCACCGCTCCAACTGCCCAGCTGCCAGTTAAATGTTGTTAAGGGTGGTGTCCAAATGCCTCTTAAACACTGACAGGCTCGGGGCATTGATTGTCCATCAAGGGAGCCTGTTCCAGTGTTTGACCACCCTCACAGTGAAGAAATGCTTCATGATGTCTTGTCTGAGCTTCCCCTGGTCCAGCTTTGAACCATTCTCATATGTCCTGTCACTGGATCCCAGGGAGAAGAGCTCAGCACCTCCTTGTCTCTCCATGTCCCCTCCTCAGGAAGCTTTAAAGAGCAAGAGATTCACCCCTCAGCTGCCTTTGCTCCAAACTAGACAAAGCCAGTGTCCTCAGCCACTCTGTGCAGGATATGCCTTCCAGCCTTTTCACCAGCCTTGGTGCCTCCCTTTGCTAATTATGGCTGCTTCCGTCACAGTGACCCTGCACTTTGTAGCTTTGAATTTAGCATATTGTGGGTTTTAAGCACATCATTTTATTTCCTGCACTGTCATCTAAAAATAACTGTGCAGTCTGCTCTCATTGCACTTATCATAGCACCACAGTCTTAACTTTGCTCGCATCTTACTTGTATATACACAACCCATTACTGAGTCAGTACCCTCCAACACTGGTAGCTATCTGTTTTAAAATGCAGCCCTGACTTGGAATTGCTGCCAGGCACTTTCAGAATTCAAGGGGAGGTCTAGCAGTGTTCCTGCTGTTGTGGGACAATGGATGTAGGGACTATCCTTGGATAATGTGGTCCAGTGTTAAGTTAGTCCTAATATGACAATGGAGTTTCTTAGAGTACAATTACAGTGTATTGAAGTACATAATAAAAGTATGTGGGAAATGGCGAAGAGGTGACAAAGCAAAGCATGTGGATTTAAATAATCTCTGAGGCTCTTTCAAGGACAGCACAGCCACTTAGGCATTAGAAAGACGTGCATGTCAGAAATGAATAGATTAGCTAGCACCTGAAGGCTTGTAGACTTCAGAGAGAAAACAGAATGAACAAAACCTAAATCAATTCAGCAAGATGTGTATTAATTTTCCAGTCTTCCTTATTACTTATTAAACACAGTTTAAGGAAACAAAATAATTTCATTAAACAGGGAAAATTGGGATAACTAACTAACCAACTTTAACTCTTTGAAGACATTTATAATGGTAATAATAAATCCACCACAGGCAAAACATTCTAGCTTTGAACTTTATCAGTGCAATCATTATTTTGCCACTAAAGAGCAGACAAAAAAAAAAGTTTATTTATGAGGCATTTATTGTGGATAGAGAATTAAATCATAAGCGTGAATTGCATATAAAACATTTGTGATAAATGGAAGTAACACAAAAAACCCAGAGAAAATATAGATTTGTCTGAAGCACTGCATTATATACATTGTGAATGTTTGCTAAGTAACAGACAATCTGAATGAGACTCACAAGGTCTTCAATATGTACAAAAACCCAGAGTGTTGTAACAAAGACCCCCTTTCATTGGTGTTATCAGCAGCTGATCCCTACTGAGCTTTGTAGGATTAGTGGCAGACAGTGACGAACTTCAGTAGAAATGTACAGACTTGTGGATGCCACAAAGCTCAGTCCTTTTACATCAGCTTTATTTGTGTTTGAACTGAATTACACTCACTCTCGTAAGGTATCTGACAGTCTTTCTTTTGGTGTCACTATCTAACATCTAAAAGATAATGAAAAGTAGTAATGAGTACACAGTTCTCAGTGGCTAAAAGAATGTGTCATCAGTACCCAAAGGAAAAAGAGAAAACAATCCATTGTTGAAGTCCAGATAGGATGAAAAATGTACATAATTGTGATGTGCATTAAAATAACAACAACAAAAAAACTATTACTACCTCAAAAATTGGTTTAAATAGTCCATCCAGAAAATACTAACACATAGAACCCAAGGAGATGTAATAAGTACCCCGTGCTGCAAGTAATTAACTTTTCATGCCTCAGCACAAAAGGGTCTGAGCTATTATCAATGAAGTGAAACAAATCACATGCCAGCGTGTTGCTTGGTGTGTAATAGATGATTAAAAATAATTTTTTAAATCCTTCATTTATACTAACATAAACATTTACAATATTGTATGGAGGAATAAAAAAATAAACACCAATAACTGAGTTGCCATTAAGAATTCAAATGCAGTAGTGCTTGGATGCAGTGCAGTTGCTCACTGTGATGCGTGTAAGGAACCTTCAGGCAGCCCCTTAATTCCTCTGCATTAGCATCCCAAGCAGCAGTTCATGAAGGAAATCTGGCTCCACAGAACTAGACCATGTGGGTCAAAGTAGGCTGAGATGAGGATTTGCTTCACAATTGCTGTGTGCATGAATGGCGAGTTATGGAAAGTGTCTTCACGAGTCTGAGAGCTGATGCAATCCACTGCCTCCTGTGGTTTCTGAACGCCTCTGAAATGAGGCTGCTCTGGTGTAAACTGCTAGCAGCCTAATTTGATATTTATGGTTTTACGAGCTAATTTTGTTCTGTAGGAGAATAATAGATTCTGCAAAAACTTATAAAGAATTCTAGTATATGCTTCAAAGCACATATACTATTTTGAAGGCAGCTCAGACTTTTTCCTGATGCATTTTTTTAAGTGTTAGAAAACTTGTTGAGTAAATACTACGTTGTTTCATCTCTAACCAGGGAAAAGAATTAGTGCAGTAATTGGAAAGCAATTTATGAGAGTCAATCAAGGGGTTTAATATAGCATTCCAAGGAAATCACATGATTTCCATTCACATGTTTTCATTATCTTTGTGCTTACAGACAACACAACACTCTATTTTCAAAGCTATTGTCTTGTGATAACACTCATAAGAGAGCCATTACAGTGCACAGTTGGTTTTGGCCAAAGGTAGAGATTTGCTTTATGATACTTATATTTTTGAAAAAAAGTAAAATAATTGAGGAAATTTTCTAATGCAGGATGTCTGATTATTAGCTCAGATTGATCTGTGGTCCTTATGGTTTGAGCTGCTCTGTTTTTACTTTTTGACATGTACAACTGCAAAATCAGAACAATGTAGGTACAGTGTACCAATGAAAATTCTTAGTTTCCTTCACTTAAACAAAAAACAGTCTAGATATTGGCAGCTCCTTTTAAAAAAATTAAGATGTAGGAAAAGGATAAACATAGCTGCAAACAGTTTTTCAACTTCTTTGTACTAAAAAAAAGGAAAACAAAAACAAAAATAGGAAAATAAAACTGAAAATTGGAAAATCAGAATACATAGCCCATATTTTCAAACCAGTTATACAGGAAAATTTATGGAAACCTAGAAAGTTGAGTTAATTTGCACATACATATATCATGAAATATGAAGTGCTTGTATGTTAAATATGTATCATACTGATGGAGTCTTTATAAATGTGTAAGAGAGAGATTTATTATTTATATTACTGCAGGAATGTACTTGGTTCTTTTCAGTAAAAAGCAGGAGGATGTATCTCCTTCCTCAAAGAATATAAAACTCCTCTTAAACAAATATATTGGATTCTGTACCTTTAAATTTGAAACAAGCTATTTTATGGGAATGGGTTGGTGTGCAAAATGAAATGTAGCCATAATTGTTAAGGTTTGTGACGTACTGTGTATGGCTCAAGCTGTTATATCTATTCCTATATGCATTCAATTAAAGAACCCATCTTCAATGATGTATTCTAGCACACTCCTGGGAACTAATCCAATGTCTTTAGCTATCTGTTTTACATGAAACCAATTATTGTAATATCTCTAATGTCTAAGTGGTATTGTCCTGAGTGCTATTTTCAGCATGGTCCAAAGTATTTATTTCTATGAGATTATCTATCTACTCTTCAAATTTATTATGCTTTCAAGAATGTCCACGGAGTCACATTAGCATTTTTGTATTCCACAGCCAAATGTCCAAGCAAAATATAATATGAGATAAATAATCAGCTAACTAAATTTAGTGCTCTCCACTTCTGTTTACACAAAATGACCTCTTGCTGGTGCTTGACCTCTCTCTATCCTCATTCCGAGTTCCCTGCGACAGCCTATGTCCATTATGTGTTTTAATGCTCTGTTTTTCTCTGGTGCTGTGTGATGCTAGCTCAGCTCTGCTATAGACTGCAAGCTCTGTCTGGAAAACTCTGGAAAAGAGAATTAAAGCAGTGTCATAGCAGTTTGCAGAAGAAAATTCTGTCTCTAGCTGCCACAAATTATCATTATTTTACAGCAACAATAAAATGTACCCAGAAGCACTGAGGTCTCAGTTGGGCCACTATTTGACCAAATGTCTGAGCTAGTGCAGTTCTCCTTTGTGCAATTCTGCCTTTCCAGAAGTACAAGGGGGATAATTATCTAGTCCTAAAGGGTGTTTAGGCTTTGTGCATTAACATAATGCCTGTTTGTTGCAAAACAGTGTGTTGTTTTCATACATGATTGTTAGCAGGTTCTGACTTTCTCTTTGCATGACAAGTGCTGGGGGTTGTGGAAAACTGCAAACCACTGTGAGGCAGCTAGGCATCATTATGACTTCTGTTGCCATTGTCATGGTTTGCTACTGGTAGCTCACTTTAACTAGCTGGCATTGTGTAACACGTGCTCTGTGAGCTCTTCAGTGACCTCGTATAGCAGTCCTTCATTGACCTCATTTTATAGCAAAGTTTTCATTTATGCCAAGATTTTATAAAACCTAACAACAGGACAAGTGGAGAATTTAGATTTGGTGATGCTTTGGACTGCCTTTGTTAAAGGAAAATAGCTAAAATGTAATGGGGTGGCAAAACCCAGTACTTACATCTGAAGCACAGGAACGGGCAATGATTCAGTGGCAAGGTGCAGTGGGGTGACCTGCTTTTCATTTGAGTGAATTTACTGTATGTCTCACGAGGAACTTGCCAACAAAGCTTTAAACAAAGATGATGTTTTAGGGTCTGTCTTGTTAAGGAGGTCCCAGGATGATTTGAAGCTGTTCAGATGAGATAAGTACATACAGCAAAGTGTGTTGTTTCAAAGGAAGAACTTACTGGTATGACTGTGGGGAGGCAGCAGTAAAACTGCAGTGACAGAGGGATGCCTGCATGAGTAGCATAGTAAAGGTACCAGAGTAAGACTGAATATCTGGCTGGAAGCTCATCTTGTAAGCTGCTCTTGTCACAGCTAGCCAAGACATTGCATGCCACAGTCATTCCAGGATAAAATCTCTCAATGAGCTTTTATTTTCTCTTTCTGAGAAAATAAAAGAAAAATTCTGCTCAGTGAATACTAAAAAAATCTTCTGTCTTTTGAATGGGCAGGACACATCTCAAAAAACCTGAGATGTCTGTCCTTTCTGAGGAGTTTTCTGTTGGAAAAGCATGCAGTTAGCCTTTCTTCCACTAGCACTGGATGTCTATTGAGTTTGCAAACTGGAAATCAGCCTGAAGCTGAATCAGGCTTACGGACTCAGTATCAATGGGAAATACACTTCTGTTGGCTTCTTCTATCATATGCTTACCAAAACTGGTAATACATCAAGTGTATTTTGATATGCAACATGTAATAGAAACAATAAATTCTTTGACTTTCACTTCATGCAGGATTGTGTACAAACATAGCCAAACTGTAGATGTGTTTGCTTTCATTTTCCTAATTTCTGTGAGTTAAATTCTTAAGCACTAGCCTGCACTAACAACTTATTGAATTAAGCTTCCTCAGGCTGGTGGTGATGGTGATTTTCAGCTAAAACTATAGGAAATATGCATTGGAACAAACATTATACAATGGCAGCTTTTAACAGAAAGGAAATGATTATTTATTGAATATTGCTGGAGGGGCTAAAATAGCATAAATAAACAGAAGAGAAGACAAAGGCCAGGGGAAGTACTGTCTACAAAGCTAATTTAAACATATTTGAAACCTCTGCAAAATTCAGATGAAAAATAAAAGGATTGCTTTATGATATTCTTCTCCACTTAGCCTGAATTCCTATATTGCAGTAAGAAATCAGGATTTATCAGGACATTCATCAAGGATGAGTATATTGTTATGTATAGGATTCCTCATTTAAGATTAAGAAGTTACTAAACACTTCCATAGAAAAAAAGCAGCTGAAGCACCAGATGGCTTCATCCAAAAGAAAGCATATATATACACAGAGAGGAATTTGTTGGGTATTGCTTTGTTCTTTCTGGTTGTCTACCAAAGGAGGCAGAAATATCACTTAGATAAAAAAATAAATATGGGATAAGGCACACCCACAGAAGTCCGGTACTGGTGATCTGAGAAAAAGCTGAGAAAGAAGAGATTTTAATCAGGTTTTGAATGGGAAAGATTTGAGGATGGGAGCTAAAGAATTATATGCTATTATTTTGATTTTTATTGTTGTTTAGAAAAAGAGAACCTGTTTGGAAATACAAGGAGGAATCACAGCAATTGCCCCCAAATCAGCTCCCCCTTGTCCCTGGTACAAGCCCCTAGAACCCAGTAAACTGGTTATCCTTTTGAATCACAAGACAATGAGAGTGTGTATCAGGAAGCAGGGGATAGGAAACATTAATAGGATCCAGAATAAACCTGCAGTGTACCAGGATGTCTGTTCTTCCAGGATTCATTTTACCGCCAGTAAATCTAGAATCAGATGATCACAACTTGTATTCTACATTGTCATTCAGCACTGGAGTGTAAGCAATAGCACAGCACTAAATGACATTTCAGGCTGTCCTTTGGGATGCAAAAGGCACCACTTCCAGGCTTCCTCTCCTTGTAGCACTGCATGAGCACACCCAGGCAGCTGAAATGACACAAACAATGAGATTCAGGCAACAAATGCACCAGTAAAAGGACAAGATATCTGCTAAAGGATAGTAAAAAGTGGAAAAGCTCAGCAAAATTACTATTTCCGTAGAGGAATTTAACTGAGGAGTCAAAAATTGTTGAAAGAGTTCCTGTGCTGATCCTCTGTTTCATTGTTATCATTACTTTCAAATCAGATCATACAGGTAGTTCAGTAAAATGGGTTTAGTTGACAAAATAATTACTGTAAACATTCTGATGCTATTTTAAAAGACAGGAGGTGATTCCAGAAGCATTTTCCTAGAGTATACTTGTTAGTGCAACACACTGAAGGACTCAAGGAGAGCTGGATAAAGAACTTAATGTTATTTAGCAGTCCTAAATCCAGAATAGTCCTCAAATAGGTGGCAACATATAATATACACAAAAGTACAATCTATAAAATCCTTCTATTTTAGTAAATATGAGTAATTATTTTTTATTTGAGTAAAATTAATTCAAGCAAATTATAATAAAGATAATTAAAAGAGCAATTGAATAATAACTTGAAGACTGAAGAGGAATTGTGTTGGAAGTATGGCTTGCAGAGTTATCTGGGCCTTTGATTTCTGAGCAGAATCCTTTCAGTGTGCTGAGAGGGGACTCTTATTACAGCAATATTTGTAACCAAACCCCTGTAATCCTCTTGCATATCTAATGAATCTCTTTATTGCTTTGTCTGCTCTAGGATGCAAATACAATGTGTATTAATTATAAAATCATAAAAATTTAGTCAGAGGTGGAACAGGTCATCAATTCACCCCAAGATTGTATCACCAGCTTCCTCACAGGGTCTTGTCAGGGCAGATCCTAAAGACTTAGTGAGTGTAATTGCTGCAGTTTAATTCCACTGCTCTGCTCCTCTCCATTGGAAAGTTCTGAAGACAATTAGGAGGCTTCCCTTTATCTTTCTTCCACAGGATAAATATCCCTTATTCTTTGAATATTTCCTTGTGTTTCTGGACCTCCAATTGCTTTTATTGCACCCTTATGGTTTCAGTCCAGGTGATCATACCTTCTGTGCTTTTGTTGAAGAGAGAGCAGGTGATGGGGAGTTAGTGCCAGTGGCCAGGAGACCTCGGCACTTTCTGCCATGCTCTGCTCTCCTGCATCTTCCTCCACCACCACACCGTGGCATTTGTGCCCTACGTGTGGCAGTTGTGATATTTCCCCAGGACAAGGTTCCTTCTAGCACTGAAAACTCCTGATTGAGGAACAGCAGACTGTAGGGGTCACTAGAAGGGATGGACGCAGCAGGACGCACGATGGGATTCCAGCCTTTCCAGTTCTCCACAGTCCCTCTGCCCTTCCGAACTGCCGTCTTTGCGTAGTGCAGCCCTTGTTACATTTTAACAAATCCTGTTACACTTTAACAGCTCTGGGTTGTCTTTGCACTTTTGCCAAACAGAAAAGTTGCAAGAGTAATTTGGAGGATTATTAACACAGTGTTGGGAATAATCAAAGAACTGGCAGCCTGGGGGATCTAGGCCTTGTCAGTCCTATGCCAGGTCTGGCAGAGACTGGGGGTCCAGGATGGGTGCAGGAATAACACCATTAAAAAAAGACTGGGAGCAAGATTTGCAGAACACAATTGTTTACTGCTTTCACCCCAGCATATGCATAATTTCACAGCACAGCAAGCAGTGGTCAGGGATTGTGCACAGCACAGGCAATCAGGCCATTCTCCACAATTTGCTCCTCCCATTTGTCCCGGGTGAGTGAACAAGCTGTGGCAGGCACAGGTGGTGACCGGGGCTCCATTTGGGCTTCTTGCTCTCTGTCTAGTGCCATCTGCTCCTCTTTGCTCCTGCAAATGCCATGCAGGAGACAGCAGAGAAGCAGAATCCTTTTCAAGTTAGTCTGAGATCTGACTTTCTTCCCTCTAAGGGTTATTCCTCTGGCCTTCAGGTGACGAAGCACATTTTCTACAGCCACATATGGATGCTCATCCCGTAGCTATGAGACATCTCTTTTCTCATGGGATGATTTCAGAGGGGGAGTCCTTTTGTTCACATGGCTACAGTGACTTCCTAAAGTCTTAGTTGAGTCCTCTCTGTTTACAGTGCTATGGTACCTGGAGCTGATCACATCTGAGCTGCTGAGTTCCCGCTGCCCCACTCAGCCCCAGACGTATGTTCCCGTCCCTCATATTGCACAAGCTCATAGAATTATGTGGTGAGCTGACTCTGAGAGCTGCTCTAACAAAAAATAATGGCCTTCTTGGCAGAGCCAGCTGTCAGCCCTCTGAACCATCTCAGCATGTGGTTGAACTAGAAGCAGTGGTAGCAAAAATAAAAGGATGGGAATGTAGCTGGGAAGTCCTGCAGATGGCAGAACTACAGCAGCCCAGATTTAGCACCACTGACAGCCGTACAATTGCACTGTCCCTTTATGATGTGTGTGATGAGCTTTGAATGGGTCCGTACCTCTTCACACAGCTCTCTGACCACTTCCAGGTAGATGTCCAGCCTACTGCTGCTGAGTAGGGTAGAGGTGAACTTGGCATGTTGCTCACGTGGTAATAGGTTAAAATGATGATGATAAACATTATATCTGCTACTGAGTGATGTGATAAAGGTGGGTGGGCGCTTGAGCAATGCACAGATCTCACATGACTGTGGAAACATGGCCTAAGTATACAGTTTTTCATCACCTGCTTTGAATTCCCTCTCATATCTTCTTCTGAATTTTTTTTTCCTATGAGTTGAAATAATTTTGAATTCTGATCCTGTCAGCCAATATCCTTTCAGTGTTCTGCAGTTTCATGTTGTCTGCAAATTTAATAGAAATGTTGCCGAGTCCATCATCCAGGTTACAAATGATACTTTGAATGAAACTGGACCTGGGCCAGGTTTCTATAGCCCCAAGGTCAATAGGAAAAGGCTGCTTGATCAATCTCTCAATTTAAGCAGTGGGTCCATTAATAATTACTCTTAACATATTGGTGTCCAATTAGATTTTGTACCTACCTTCCATTACTTTCAACTAAATGTCTTTTGAAATTCATCCCTCCCAACTGCATCCTACCTTCACTGTATTAATGGATTCTCATATACCAAGATGATGAGCATTTTCCGGGACAGTTTATTTGACCTCTGAAGGCAGCTTATTTCTACGCTTCAGGCCACCTGAATACATAGTAGCTAATCTTCCCCCAATGGTGGGAAATTAATATGGTGATTTCACAATGGAGTGACAATAAATAAATTACCTGTCACTGGACTGCAATTTCTGTGAGCATTTGCGGAGTCTGGAAGGCAGCATCTTCCTCATCCCTTTCTTTCATGCCTGTGAATGAAAAGATCTGATGACTTTTTTTCACAGAAAAGCAAAAAAATCAGACCCTCATTAGTGGTGACTGTTCTCCATAGTTTTGCAGCCCGCAAGGCTGTTTATGCTTTTCTTTGTGGAAGTGGAACATGTTTGTGGTATCCCTATGGCAGGAGAGCACATGTGTTATTTAAAACAGTAGCTCCTTGCACGTTTTGATAACCACTTGAGGTTACCCAGCCTCAACCCAGCTGCTCCCAAAATAAGCTTTTATATCTTAATGCTATGATACAGCGTTCACAGGTCTTCAGTGTTGTTCTTTGAAATACTGTTGTTCTTTCATCTCATTGTTTTATAGTTCCCTACTTTCTGCAGGTAATTGACACTAAAGGGAAGGAGATGGCAGGTAATCCCTGCCTCATGTGTACTCTCTGTTTAGACATTACTTTCATTGGAAAAACTGAAAGCCAAGGAAAAGGTGCATGACAGTGGAACTATAGAAATAAAGTTAATTAATAACAGCTAGAGGAAGAGCCAGTCTTTTCTCCCACAGTATTCTGAGGAAAATTTAACTGCAGGCTCAAGACCAATTCAATTCCATACATAAACCAGTTGCCATCTCTGCTTTTGCCCAGTGGCCAGTGCTTGCAGCCTGGCTGCAGCAGGTTGTGTCTAGAGGCAGTGTTGGGTTTGCTTAGTGAGAAGGTTTTATTTGAAGCGTGCACATGTATGCCACCAACCTTGAAGGCACAAAATCTCCTGTACACATAAGCAGACAATCATCTAACTGAGTAAAAAATGCTTAATTTAGCTCATCACTGTCACTTTAGTGTGAGCGAGGAAATGTTTGCTGTCTGGATAGCATTTGAATGGTGATATAAGTTCACTGTGGTGATGGTATTAAGCTCAGAGAAGTTATTTTCTCTCTCATACAAGAGAAATTGTAGAAATCACCAGATTTTTTCCCTGTCTAACTGAATTATTTTGTTGGTGGTGATAAAGAAGTCTCTGTAGTAAGATGGACAGAATTATGTCACAGCAACATGCAGTCAGTCTCTGAGTCTGCCAGATATTTCAGTTTTGACCTTTACTGTCCACAGTACTGGAGTTAATTATGGCTGGACAGTACTTCCCACTTTCAGTCTTCACAGAAATCTCTTAGCGAAAGTCCTTGCTAATGATAATATAGTATCTGTTGATAACTTCTATGTTTTTGTAAGACTGTGTGGTACCATTGTAAAGACCATGATAATGACCTTCAAATTGTGTTACACTTAGATGTTACATCTGGTAATCACTTAGCACACTGATGCTATGTCAGTATGGTAGAGGGGACATGAATCCCCTTTGCCCTGCACCTTGCTAGGTAATACATGTTGCTATAAAATCAAGGTAAATATGATACTGCTCTGATATTTACTATTTTATAGTCAATTTCTGGGATATAAATTAGTATTCTTTGAAATAGAGATGAAAAACACCTTCAGGCAAAAAGGCTTTAAGTCTTGATCTTCTGCTGTGGCAGAAAATCCACAGGGTGTGATACTGCATGTCTAATTGTGATTTAGAATTTTGGAAACTGCCAGAGAACTTCTAGAAAGATGTTGCTACTACTCAGTACTTGGAAGTAGTAGGAAAAAAATAACAGGAAAGCCCCAGTCACCAACAGAAGACCCCTGTCTTTAAACAGACAAATTTAATCAGACAGCTCCAAATAGGAACAGATTTCTCAGAAAAACGTTCAAGGTCTCTTTAAGGGGATGTCTCCTGGAGAAGCATTGGGTTACTGTCCCCTGTAAGCAAGAAAAAGATCACAGTCACAGTAAGGGCTGTGTGGGACTTTACAATGTGCCTTGATTATAGATAGATGAGTATATGTTTAATTCTGATTTTACTGCCTGAAAGAAGAAATAAAATGCTCATGAAAAATTTATTCCTAAACTCAGTGAAATCCACCACAGTCTAATAGCTTTAATGCCAAGATATCTGCCCTAATCAGAGAGACATTTTATTAAGCAAACAACGTCTGACATTACTATGGCAGTGTCAGCCTACTCTTGCTTGAATGAAGCAGCCAATAAAGCTACATAGGATGTAATTTAAGAGTTTTCTAAGCTGCTTATTTCACAGCTATGGAAATATTTCTCCCTAAAGCAGAGGAAGCAGAAATATTAGTAACTGCTATTGTAGGTTACCACCCTCCAGACTTTCTATGAATAAGATCTAAGATTTCAAGCTTTAAGCACTCATTAATTTTTTTAGCTCCCAGTAACTACAGTACCCATTTTATTAAAAACCCTTTGAAGCTTCTCAGCAAGTTTCTTCATGAAATCCAGCTAGTTAATTCTGGTAAAATTAACTAATATTGGGGGTTTTGCCTTAAGGATTTACACTTCTTTGTCAGTTCAGTTAAAAATCTATTTGACCCAAAGCAACACAATACAGCAATGATGACAAGACGAAGTGTAGAGAAGGAATTCTATAAGGGGGGGCGTGGTGGTTAACCTTTAGAGTCATAGTTCCTTCCACAACCAACACTTATGCTGTTTGTTTAAACATTAAAGACCTTGGCTTGTTGTTTGGGGTTTTTTAAAAATACTTCTTTTTCCCTGAATTTCAGGCTTTAAGATAAATCTACAAATTACACCAAGGGAGCAAACACACTTCAGCTACAAGTTTCCAAGTGATCTGCAGAAATGTTGTTTTAATACCACTTCCTCATAGACATTCTGGATACTCAAGTCACATATTTACTGTCAATAAATATTTGCAACAACTTGCAAAATGATTTGGTCATCTGCCCACAGCCTAAATTTAATGTGGCTCAAGATGTTAGTATCACTGGTTTAAGCCTTTGCAGTATATTAGAGACAGCCACTACGTTTTCAGCATTTGTTTTTATATGGTTTCCTACAGACACTAAAGAGATTAATTTCTCTCCCCAAGCACAGGAATAACAGATGGTGTCAGTCAGGTAGAACTGCCAGTATGAACACACAGTCAAGAGATGAGAAGATTTACTTTGGAAACACAGTATAGGAAAACAGCCAAAATGTCCCTTTTCGTAACTGCTTGGGCAAGAATTTTCTCCTTCCTTCTTCATCTTCTCCCAAGCCCAGGATAGTGCTTGGGAGTTATTTCAACTGTATTCATATCCATCTTTAAATTTGAAAAAGGAGTTTGGAACAAGGACCAGGCTGAAGGTCCTGCAGGAGGGGCTTGAATTCAAAAAACTTGACCAAAACAGGCTCTCACAAAATATGTAAACTTTGCTTTTCCATTTAAAGGCTTGTGATGGATGAGTAGTCAGAAAAACAGACATAAAGTCTTTCAGTCTCTAAAATCCAAGAATCTGTTCAAGTGCTGGCTTCCAAAAACACTTTTCTGTGCTGCAGCAGAAACTTACTCTGATTGTAGAGCCTTGGTAGTTTTGTGTGGTATTAGTAGTCTACCAGAGATGTTCCTGTGGGGGGTTTGGGTCAGTGAGAAGCTGCTCAGAAACCAGTCACCACTTTCCAGGACACGTGGACTATGTTAAGAAGTAGTGGCTCAGGGTCCCGTGCTGAGGAAGAACAATTCTGGAAAACTTTAAAAAGGTGGAATAATTGACTGGACTTGAGGCAGCATCCTACTGCACTTGAGGTTTCCTCACATTTAGATTTCATTCTTCAGAGAGTTCTTGACAGAAAAGTTACATGAAAAACTGTTTTCCAAGACATTGGTTCACAGAAAAGCGTAAAAAACTGGAATATGCAAATCATTTGCATAGCTTTCCCCATGACAAAAGATTTGGTGAATCTCCACTCGTAGAGCACTTAGTGTGAGAGCATGAGGCTGCTAAACCTGGTCTGGCAAGGCCCTTTCAGCTTTTGGTCATAGCTCTGCCCATTTCATATCTCCATGATCCATTCTTGATCAGCTAAAAGAGTGTGATTTCCCATCACGGAAACTCAATCTGGGACATGTCTATTCGTGCAGGTGTAGAACACAAGGTGCCTGATCAGAGCCCAGCCTGGTGGCTGCATGGTGATGGTGTTTGAAACAGATTGCTTTGTTTCAATACCTTCCCTCTAAAATGGCATAATGTCAGGTTAAAAAGAATATTTGTAAGTAGAAAATTAAAAAGAAAAAAAATTCAAGTGAATAGGGGTTTTTTCTGCCTCTTTGAAAGGTTAATGTGTTAAGAAAGGAAGCATTTAATGTCTATGCAAAATGCCTGTTTATAATTCTTATAATTATAATTCAAATATTTGAGAATTTCTCATTTTTACAAGCACTTGTAGTGACAGGACAAGGGGGAATGGACTCAAAGTAAAAGAAAGTAGATTTAGATTAGATATTAGAAGGAAGTTCTTCACTGTGATGGTGGTGAGGCACTGGAACAGGTTGCGCAGGGAGGTTGTGGATGCCCCATCCCGGGAAGTGTTGAAGGCCAGGCTGGATGGAGCTCTGAGCAACCTCGTCTAGTGGGAGGTGTCCTTGCCTGTGGCAAGAGGGTTGGAGCTACATGGTCTTTATGGTCACTTCCAAACCAAGCCATTCTACGATTCTATGAGCCTGTGATTTTAGACATGTCCTGATTTAGAGCAAAATATTAAAAAGGTCTCCGTGATTTTGTTTCTGACCAACTCTAATTATTTATTACATTATCTGCACTTACATATGGGTAAAGCTTCTTTATTTTCAAGCAATTTAATCAGGTCTTTGGGGAAATTGCAAAATGAGTGAGGTGGGCATAAATTCCAAGTGGTCTGGAGCCTGTGACATCAGTGTACGGGACAGCCTGGCCCTGAACTGCAGGACAGCTGGGTTGCTGTCTGCCTGCACCACCCTGTTCTGACACTCGAGATCATGGGACATCGAAAGTTGGCTGGATATGGTTCCCCATGACTGTCCCCAGAGCAATGGTCCTCCTCACACAGCTACTGGGCATGAAATTCCTGCCTCCTCCTAAAGTCCCTCTTTCCCTGAAAAAGGAAGTGCACTTAGTCCCCATTTCACAGCCTGGGTAACTGCCAGGATGATGGGAAGAGATGGAACTTCGGGCAGAAATTCAGGTAATAAGTGGCCTTTGTTGCAGATTCATCACAGCACTTTGTCAAACAGTGTTTGCTGCAGGCATTCCGGTGGGATTTAGATTGAGATTAACTTAATTGAGACTGCTGACTGTAGCCCGGCTCTGTGCTGGGCTGGCTGCTGTTCTTGCTGGCTGCTGCAGGAAGGATGTAGCTCTTTCCACACCACTGCTCCAAAGCCCCTTGCAGCTGTCCCAGAGACCATAGTATCCTGTTTGTTATTACAATAAATTATATCCTAAAGTACACAGGCACATGTATAGAAGCAGAACTACTTTTCAAGTAAATGTGAGAAAGACAGGCCTTTGTGAGCAGGAACCTTTCTTCCATTGACAGCTGTCCCTCACCTTGGAGGTTTAATCTGTTCCAGCTTACCCAGAAAATTTACTCAAACTCTTGACCCAATAAAAAATCAAAACTCCACCCATCCAAAACTCCTGAGGGAAGCAAACTTTCAAAAATCCACTTCCAAAATTCACCCGGTGCTTTGGCAGTACTAAGCAGTGGTGTGCTGGAAGCAGGAGCTGAGGACCTTTTGGGAAGTGGCACATGTACCTTGTCTCTGCTTCTCTTGCTTCCTGAGGACTCCAGCACTCATGGACCCACAACAAACCCTGAAAATCCCTGATACTCCAGGGTTCATATTAAAATCCCAGTGTCTTAGGAATACAAAGATAATTTTTTTATGCCTTACCCTTTATTGGCATGAGAATTTATAGCTCTCTCAGTAGCATTAGTCACAATATTTTGGAATTTCTTTCTGTAACTGATAAGAGTTCTGCTTTCAGATCTGAAGTGCATCTGAAAACCACACTAAGGCAAAGAATGGTTTTAGTGATGGGTGGGAAAACCAGGGATTACCCAGGCTACTGGAAAAACTTACTCCATCCTGCAAATTCCTCATGCAGCCAAGGGGGAAAGCAGAGGCTTTCAGTGATTATAAATTAGCCTGGAAACAATAACTTTAATTATGGTACAGCCATATGAAAATTCTCAGTCCACTTTGTCCTTCCTTACCAAAAGTCAGTTTAGATTTCTTCTGACAGACAGATATTAAAGATCTTAAAAACAATTCAGTGTCCCATTTCCCGCGTGGGGCCTTAATCTTGTCAAAAATACTCATTGCACTCAAAGGTTATTTCTGTCTTGTTTTGACGCTACAGATTTAAAGAATGAGATCATTTCTGTTGAATGTCCAGCTGTTTAAGAATCTGTATCTCTATTTAAGAAGCACAAGAAGAAAACACGGTGTCTTTGCCAGAAAAACAATCCGATAATAAGACTGCATTCTGTTTAATTGGGAAAAAAGAATCTGACATAATGTGGTGTGTAGATGAATCAGTACTGACAAGAATTCCCGGGACCCAAAAATTGTTTAATCTTGAAGTGACTGCCGTTCTATGTGTCGATTTACCTCTCATACTATATTTTTCCATCTTCATGCATAAGATATTCCTAATATGCTACATTTCCATGCTGAACTGATTTTACAGATTTTATCACAAGACTTAGGACTATTGTTTATCTTCATCATGTCCAGTTCTAGAAGTGATAGAGGAGGAATCTTGGATATAGTTTTGCTTAAAGGTTAGTTTCTGATCACACTTGCTACAGGAAAAAAATTGTAAGCATAATGAATGTCAGCCTACATTTTCCACAGTATTTCTGTGCTACTCATCACCTGATGAGTTTTTTTAAAGCTGGGGACAAGCAGAAGAGCTTATGTGTTTTAGATCCTTACAGAATTTTAAAAAATCAGTGGAAGTTAAGTAGAAGTTGCAACATGCAGCAAGATGATTATTCCAAATTTTATACCATGGGAAGGTGAAAGAGAAATGCTGTGGGGTTTGCTCAGCGGTTGACAGTCACTGCCTTGCTGTTGCTGGATATTTTGGATGGAATACAAGATGGTCATTATATTTTCAAAGAAATTATATTTTTCCTACCTTTACTGTTCCTTTAGATTATTTCTTCTTTAACCTTGTTTATGGGCTTTGAAATTAAAGGACGATTATAAGAGTTTGTGATACAAGAATTATACTAATTTGAAAAATTTCAGCATGTTGATTGATTTATTATGATGTGTACAGCACAGAAAGAATGTTTAATTATGGCAGTAAGCACTTTTCCTTTACATGGAGTTGTTCAATTATGAATTCTGTGGTGGCTCTGAAAGAATGATTGAACTTGAACAATAAAGCAAAAGACAGACGCTGCTAATGCTATACTGGGATGTGGTAAAGACAGACCTCATGGGAAAGCAAAGTACTCACACAAATACAATCACCACATCATCCATTAATTATTATTTAGAATATTTTCCACCAAAATCTTAATGCTGATAAATGAAAACAAATTTTGATGCCATCCCTGCTGGTATGCCCTTACCCTTCTAAAGGGATATGCAGCTTTATTATGATTGCTGAAGACAGAAATACAAGTCTTCCATTTGGTCTGCTTTGAGGGTGTCTCAATGATTTGCTACAGTGACAGACAGTTACAAAAGGATATACTGGAAATTAGGCAGAATTTCCTTCACACACCCTTAGTATTTTTATAAATAAAGTGCAGCTGAAATTTAAAAAAGGTTAAATTCCATGGAATATTTTTACTATGTTCCTACTCTATATCCTGACAATTATAAATCCCCCTCTACTTGAAGAGGCTGACCCATTTTCCTGTTTTGCTGTCGTATGTACAAACTGAATTTTGCATCTTGATTCTGCCACTGCCTCCAACTTACAAATTGCCACAGTGGAACAATCACTCTTAAATCCACAAAAGACTTTTTTTGTTTTGCCTAACATTGAATAATATTAGTAAGTTTCAGCCATCTGATGCCAAAAGAACAGCATAACTTAAAAAAGAAAAAAAAAGATCTCTGTTCTCAGAGGGATAACTGGAGGCATGGGATGTGAACGCTCAGAGCATACAAACCACCCTTCATGTTACCTTCCTGTCCTGACACTTCCAGAGAATGCAGCACTCTGAAGTGCTTTTCAGCCCTTTGTTATCACACACTGCTGTGTCACTGCCATGTTAGAGTCATATCTTGTGTCTTCTTGACCTCTGGTATAATGCCCTTTGCCTCCTTCATAACTTGTCCTTTTGGAAAGCAGAGTTTGCCAGAGGACAGTGAGCCTTTGGTGAGGACCTGGGCGTGGCCGCCCGGGTCAGGCCCCTCTCCCTGCAACACCATCGCCAGCAGGGGCAGTGGGAGAAGGAACAAGCATCTTGGCAGCACATCTTCGTAATCTGCATTACAGGTCTGAAGAGCAGCTGGAGAGAGTAACTTGGAAGTCCCAAATGTCTCTTGACCATTTCTGGTATGCTGATGTAGCAAAAGAAATAGGAAGAATATGCATAAATTCTCTAAGTTCTTGATTGGAACTGATTTTTTTTCCTAGAAGTTAACTAGCAAAAATTGCATTGGAAACAACACTGCTCTTCCAATTGAAGACAAAAAGATATTATAATAGTTAACGTCTGAAAAAGAGGTTGTTTAGCCTGGAGAAGAGGAGGCTCAGGGGTGACCTTACTGCTCTCTACAAGTGCCTGAAAGGAGGTTATAGCCAGGTGGGGCTTGGTCTCTTCTCCCAGGCAACAGGGACAGGACAAGAGGACACAGCCTGAGGATGTGCCAGGATAGGGTGTTCAGGTTAAACATGAGGAGGAATTTCTTTGCTGAAAGGCTGGTTAAGCATTGGAACAGGATGCCCTGGGAGGTGGTGGAGTCACCATCCCTGGAAGTGTGCAGGAAATTACTGGACATGGCACTTAGTGCTGTGGTTTAGTTGATATGGTGGTCTTTGGTCAAAGGTTGGATTAAGGGTTCTTTTCCAGCCTTAATGATTTTATGATTCTATGATTCTACTCTATGATAAATCATAGAGACAAAACTTAAAAGACTCTTCAGACACAAGAGGAAGGCTATGCAAAAATCAGCCACACATGGAAAAGAGAAGGCCGAAAGGGCTAAGTTTCAATTTGATGATGCACACAAGCTGAGGCAGCAACTGCTGCCCAAATGGACACTTGATTCTATCCCCATGCCACCTCTTCCCATGTTGGCCCTTGCACTGGAGCTTGTCTGACCACCTGGTGACTGAGCTAAGAGAGCTGAACTAGCAAAAATGCATTGACTTGTATTTTTGCAATGGGTAGTGCATTTTCTGTCAGTTCAGATTTTTTAACTGGCCTGTGATTTGATCAGGCAAATATCAGCTCAAGGGCTAAAGCCAAGGGTAGCAGGCTGCATTTTGACAGCTTTGCTGTGTTTGAAACCATACCCTTACACTCATTTCTTCGAAAAGTGTTTTGGTTTATAGTTCCACCATCACCAATCACAAAAGAATGTTCCTCATCTAATTTAATTGTTAAATAATCTTCAAGGAGTGGGAAAAAGTAAACATTGCTGTGGTTGAAACTACTACTTTGTTCTGTGTTAATTAGTTTATTTTTTCCTAATGCAAAAATTTGAGAGCCTATAGCTGCAAGAGCCTTTACAAATGTATTTTATCTCCCTTTTCTTTTTAATGGTTTGTGTCTTCTTTTGGATAAAAGCTCTTAAGTTAGCTTTTGAGAGGGAAATGGTTCACAGAGCAATTGTGACAAATTTAAATCAATTTAATTAAAATTGTCATATTGTTATATGTCAAGCACTCTTTTGAGGTGATAGTTTCTTGCTTAATCAGTACTGATATTCTCCTCTGCATTTCTTCAAAGAGTGGAGTACTGTTTGTGTTTCCCTTCCTTTTCTTAAAAACCATTTTGGAAGAGCCGTAAGGACCACTAACAATCTTGTAATCTATTATTTTTATCTCTAGGATTTCCAGAGTGTCCACAGCAAGGATGTAAAGAACAAACCCAAGACAAGCCTACTAAGCCCAACCTGTACTTTCTAGGCCTGCTGCATGCTGGAGCTGTGATCATTTTAGTCTTGTACAGGTTTTGTACAAGGTGTATTCACCCTCATCAACTGCAAATCCTTTCTGAGATTCCTACCCTGTTCCATCCCAGTCCACATCCAGCTTACTGCTGAAAAACCTCCTTTCCAAATTAGAACAAGTTCTACTAGTTGGTAACAGCCCCCTTACCTGCATGAACAATTTTAACAATATTTGTGTGTATTTCTGGCTTAGCTATGCCCTCTCCTGAAACTCCATCTTTGCAAATGAAGGAGTAAAATATTGCTTAACATGCTCTGTGTATCACAGTAAGAAGCACTTTAAGCCTGTTCTTAGATCCTCTCATGAAAGGGGAGTTGGCTCTATATATCTAAAATTCCTTTTAATGTACATTACCAGCTTGAAGACTTACACAGCCTCAGGCACCAAGAATTTGCTGTCTGCATCATCCTAACTTTCAGAACGATTTCCGATATCAGAAGTCCAGCACAAAACCTTTCACAATTGAATGAAAATACAGGATATTTCTGATGGAAGTTAGAGCAGCCACTCAGTAAAGTGTATTTTTTAAGTGGAAAGATTTTTTTTAGTTGAAAGAAGAATATTAATTCAGAGATCAATAAATAGAGATAGAGGGATAGATAGATAGATAGATAGATAGATAGATAGATAGATAGATAGATAGATAGATAATACATACACGTTCCAGCATTAAAAAAACCTCCAAAACTATGTGTGTAGGTATTTATTTACTTTTTGCTCCACCTCACCGTGTGACGAGCCGGAGTCGCCCGTGGGCCTGATGCAGCAGCGCCTCTTAGTGATGGAAGTCAAGTCTGCATTTAGCTACTACTGGAGCAGGAATATTTTTGCTTACCTTTCTGTTTCCTTGATTCCCAAGTCACCAACACAGCAGACAAACATTTTAGCTTATATCTGAGAGGTTTTTTTTACTATGCAAGCTACAGTTTCTGTCGTGTTTATGGATAGGCATGGATTTGCACCACAATCTCCACTTTGGATCATGGGTTGGCATTTCTCTTTTTACCTTTTTTTAGTGTAGATATACTTTTAAAACCTGAAACAAATCTTTTAACTGTTACTGAAACAAATTCCCATCTTAAATCTACTAAGGATGCATTTTGATTACAAGATATTTGATTTGCTAACCAGTAGAATTTCTAAAGAGATTGTAGTCTGAGTTCTTATTTAGCCAGGAATTTTTTACTAGCTTAGGGGGCTGAAATTCAATGGAAGCCTTTATTCATACACAAGTATTGATATTAAAATACAACTTGTCAAACAACCTTTGCCTCTTGCTGGGTTTCAGTCTGATAGCATCCTTTATGAGTGTGGTGGAGAGCAGCTTATTACTGGGAGACCTGGCCAACATGAGTTCAAAAGACTCATGAAAGTGGAAAAAAAAAAGGTGTGAGAAGAGTGGAAAGTATTAAGTGAAACTCATTTAATTCAACATGGTCTCTACAATAAAAGTTGATTCTAAGTTCTTGATACAAATTACTCCAGTTAACGGAAAAAAGGCACATTTGTTATTTTTAGAATCACAATTGTAAATCTTTTATAAAATCCAGAATATTTCACTTAGAAAAACTGGTAGCCTACATATCTTCCTTCCTATGCCCAGAAATACTTAATTTTATGCCAAGTATGTTTTGGAAAAAGTGATTCAACGGTTCAGGTGGGGGACTATGAGAGTGAAGCAAGTGTGTAACCCTAACACGAGTGGCACTAACCCCTGAACATGCCTAAAGCCCTAGGTAGCTCATGCTGGCCTTCTTGTATGCTTTTCAGACCTTAGCATTAGAAGCTTCCTTATGGGTTGGTTTAGTGTTTCCTCTGGTTCCTTATCATCTTTGTGAGACTCATTTTTATCAGACTTCTTTAGTGCCCCTCACGTCGGTGCTCCTGTCAGATAAGCTGTGTCGGGTCGTTCCGAGCAGCGCCGAGGGAGCCCCGGCTCTGCGGGCACTGCTCGCCCGGGCAGCGCATGGAAACGCCTCAGCCCTTCTCCCTGCTTCTCCGTTTGGGACGGAGCGGGGAGAGGGGCCAGTCCGAGAGCTTTTGAAGCTGCTGGCATACTGCAGCCACATTTGGCAGAAGGATTGGTGGTGTAAGGCAAATCAGAAAGCAAGGGCATCCTGTCCGGGGTGAGAGATCTGATTTGCAGCAGCATTTTGGTTCTGCCGAAGCGCTTCTCCCCCAGGTCTCTGAAACCGACGGGGAGAAGCAGTTGCTGTTGGAGGCCTCCAGAGGGAGATCCTGCCCATCTGAACCCGAGTGCCTATCTGCTGTCTTAATTCCACACGGAATTCCTGAATGTTTCATGAAAGAAGATGATCAGGGCGTGGAGGGGGAAGCTAGAAACACTGTGGCTGAAGAACCAGCTGCAGCACGAGTTCATTTTAAACCGAGAGAGACTCTTACCTGGAAAAAACATCCCAATCCCTCCAGTGCTGGGAAAAGCTGTAACGACATCTCACAGAACTCGTAATCCATTATCTGGAGAACCCTTCATTGGGTCTGTAACCATTCATCACAAGAGAAAGCAACATAGAATTATCAGTCTGGATATGTTGACCATACTGAGTGTTAGCAATTCTTTACATAGTTCAAAAAAGCATAAAGAGACCTGGAGGAATAGCTGTGGTCACTAAAAGATGGTTCAAATCAGACACAAATCCCTGGCAAAGCCAGAAATTGATGTGTTTTGAATTCAGGGAGTTAAATTCACCCGAGTGTGGTTATATCTATTTAAATGAAAATATGTTATAACAGTGTTTTTGAGATGCCATTCTCCTGGGATGAGTGCTAGTGAACAACCACATCTTTCCCAGAATGTTACTTGTACTGAACTGGCCTAGCAAGTGCATAAATTGCCGCAGTTTGAAGATCACAAGTGGGAGGGGATGCCAAGGAGTGTTGGCTGCCCATGGCAGATGTGATGAAGCCCCTGACTGGGCAGAACCACAGCTCTGCCTAACACCTTAGCCATGATGGCAGTCAAAAAACACCAGAAAAGATGGTCCTTACCAAACATCCTCAAGGGTGGCAATAAACACGACCAAAACCACTGTTTGATACCAAAGAGCAGTACCAGAACCAAAGAGCCTCCGACTCCCTTAGGGATGGGTAAGAGCTGATCAAATCTCACTTAACATTATCTGTAGTAGACAAAGAGTTAATTTAATCTACCTGGTAGCTGTTCACTATTGCCACCAGTAAGGTGTCTGTATCACTCTATTTGTCCTTTGGATCTGGAATAACTACTGGTCCTGACCAAGGGTCCCTGTCCCACCCTTGCCACCAGGATCAGCTGGTGAGTGAGTGGTGAAAAGCATTGCCTGGATCACCTGCCCTGACTGCAGTGTGGCAGCAGTGCTCACCTGGTGCAGTGTTCATACCAGCTCATTAAAGGTGCACTCATGGAAGTTTATCAGCTAAAAACATTGAAAAAAATGATCATGATGGAGGAAGCCCTGCTACGTGTGCCCCGTCTGCCCTGATGCTGTGCTCCTGTCCAGGGTGAGGGTGATCTTACCCTGCTGCATTTTTGCTAGAGATTTCTAAAGACTCTTTACTCCTAAGTGAAAATGTCCAGGTCTGTCAGGTTTATATTGCATTGGCTTCACACTCTCTGTCCCACTGCCTTGTTCTCTCTCTACTCAGTGTTGGTGAGGCTCCATTTGAAATACATCTTTCAGGAGGGCTTTTTGGTCCAGTTAGGATGGATGCAGAGAAAATGGAGGGGAGGATGCCAGGATTGTTAAGGGCCTATACCTACAAGGAAAGGGTAAAGGAGTTGTACCTGTTTCAGCTGGTGAGAGGAGGATGAGCAAATGATGAAATGTAAGGATGAGCAGATGGTGGAAGGTAAGGATGAGAAGAGTGATGAAAAGGTAAATTCAGTAGGAAAGAGACAATATCATGTGAAATCCCAAGCATATCCATAGAGCATAGGCACAAAACCTCATTGATACCATACTGCTTAGTCTTAAGAGGCTTGTGACATCATACAGCTACACTGATTGAATCAAAAATATTTTCTAGTTGTCTAGTACAATAACATATAAGGCAGCCTATGACACTTCAGAGAGAAAAAAATTTAGGCTATCAAGTAAAGATAATGTAGAAAACCTGCTACATTCACAAAAAAAGATATAGAATGCAAAGTTCGGTAAATAATTCTAAAACTGGGATTGAAAGTAGAACACTAAAAGTATTGATTAAAAACATTTAAATGTTTTAAGAAAGTCCTGCATTGTGAAAATATGTATTTGTCAGTAGTTTTTACCATGAAAAGTATTTGATACTGATAATACCCCACAAATCACAGCTATGCTCTTGTGGTAGAAACACCAAACCTCAAAATGAGGCTGGTGAAAGCCAAAGACGGGTTATGTAAACTCCTTAACTAGTACTCCATCTAACATTCTTTATCATCTTTATTTTTCCTTTTAATTGGCAATCACCATGTTTAGGTTAGCCAGGTGGCAGCTGGGTTTTGCCCTGCAGTACCTAAGAATAGTTATGCTGCTTTGGCTTCTTGCTTTGATACTTCTTTTTCCTGAAGATTTGATCCCTTACTTGTGCTGACAGTCGAGGCCGGTTTGAGTCACACTCTTGTGAGAATATTTCTTGAAGATTTGAGTTTTACTACAAGATCTGTCACAGTGTGAAACGTAGCGTGTCGTGTTCCTGTTTAGAAATGACTTCCCTGAAAGCTGTGACCCTGATCCTGCGCACACAAACACACACGAGGACGTTGATATTGGAGTAACCCCCAAAACCACTGGAAGTATCTCAGGCATAAAGCTATCTGTACAGGCGCATGTTTATGAGTTGCTGAATACTGCAGGCACACGTACTAAGGTGATTATAATGCAATTGAATACATAATACAATCTGACTTTGGTTTCATAAGGTGAAAACAAATAGATGAACAAGGTTCTTTTACTCACGAGTTCTTGAAATCTGTCCTCAGCATGTTTAAACTAGTTCAGAGCAGTTGAAATCCAGAGATACTGGCCCAAATATTTTAGAACTTGGAAAGGGAAGTGAATTACAGAAAAACAGGAGTGAAATGCATCAGAGCACTGAAACTGATAGGAACAGAGCACTGAACTGATAGAGGCAATATTTTTCTCCCTTCCACAAATAAGAAAACCATGCCGAACTGAATGAAAACCACAGATGTTTGTCACCATCTTAGCCCAGGTTATGCAATCACAGAATACATGAAATGACCAAGAAAACAGTAATTGGCCTATGAATCCTGCTTTCTTTATGTTGATAGACAACTAGATAAATACAGCAATAATGATAATTAATTTAAAATAAAAATTAACTCAAATAATGAAACCAGCGAACTCCAATAATTTAAGAATTATTTGGGCTGTGATTACTAGACCTGTTTATGGACAAATATAGTCAGAGACTACAGCTGACTGGCAAGGACTCTAGTTTGCAATGCCTTGCTTGTGGCAGAGGTTCATTTTTCTGGGTAGTAATGAATCAACCTGAAGGTTGACTGGTTTGGACAATTCTTCTTCCGGTAGCAAGTGCTATATATCAGTGTTTGGGCTTAGTATTTCTAAATAAATCACTGCTTATTTAAGCTCATAGGAACAGTCAAATGTTACTTATTTTTGAAACTTCAGTAGTCTGATTTCTTTACTTACTGAGAAAAATTTAAAAATATTAATTCCAATATTACATTTCATTTCCTTGAACTAAATGAATGTAGTCTTCTTTGAAGTGATAAGGAAACAGAGATCTGAAACTCATTCTGGTTTGTGTCCATGAGCCTCCATCAACTGTTTCACCTTCTTCTGACCCAAGTACCATCACTAAGCTCAGGGCATGTGCCCTCAATTACCTTGTGCTGCGCACGTCAGAAGCCAACCATCACTGTTGAGTGAGCCAGCAACTGAAGTGAGGAAAGAGGAATCTGTGCATAAGAAAGTACAATCCTAAGGTTGTAATGGCCTGAAAGTGCAAGTTTCAGTTAGTGAAACCCCAGCCAGCGTCCTGGAGCCCCTCCTGACGGACTTCACACAGAGAAAACATGACTCCTCCGCGTCTTAAAGCACTGTTGCACTGCAGGGTGCTGATGTTTTGCTCGTAAGGAGCACTGCCCTGGGCTTCGGTAAGCAGGGCACCCTGCCAGCACCGACACTGACGGAGCTGAGCTGCACTTCTGCTCCCAGCTCCGTGGCAGCCCCACCTCACAGCTCCGCACGCAGCCCTTCGTCGCCGCTGGAGCTCGCTGGGGCCCCCATCAGTGCAGTGCTCCTTGATCTCCTCGTTCAGCAACTTCTCACTGAGGCTGCCCAGGGAGGGATCTGTCATCAGCCACGAGAAGTGAATGAGGAGAAAAACCCGAGTGGCACTCGTGCTGTTGTGCACTTACCCACTCAATCTCTCCCCCACAGGAGCATACACCTTGAGCATCTCTCTCTGAAACCCTTCTCCAGGCTGTCAGGCTGTACCTTTATCAGCCCAGAAGTGCTGCTCTGCACTGTTGACCTCTGTCCCAGCAACATTATGATGAATATAACAATTTGTTTTCTTGGCAGAGTTTCTGTGTGATACAGTAGATAAATTACATCAATCAAACAAGCAATCCACCCATCCCAAATGGATAATGAAAAACTGTTAGGACTGATGTAGTGAACCAGGCCAGAAGTCCACCTAGTTCATTAGTCTTTCCCTGAAAGTGGCTGACACAAGGTGCTTGGGAAGCATGTGGTCATTCTTCCCCGGTTCACCGCCCATTCCTCAGAGATCTGCAACTAACTGTCTTGCTGAGAGGTGACATCTTTCTTTTCACAGCACTTGAAGTGTTTTTCTTCCATGAATCTAATTGTTTTATGAATATGCACAAAATTTTGAAATCTATGACACCCTCTGGAAGTGTTCTGCAGCTTTTTGCTTTGGAGGCTTGCTTAATTTCCATTTTTATCTTAACCTTACTAACCCTATTTTATTAAATGAAAGCCTGGTGTTTTTGTTACTTTCTGACTAGTGAGTTGTGGTGGCTAATTTAAGGAAGGTAAAGAAGGTACTGGGGGATTTAACAGGCAAATAAGTATTTAAAAGGTGTAAACACCCATGATACACAAAAAATCTGGTGTAGTAAGAAAAAAAATTTAGAGAAGAAAATGAGGAGAACTCTGTTTAGCTTGTGAAGAAAAATGCTGTCCAACAGTGCAATGTATTCCTATCTGAAATATCTAGTAAGAGATTGGTTGTGTCTAAAAATGGGCTGAACTGGAACCCTTAGGAAAGACTGGGTAGGGGTACTTCTGCATTGGCATTAAATAGCTACTAGATGCTTTCTCTCTCTGCAGTGAGTTCCTTTATGTTCTTCCATACATGGGAACCAAACTGCACATCTCATGTCTGTGTCCCTGCTCTTTGTGCTTTGGCATCTGATCTAGTTTGGGTTTTGTCCCATCAGTTTCAGATAAGGGTTATAAATGGATCATACAATGTTTTTTATCTAATCATCATTTTATATTAGAGGAGGAAGTTTTAAATCCATTTATTGCTTGCCCATTTAATCTCCCTATACCTAATAAAGATACAGCTAGTTTAGGAAACAGTAGCAGAACAATTCTCTGGTCAATACCTGCAGAGCATTAGCTCAATTGGCTCCAGGTGCCTCCCATCACAGTCAGGCAATTGTCCTTCCTTGTGTCCTCCTAGGACCTGGACACACATGGCAGTGGTATGGAAGCAACTTTTGCAGGGCTTTCTGTGCTGTAGGATTTTGCATCTCTTCTATGCTCTCTAAGGACACACAAAAAATGCAAGAGGAAATAGTCAGGCTCTGCGTCTGTGTGGATTTACTGCTTATTAAAACACCAGCATTTCTGGACATCAGATGCCCAGCCTGGAAATCTAAATAAGTTGGTAAAAATAAACAGGGCAGACAGAACTCAGTGCATTAGGTCTAATCCCGATGATAGCATGGCGTGGCCTCATTTCACACTGGGAACTGGCAGAGGTAGCAGATAAGGAGACAGTGGTGACAGATGCCAGTCGGCACCAGATGAGGAAGCCTGGGTTTATAGCCCACACTCTGAGTTAATAATGGCCACAAAAGAGGACATACAGACCAAATTGTATGCACTGGTGAAAAAGCCAGTCCCGGCAAATGAAAGCTGGGGTTTTGTGTGCTCCAGTGCAATGACTGTGCTGAACACAATACATGTGCTGCTGCAGAGGCAATTGCCAAAAACCTTTTCAAGATTCCTTTAAATTTTCCCTTCCTTAAAAAAATCACATAAAATAGAGCTGGAAAAAAAAATTAACTTTCTGACTGACTGTGGCTTATGAGTGCAACTTTTCAGTCCGTTATAGCAAAGAATGGTAACTGAACAGAAAACTCTGTTGGGATTCATCAGCTACAGACTGTCTTTTTTTAAATTACTGCACCTCTACTCACATAACTTTATACTTGCTTTAAGAAGTGGTGTGCTTACAAATAGCTGACTAGGAGAGATTAAATGTCAACATACATCTGTTGTGTTTTTTTCAGAGTGAAGAGGGAAATTTTCAAAGTTTTCATTCTTTATCTTGGGGAGACTGAGGTGCCCTATGGGGCAGATTCCTTCACTGCTGCTGCTGTGTGAGGCTGTGCCTCTCAGCTGCATCACAGTGTAATGTGGGCAGAACTCTAGTATGGAGTTTACTTGGAAATAACTGCTTGGAAGTGAGATGTGGGACACAGAGTGTGGAACTAACTGTGACAAGCGATTACTAAAAGCAACACAATGGGGAATTTTCATAGATATAAAAGCATATATCTAAATGATCTGGGTTGAGATGTTGAGCAAATTGTTTCATCTTCTTACAGTGGTTCAAAATGAGGATAATTATACTTACCCTATTGAATAAACTAATTAGAGATCTAAACATAGAAGCACAGTATGTTCCTAATGTGATTATCCTCAGCTCAAGGAAGAAAGCATATCAGAGAGATAACTGGAAAGGGAAACAAAAGGAATGTCAGCCCTTGGTCTGGTGCCAAAGTGGCAGAAATGCCTCTGTGGCATTTAGATAAGGACTGCCATGAGGAGTTCATCAAGCACCTTCACAGCTCTCTTCCTCCTTCATCAGCATTGACTCATATACCAGTGGCTGTTCAGGTGTCAGTAAACTAAACAGAAATGGCATCTTCTTCATTCAACCACATGCTACCTCCAGGATCAGTCAAACAACTTCATTGTTTCATCTTCTGATCTTCAGTGGGCAGCACGTGCTCCTGTGAAGACAGTCTGTCACTCACATCAGATATAAGATGGGAGGGGGACATTCAATATATTTGGTAAGTCCAAGGAAGATGTGGGAAGAAAGCAGAAGATGAAGTCAATGTTTTTTTTTTAATAGCCTTCAAAATACAACAGAATGTTGATACAGTGAGGAGTCTGTGCTAAGTGAATATGTTGGTACCTAACTACTGTCTATACTTGACACTGATCAGGCATCTGATCCACATGCAACAGGGACAATCAGTGCCCTTCAGGTACTGAATACTGAACACAGCCCAGGAAGACCTCATAGTAGAGCTCAAACAGAAAAGCAGGGATCAAAAGAAAGCCAAACCTTTTTGCAACACAATACCCTCCATGTTACTCTTGGTTTCATTGCTCCAGATTGAAAGAGGTTTAAACAAAGCCTTTATTATTTCTTCATATAGAATGCACCATGCTAACCTCAAAAGCTTCAAAAAGGAGAGTAACTCCTGGTTTGGCTTTGACTGGCCTAATATTCTCATTGCTTTTCTGACACACCACATTTAGATATGAAATACTGGAAGGTAAAGTTTTGGAAAGCATTACAGTACAGCTGTGCTGGTAGCCCCTGTCAGTAAAATGGTTGTGATGAGTACCTAGGTTTTTGTTAGCATGGCAGAATTTCAGCTCTCCTCACTGTTTTAGTGAAATAAATGATTTGGGCATTTCTGTACTATATAACTGGCTCTAGAACCAAGCCTTTAGTCAAAAAAAATGCATCCGCTGCAAACCATATTGTCAGCTGGCAAAGTTCTGATGGTTATACAGGGCTTGGCTCAAGTAAACTAGGCTCTATCCCACCAACTCTTACCTGTTAATACTATTTCTTTGCACTGTCTTTTCATCTATCTTCAGAAAAGCAGACAAACCTAATGAGAGGAGATTGTCTCCATCTCTGCTCACCTCTCAAAAGAACATCTTGAGGTTGGTTCCCTAATGATTCTTGCTTTTTGTCAGAATACCTGGGAAAGTATTGTAACATTAAACCATTGTTTGAATCTTTTCTTTTGGTTCCAGGGTAGAAGTTATCCTGCAATGGGTTATGAGAAATAAATACAGTATTCTGGGCAGATTTTTCTGAGTGGTGATAAATATCCTTAGACTGCTAAATGCAAGACTGACCTATTTTCTTTTCTGCTTTCCTAAAATTCCATTGGTTTCTTTTTTTTTTTTTTTACAACAAGGTGCACAGAAGACTTGTTTTCAGAGGTTTCTTGATAGCTGAAATTCCTTGCTTCTTATTTTATGTTTTATTAAAGGCATGCAATAATCCCTCTACAATGCACTGCCTGTCAGGTTCAATTGCTTAATTAAGTTATTGTGATGAAGTCATTAGAACTATAACAGTTTATATCAATTATCCATAGCCAGCTCACCGTTAGTAATAAAATGTTAGTATCTTATTTTGAAGTCTAGATGCTACTTTTCTGCTACGGGCCAGAAATAATAGCCTGAGCATATAATTGAAAATGTTGGCTCCCTTTTATGGCCCAAAGTCAGTCTCCTCTCAGTGTCCATGTATGTATGTCCTTTCTTAACTACAACAGTAAACTGATCAAAAATAAACTAAGAAATAGGAAACTGCTCAGCAATAAACTCCATCATGTGATGTATAACTGAATGTTGGTGAATTACAAATAGTGCACCCATATGATGGAAACTAGGCGTGATTTGAAAGGGACATGGATACCCACACAAATCACAGCATTTGCTAAATATTGTTCCAAGCTTGCTTATGGCTATATGGCTTTTTCTCCAGGATTGAAGCTAAGTTTGAAATGAGCAAAGAAAGAATGAAAAAGGTTCACATAAAAATTCTTGGTAGGCACATCATTAATTAGGTATTATAACAGGACTGATGCAGGTCATGTGCTCTTAAGAGCTCAAGGAAAAAAAAAACCTGAGCATTGAAACTAATGGTTCCATTTACCTGTGGGAGAGGTGTCCAAATCCAGAAAAAACCCCAGGAGTTAATGTCTTCCATAATGGTCACATCTGATTCTCTGCCCACTGCAGTCATAGCACAGGATATTCTCTCAACATGTTTGAGCTGTTGTTTGGTAGCAAGTGGGGCTTTGGGATCAGAAAGAGAATATTCAGCATTTGGGTGGAATTTACATATATTTTAAGATCCTTATTAAAATTAAAATGAATAACAGTCTGTATAGGTAGCCATTGTCAATAACAAATCAGCTCTAACAAATTCGTTAGCTGACATACAATGTTTCAGACAGCTTTTTGTGTCTCTTGTTTTACCACAAACTTCTTGTGCTTGCCATAAGGACTTTTACTGCTGTAATATTTAGCTGATATAAATTACAGCCTCTTTGAATTAAAAGGGTATGAGTACCAAGTATAACAAAATATTTCCTGAATGTTCTGTGAAAGCCTAAACCAGCTGCCCATATTGTGCAATCAGCTGCTGGTTTTGTCCCTGTGCTGGTCTATATCCTACTTCTCTTGCTTCAATTCATGAATACAATTATTCAAAGAAAAAAACAAATTGCTGGAAATGACATGTCCATGTAGTTTTTCAGCCATGAAGTCAGTGTTCTATGATGCACACCACTTCCAAGTCAAGAGCTGTCCACTCCTGTGACGTGCTGTAGAGGAAAAGGGGCTACATAACTGAAAAGGTCTTTTTAAAAAAATCTACAGTTTTAAAAATTACAAAGAAAAAATACATGAGGTGTAAGATCCAGACATGATTGCAGAACTATTTTAAAAGGTAGATTATATTTAGCAGGGGCAAACTTCACGTGTTTCAGTGCAGCTGCACAAGGGATGACTGACAGGTAGCTTCTAGGCAGGGCTGGGTCGGCCTTAAAAAATAGTCAGGAGAAATATCCCTCTGCATTACATGCAAATGACACTGGTGCTAGATATAGTCTCACTATAAACAAGAAACAGTTGTAACACTGAGACCTTTTTGCAGGTTCCTTGTTCATTTCTGTCAATTTTAACATCAAGACAGCGTATTTGTTCTCTGGTTTAGACAACAGCTGATGTTTGCAACCCTGTGGTGCTTTATGCAGGAGGTGATACTGCAGTGACAGCATGACTCTCTCCAGCCTTCTTGTGAGCAAAGACTGTATATATCTATAAATGATGGATGCTGGAGGTGAATAGGAAGAATAGAACCAGCTCTTCCTACATATTCAGAACTGAGGGAAATGCTTTTTTTGTCTTCTCCCTTCAAAATGGAAGCCCAGTCTGAAGGATCTTCAGGTGCAATGCATCATAGTCAGGCACTGTCAATCACTGACCTTATCACTTAATCAATATTCACTCAGGAGAGTATTAGGTAAAGATTCTTCACCCAGAGGGTAGTTGGGCACTAGAACAGGCTTCCCAGGGAAGTGGTCACAGCACCTAGCCTGACAGAGTTCAAGAAGTGTTTGGACAATGCTCTCAGGCACATGGTATGACCCGGGCTTGTCCTGTACAGGGCCAGGACTTGGACTCATAATCCTTGCAAACCCTTCCAACTGAGGATATTCTAGTGATTCTATAAACACATTTTTAACAAGGAACATATACTCAACATTTCTCTTCAAATGTCAGTGTAAATCTTCTTCAGGCATAAAATACTGAGTTGGCTGAATATGAACAGAAAAAGGGTAGAGAAAATACCCATCCTTATTATTCAGTTTGATGATTTAACACACTTCAGCATTTAAATTATTTAAGGAGCTATACACTAATTTTTTAATCAGTCACCCTGAAGACTGCATAAAATAGCTGCTCTTAAGCATTAGAGAGAGAATAAAGTTTTTGTCCACATAGTGCAATGAAATTTTGTAAGAAGCTTCCCACCTCTGACTAACTCAGAGAGCATTAACATTCCACTTCTCTATTCAATCTGCTCCTCATCAGTCATTGAACTGGCTGAGAAATGGTTTGAGCTTTGGAGCTGGTACATGGCTGAAGGGAACTGGTGAAGCCTGAAAACAGCTGGGTTTGTTCAGCAACACGAGCCTGTAGCGAGCTCCTCTTGAGCTGGCTTTAATATCCCTGTACAGCACAGAGACTGATGGAGCGGAAATTGAGAATGCAAACATAACTTTTATGGGCATCACTTGCTGAACAGAGTGCAAAGAGGTATTCCACATTTTAATATTGACAAATAAAGGCAGAGAATGAAAAGTCATATTTGTACAGAAGGCAACAGCAGCTTTGAAAACACTAACCTTGAAAGTGGCTGCAAAGCAGCAGTTAGAGTGAATAGCAATTATAGTGAATAACATCCTCTTCTGTAGAAAGGCCGTGACTCAAAGTCTTCAAATACCAAATGTATCAGTGGTGCATGAACTGGCATGATGATAGCCAGGCCATGACTGGAATAATGGGCTAAATACTTCTTCCCATCACACTCCAAGTATCTCACATTACATGTCTAAGAAATGAAAAGCACAGATCAGTTGCACTGCTTGCAAATATGTGCCTGAAATATCCATGTACCTCACGTTCTCCATCACTTAAAGACTACTAAATCAGCTATCTACATCAAGAATTGCTTTCTTTATGTGCTGGACATGAAGGAAATGTGGAAATACAAATGCTGACTATTCCATTTGATAAAGTGCATTACACTTTTCCCTTCAAATACACAGAATATTTCTCCTCTACTCACTATATTTTTATTTTTGTAATTGAATTATGTTCACTTTTACAATAATGTTTTGTTCTTTAAGTATATTATCCACAGATGATCGGCAGATTTCTTTGGTAATAACCTCAAACAAGTAAACTAGAATCTGAAATTGTAGATACACAGCCATGTTAAGAATTTATATACCATCGTTTTTATTAAGAATAACCAAACTGATTAATACTTGCAGCACATGACAACAAAGTGCTCACAATACAAAAAAGGAACTAATATAAAATATTAATTTTAGGCTCTCAGTAACAAAAATGCATAAGAAATGCTGATGGAGAATTGCAGGGGTGTGATATAAAAGGGGAAGTTTACATCATATTAGAAAACCCATCAAAAGATTTGTCAGATTTTATCTTGTGCATAGAATTTTTAGGAAAAAAGTCAATGGTTCATGGAACATAATTAAATCAATCAGTCAGTACATATTACAGTTCTCATAATCCATGATGACTCTGCTCATACAACATAAAGCCTGTGTCATGAATGTGAGTTGTCTACACAGGACAGGGATTTGTGCTCGTTACTGCCTTCCAGCCATTGGATTTCACTCTTAAGCCCATTGTCATTACTGGTGCAAGGAGCTGAGACTCATCTGAAATCTGCCTCCTTCTACCAGCCCTCTGCCATGGATCCTTCCCAGGGGAGAGCATCCACCTTTCCCTGTCAGCACTGGCTGCCATTCCATGTCAGTAGGTGATACCTCGACATTGCATTCATCGCACTCTCTTTCCAAGCCTCTAACTTCTTTTTCAAATCTCTGGCTGTAGTGGCCTCAAGACGATAGAGTCAAGCAATACTGCCCAAAGTTAACTTGAAAGTTACTGTAGGGAACCACTAAGAAATGCCCATAGAATTTGAAATATTGATGTGAATTCCATAAAATGATAAGGAAATAACTTTGTTCTCATGGAATGTGAAAGGAACAAATGCACCAAAGTACTTATGTAACTTAAGCAACTCATCAGTGTTAGTGGTCTTCTCTGTGTCACTGGAAGATAAAGCCAATTTTGACAATTAAATGGCAAAGGTTAACATAAAAGGTTGAATTGTCAGTATTAAATAGCATTTACCTCCTGTATCTATTGTTATATTGCTATCCCCAGGGCATCTGTGATGATTCAAACACACAACACCTAAACAAGCAGCTATGTTTTATAATTGCACCAGAAACAAGAGCTACTGTTAATATATACTTTTAAAAGGGTTTCCACACCTACGAGAGAATTCCTCATTTAGAGAAAGGTAGAAGCTTTATTTATGTAGATGGATAATTGCATTGAATTTGGGAAGATTATTTATCTGCATTTAACTAACCCCTAATCCTCAGCCACATGGTGCTGAGTGTGAATGGAGATCCTGCTGACCAAGGTGCAGCACAGCCTTGCAGTATTGACAGCCAAGTTACAATATTAATCGCATTTATGTAACATCTCTTGTCTAAGTACCTCCAAGCACTTTACGAATGTTAACTAACGAGAAGCCTGCCCATGCTCTTTTTGAAGTCAGTGGCAGCTTTCCAGTTGTCCTCAAAGGGAGCAGCACAGGCTCTGAGCCTCATAATAAAGTAAAAGTAGGTTAAGGATCTCTGTGTTCACTGGAGAAGAGAGGGATAGTGGAGCTGAGGAACAGAACCCAAAGGGCTTTTCTCTAACTGTAGGGCTGCCTTTCTCTGGAAGAAACTGTAAAATAATTTATTGGTGAGACCACAAAATGAACCATAAAGAAGGAGCTGCTCATAAAGGCTTAAGCTATTGTTGCCTTAGAATGTGACCTTTTTCTTATTCCAATAACAACAACCAGAGACAAAGCTGGGCTTCCAGGGATATCCCTCTACAATTGCTGCAATGGCCCTGCAAAGACCTGCTCCTTGGAAAGGCTTTTTTTTTTCCTCCCTAAGGCATTCTCTGCAGAGGTATACAGCATTTCTAGAAGTCTAGTTGTTTTGCTACTACATTTTCTGTGCCCATGACTGACCTGTTTGCACATCAATGCTCTTGATTTCTTGAGCCATAGTAATTTTAGAAGGAATGAAGTCAGTAAGTATCTGCACTTGCACTCTTAAGCACTTTCCTGGTAGCTGTCCTCAGCCCTGATTCCCATTTCAGCCACGTGCTCTGGCATCTCATCTTCATTCAGATTCTCACAGGCAGCCAGTGGTGCCTCCTTTGTATCAAATGCAGAGGTCCTCATGGAGGCACCAGGGTGATGGCTCTGCCAGAAGTTGCAGGCTTTACCATCCCTTTTGCAAAGATAAATAGCATTTAGTGGAATGGCACCATTTCAGCAGTAACTGGAATACAGTCATAAAGAGGATGTTATCAGAGATATTAAATGAAAGGGGAGGATTTCACAGCCTAATTCAATGCTGTTTCAAAACAAAGAAGCTCCAACAATGCATCCAAAGGGAAAGGAACCCGGAAATAGCCTGTAGTAATTTTCTTCTAGTCTGCCTATATTTTAGAAGATTGAATTAATTTTTTCTGTGAATGATGCTGCCAGGGAGCCTGCAGCCTGTTTCCAGGCAGCTCTCCATCAAACACCCACGTGACATAGAAAATGTATATGAAGGCTCTGGAAGTTCCTGTGATGCCATGTGTGTTATGCTGTCCATGTGGCTCAGCGAGGAGAACTGCTGTAGCGTGTTCCACCAATATAAATTAGATTATTTGGACCTTACAGAAGACATCTTCACAGAAATTGTCCCTGCTCAGCAGTGTGCAGAGGGAAGAAAGTCTCAGAAGTGTTAATCATCATGTTATGATTCATCCACACAAGAAGATTTAAATGAGCACTTTCAGTGGTTACGGACAGGACCATCTTCCTGCCTTACCAGTCACATCATTCTTTTCCTTTTAATATATTCTAAATGGCATCAGCTCTAGAGATGTAAAAGTTTCTTATCTCTGAAACATGATCCCCCTGCCCCAATTTCTGGCTAAATTTGCTGCCTGCCTCCCAGTTTGCAGACTGCTCACCATCCATCTTCATTGACTTTTCCCCCACACCACTGTGAGATTAGAACACCACGGGAAATTAAAGGCAGTGCATATAAATCATGTTTATTGTTGCCTCAGATACAGAAAGATAACAAGAATCAATAAAAAAGGAATGATGACTCACAGTTTTATTAGTATATTCAGTTTTTCATGAGCTGAGTCTTCATAAAGAAAGTGGTTTAATTGGGCCACTGAGATCTTGATGAATTCATATATTCTTGGCTATTTATCTTCTGAAACCTCAGTTTCTGCTTTTCCATAGCACTTAAAATCATGAGGGAAAGAACTTTATTACTCTCTGAGAACCTGACAAAGTTCTGAAAGCTAGAGAGGTTTGTGAAGGCAGAATTCATAGTGGAAAAACTTAAAGCCAATCTGAATTGCATGAGGCATGCCTTGGACTTTATGCTTAGGACTCACCTGTCTCATGGGACGAAGTCAGTCACTGGCTGGTGACAGGTTGTGATTTATGTCAGGTAGGACTGGAAACTCATGGCCTGTTTTTCAATCACATTTTACATCTGATTTTTAGTTCTACTTAGAAAGCAAAATTAGTAAGTTATTCTAAATGCAAAAGCAATGTTTTCTTCTTAAGTGTAAGAGAGCTCAGTAGATTCCTCTGGCTGTCTGACAGTGGATTGAAAATTACTTAAAGTAGATTGAACAGCTGAAATGACTCCAAATGTACAGCATTTATTCAATGCCAGCACAGGAAGTGTACAGCTTTGTTAACTTGATCTCCATTCTTTCTGCTAAGGATCCATGAACATTGCCAATGGAAAAGAAAAAAATCTTGTAATGCCAGGCAGCACAAGTGAACACTGAATTCTGGGCTGTCAATCCAATCCAGCATGCTGAGTGGCTAATTCAAAATAATGCAGAAATGTATGAATGGAACAGTTAAAGAAAACCTTTAAAACACACATAGCAAAATAACAGCAAAGGCAGTTCACTGTAGTTAAATTGTTATACTTACAGCAAATGACTTGTACTGATTACTTTAGGGCACTAGCAAGAACTGAAAGAAACAACACACAGATGACTTAAAATACTGGAAACAGCAACAATGCCAGGTGCCCTGTAAGGGCAGCTCCCAGTGCAGGGCCAGCAGTGGGAATGAGACTTTAAAGTAAATTTTGAGTTAAAGAAGCAGACAAAAGGAAGTGTGCTCTTCAAATTAAAGCACACACTAGGTATCAAGGTACCCAAGTTGATTTTTACTTTCAGTAGAATAAACTACTGAGTTCCTGAAAGAACTTTCCAATGGGCGTTACAAGGACAAATAATATAACAGAGCTTATAAACTGATTTGATTAATTTATGAAAGGAAATGTGACGTGGTTGTCAAATAAAACCAGAGACTGGCTATGCAGAGGTGACACTACTCCGGTGTTACTCTTGTACTTTCTTCTTCCAATTTCCCGTCTCAAAGCAGATGCAGTTCTTACATGAAGAGATGTTGTACCCAGCCTTCTCAATCAGTGTAACTTGTCCCTTTCTGGAATCTGACAACCATAAAAAAGAAATAAAATGAGGAAATCAAAAGCTTTCTGCCTCATGTTTACAGTGTCCCACCCTATCAAACCCTTCCTGCCTGTACAGTCCTCGCCCCTTGTCCTACACAGCCACTCCCCAGTTCCTTTAACTGGATTTTGGTTACATAGTGAGTCAACAGGCTTAGTAAATCAGCATAAAGCATCACACACTTTTATTACACAGATGCATTACCAGATTTGTTTCATGTTAAGTGCCTAAATTTATGCTTACTTGCATTATCTTGGCACTATCATTCTAACTCCATCAATATTTGTAAAGTGGTATGCACTTGCTGCATAATAAGAACTGTACACGTACAATTAGTAGTAATTACTACTGCTTATCTTTAAACAAAAATTAGCATTTAAATCTGAATTCCTGAGTAATCTTGTGCTCAATCTAAAGTTCTACTTCAGAGCACTGGAAAGAAGAGAAAAAAATAATGCTAAGGACATTAATTTTATGGTAGTGTCAAAAGTTCATAGATCATAATTAGACCATACATTAAATTAAGAAATCTCAAGCTTATCGTTAGTGGGAAACAAGGATGTAGTCACATAATGAAAACATGTGCTGGATGAGTCAGGATGATGTGGCAACTGCTGCAAGTTGCCCTCTCAGCCATTCCTTGGGAAGGACTCAGACTGCTCCACAAACTCAGGAGCATGCCTGCCTTCCTGGGATGATGCAACAGCTATACAAGTAAAGAAAATGTGTGTCCAATTTTGCTGTGTTTAAAATCTTGCTTATGGGCAAAGAAAAGCCTTCCTTATGAGGAAAGGTGAGAATTTATTATTGGTTTAATCCAGTCCCTGAGCACACACCAGGAACTGATGCCCAGCTGGGCTGGGTACGAGTGCCTGCTCACGCCTCTGCCCAGAGCACCCGGGAAGCACCTCCGCGCTCCTACAGTCGCTCTGTAGCGTAATGGCAGCCCAACTTGGGGTGCTCAGATTTCACTCCTACAGCTGCTTCAGCTGCTGGCCCCACTTCATCCTGCTCATTTGCACCGTGGCTGCAGCAGAACTATGAGCTGCCGGGAGTTAAGGCAGTACATCCTTCACTCACCATCCCCAAATCTCCTGCTCTTTAGACAAACTTTCCCATTCCGCTGTTTGACTGAGGCACTGTTGTACAACTCTGTGTTTGGCCTACAGCCTCTCGTTACTGGGGGCTGCTCCAGGCTGTCAGCCCAAGTCATGCACGTTCCTGACAGGCAGTCATCAGTAGGAAGAGTACAGTCAAATCCTGGTCAGATCCCGGCAGGGACACACAGGCCCCATGACTTCAGCTGATATATTAAACACATTGCAGCAGTGCCATTTTGAGTGAGGGCGCACACAGCAACTTGAAGGAAACATCAAGCATATGTCTCTAACCCCCTGAAAGGCAATGGATATGAACTGTGCCTGGATATGCCCTGACCTCCAGTCTTTGCTAAGTAGAGCCCAATAAAGTGCTTATATTGCCTTCAGTACTGAACTTTCTAAAATCTCTTTTTTTTTTTCAGAAGTCACTTTTTCAAAAGGACAGAAAAATGAGAGGAGAGTAGAAAGGCATTCCATGAAGTGTTACCACAACACAAACATGGCCATTTATCCTAACACCTGGTCTGGAACAATTTCCTTAACAAACAGTTCCCCCACATGCTGGAAGAATTATTGGGGGACCTGATACACTGGGATAAATCCTTCCATGCTCTGAGTGACATTGTCAAAATATCAAGCACTGACTTCGCTATTGTTTGAGGAATGTTTCTGTAAACTGGGAGGAGATTTCTGCACAGACAGGTACAATCTACAGTTGGAAATGAAGAAACCAAGTAAGAGGTTTATGGCTGCTGCTTGCATGGATGACTGCCAATAGGAGGGGGTTTTATATACATAAACTGAACAATTGTATCATTTTGCATTTGCATAGTGTTGGGCTTTTTAAATTATGTAATAAAACACGTCTCAGCAATTGCCACAAAAGGTTAATCTATTTTAAAATATGCAAGTATGTGTATAAATACTAAAATCACAAGAAATCTGGTTTTGTCATGGTTGCAGCACCTGCAGACAAGTAGTCAGGTCACATGGGAAATAGCTTTCAGAAGCAGCTTACAGCTTGTGCTGCATTCCTTGGTTTGAATGCTGTTTCCAGCTAGATATGGGATAGTGATCTACAAAGGAACCATCTCATCCAGTTTTTTCCCCTAAAAGAAACTGCCTTGTATACTTGGTCAATTTCTTCACAGTGAGACATCATTGATGGACATGCTGTTTCAAAACCCATGATAATGGCACAGCACCTTCCCCAGCACTGTCTCAGTAAGAGCTGCAGAACTGTTAAGTCAACCATCTCCTTAAACCTCTTTCTCAAGGGTTAATTTATACAAGTGATATCTGTTTTTATAGAGGGTTGTCCTCTAAGTGAAGATGGTTTGTAGTGTGTGGTAAATTCTGCAACCTGTACTTCACTAATAGTCACTGTCATCATCGTCTGTGTAAGGATAGAGCTTGTGAATTAGTCTAAGGAAAAGTTTTAGCAAAGTTAAGTTTTGATTAACTTTTAAATTGTGAGGCTGCTTTAGTGGGTGACATCTGTTAACATGAAAAGTCACCAGAGGTCTGTTCTGCTGGTCTGTTTCAGGTGGAACCTGTCCCGGGCAGTCAATGCTTTTTGGCAAGGGGTCCTTTGAACAGTCACAGTGGCAGACCTGTATCATGGGAGGTCCTGGTGACAAACTACATTCAACTCACTTCTGCCCCCTCTGCTGTGGCAGATAAGCCATTCTTGTGGGAATGCTGGTTGGCAGGTATAATTCAAAAAGTAGTTACTACAGATCAGCAGTCTTCCAGATGCATATATAAAGTAATATGACAAATTTAAGGGGGAAAGCATTTCAGGCAATGGATTTGGTCAAATAATAGTGCAATTTGTGTTCGAGCTTCTGTAGTTCAGAAAATTTCTCATTTTACTTACATATTATGTGTTCAGAAGGCTGTTCTAAAACTTTGCAGAGCCTGAAGAGAATGTTCAGGCCATGCTGGCCTTAGAGATTCCCTATCTTCTCCATTCAGGGATCTGTAAGATATAAGTATCACCAGTGGGTTTCCCAAACTCTAAGAAAGTCAAACAGGCCTGAGGCTAAAGTGCTAGTTATCTGTTTAGACACATTAATACCAAAAGGCAAACTGTGTCGGTAGCCCAGTCCACCTTAGCCCTGAAAACAAATAAAGATGTGAACTGCGTGGACTTTCCCGCTCGTGACAGCTGCTCGGAGGATGAGTCCAGCCCAGATGCTGAGGGCGGTGCTGAGGACCAGCCTCGCCCATGAATGCCACATATGGGTGAATCTCCTCCCCCAGCTTACTCCCCTTTTATGTTTGTGCAATTAAGTTCTAGAAAAGTTCTATGGTTCTGTTAGCCTAAATGGTTCATTCAAATAAGTTCCTCCCCAAACCCTTTGTTATTGGTTATCTGTCACCGTATGTCATTCCCCTGTTGGTTTATCCTTTTGTTCCGCCCCTTTTTGGTTCAATACTTAAGGTGTTGCAACCGTTCCTCTGGGCTCCTTGTCTGCTCTCCCGTCGGGGAATAAAACTTGGGCTGCTGCTACAAAGAGTCCCTCTCTCCTTCCTTCGCCTCTGCGACACGCTACTGTATCCAACGACTGCCAGCAGCTCCACAGAGAGCCTGAGAGCAGACAGCCTCAGCTGCTCCTTGCCACAGACCGTGACCCACCAGGCTGTTCCTTACACGGAACACTTCGGTCAAGTCGCCTGCTTGGCCTCCGGGCGGTCGGGCAGTCGCCGCGACAGCAAACCACTACCATAGGAAGTTAGGAAGCTTACAAAAGGTGATTTAAACAAAGCAACAAATAACAAAAGCCACTTTCTCACAATACGATCTGTTGTCACTCTGATACAGTTTACCAGAAACCTCGGAGGTTTGCTGAGCTCAAAGGGGAAATGATACAAAATAAAATCAAATCTGCAAACTGCAATCCTGTAATGTAAAAGTAATTAATTCTCACATTGAAAATCCAGGTCTTGATATCTGAAAAAGAATACTGAAGAGACTGGTTTTTCCCACTGTAAATACTGTAAAAACAGAGGACCATGAGCACATGGTCACCACAGTGCGAGGCCAGGAGAAAATGCACCCCTTACTCACATTAAGAGGCAAAAAATCACAAAAATTATTGCAGGCCTGGGGGAATTGCAAATCCTGTCAGGGTTCTTAAAAGATAAATCCTTTTGTGGACAGAGACCAGAAACATGTTGAGCATTAGCTCAGTGATGAAGGTCCATAAACACACAGAAACAAGAGTGTGTACGAGCCCGAGTGCTGTCACTTTTGCCAGGCTCTGACAAAAAAGGCTCCAACAGACACAGGGACACATGATCCCCATCTCACAAATTCCCCTCCAGTTTCAGAGGCAGGCATCCAAAACTCCTCTGAAACTTTGGTCTGTTGCTTTTCAGAGAATGAAAAAGGCAAAGATGAGCATTTTATGAGATGATTGTGTGACCTCACGTAGTGGCCATAGTCCATGCCAAATGAGGAAGAGATCTGTGGGAAAAGAAAACCCTCAAATGAAGAAGAAATTCCAATTCGTGCCCCTGTCCAAGCATTTCACTAGTTGAATTTTGGCTTGTTTGCATACATTACCACAGTTTAAAAGTACATTTACTTTTTCTTAGCAATCTGATGGGGCTTCTTAAATATTTTCTTGTACGTTTTGTGAATTAATCTGTGACAAAATACCTGAATTCTGAAGAACAGTCACAGACAGTAGAAGCTTAAGCAAATATAGACCACACAGCATGAAAGAAATGAGGAGGATGTGATGCAAGGTATTTTGCAACTTAATACTGTACACGGTTGCAGGCAACTACTTATTAAAATATCTGTAAAGGGCAGGGAACTAAACAAGTTCAACAATAATTTCACTAGTGCCCCTTGGCTTAGGTCAACATTGTTTAGGTGACTGTTTTATGACTGTGGAACTCTGTTACCTATGAGCATCTAAGAACACAATGTTCTGCACATCCCATATTGTGTCAGGTTGCTTTCAGGCCACGTCAGAAGATGACAGACTCAGTTCTCCCTAGACTGTGACAGAGAACTGTACATGTGGCTGTAGGTTTTGGCTGTCCAAGGAGGTGTGGGCTCACTTGTGTAAGAACATGTTGAAGCAACAGCTTCATCCAAATGGGTGCTTGTGAATGTTCTGCAACAGTCTCCTAATCCTGCAGGACAGAGGAACACTACTATTTGAGGTTAACTTGGCTCTTTCAAAGAGTGCAGTTAAGGGAATATTTGTATCCTACAACTAGAACACTCTAAATAATATTTCAGGTGTGTTCCTGATGACATGGTGTAGCAATTGAGTCTAATAGTTTACTTCCAATGCCAGTCCAGGGTAGCCAGTCTCTACCATTTCTTGGCTAAGACACTACAGATTTCAGGCAGATTTTCCTGCTCTGAAAAGTCCAAAAGGTATCAGATCTTCAACATCTGTAGTGCTTCCTTCCTTCCTGCTTTATCTCCTCCTCAGTGCTGTAATGCCTCTGTGCAGTAAGTCTGTGCTCTGTTCCCCAGAAAGAAAACATAACTTGCAGAAATAAAGAAGATCCATGTTTTTATTGCTGGGTTTTGTTTTTTTTTAAATTCACATTAGTAAGCAGGAAAGTCAGAATCTAGTTCAGTAAAGTGCAGGCTTTGGAGGATTAAAATAGCCTCTAGATTTGGACTAATAAAAAAGAACAAATCACTTTCCCAAGGGGAGAAGGTTGTTTTATTAGGTCCTGTAGGAAACCAGAAATGCTCCTCCCAGGAAAATACAGACCAAAGTTCCAACCAGCACAGCATGCACATGGCTATTACAACCTTACAAAAGCTTCAGAAAGCAGATGGCGATAAGAAAAAAAAAAACAGCTTTGGGCTTTCCAATTTGCAGGACAAACCCAAGTACCTACATGAGCAAGGGGGAGAATAACGCAATTAAACAGCATAGACTTTTCAGTGCCTTCAACACAAGCATACCTATCAACAGGCTTTTTCATGCCAGATAGAAACCACATACATAGTGTTCTGTAGTGCTTCAACATTTAAAAACAAAATTCTGGCTTTTTTTTAGGATCTATGGTGGAATTGTATACGTGAGATATTTACTTCAAATACTGAATTGATTAATATTTTTATGGTATGTGATGCAACTTACATACCTGTGTGAAGCCTCAATGACTATTTTCTTGGTATTTCTCTCTTTTTACTGTAAATTTTTTGAGCAGGAACCATGCCTTTTTACTTATTTATGTAGAACCATCGTGCTGGAGACCCTGCTACTCTTCCATAACATGGTTTAAAGGAAGAGGCTGACGAGGAAGCAGATGGCTGAGAAATAGATGTCCAGTCTTTGTCTTCTTTCCCAAACACACAAGCAGTAACACCCATCTGTTACTGAAAAATAAGGAGGGAAAGCCTTTGCAGTTGTTCTGGACACGCTGATTGCACGTTGGCCAAAAAGAGACTATTGGAGCCTATGATGAAAGGAAAGAGAAGTTGTTGAATCTTTGCTAAAGTCCACACAGGTGACAATGTGGATTGAAGAGAAATGTCTGAAGTTTGAAGAACGGCTGTAGAATCTCTTATCCAAGGGAGAACCTGAAGCTTAAGTTTGGTGTGTCGCCAGGTATGTGACATGCCATTCCCCACAAGGAGATGGGAGGGGAAATAAAGAACACAGGAAAAGAAAGAAGAAAAAAAAAGAAAAAAAGGGAGAAGAACTCAATCCAGAGCAGGTATAACCACAGCTAAGAATAAACTGCAGGAAAAGGAGTGATTTACCTGAGTGCCATACCTGGCACTATCCAAAACCTGCCACCAGCCGAGACAACTCCAAGATCCAGAAAGTATATGGGAGCTACTAAACAAAGATTCAATAAAATGTTTGAGAGAAGCATTTTATGCTGCTTCCCCTTTATATAGTGACAGTGTTGCACATATACATAAAAGCCACAACTTGCAAGTTCTTAGACTTGGAAGTTGAATTGAGTCCTTCAAAAACATATTAAAAATGCAAATCTCTGCATGGTTGAATAATAGGGTTTCCCAGCAGGCTTTTGAATTAACAGATTTCAACAGAAATTGAGAAGGACTTTAAATTACTTTTTCATTCAAAGGTCTCTCTTAAAAATCCCAATCTGCATGACATCTATTAGGAAATTAGTACAGAATGTCAAAAGGAACAGTTTAGGTCTGCTCTGCAAGCACTTGTCTGTTTACATGTATTGCACTCCTGATATACACAAATCCTGTATTCTTGAATAGGAACTCCTAGCCAACAATTTATCTTGAGGCTTTACTTTGCTCCTTATGCTCTATTTGTAAATGACAGAATTTACCTCAAACCTTTCTGACTACCCTAATTTGATACACTCACAGAAGAGTAATAGTTGAATCATAAAGGGACATCGTCAGAATGTTGAGTTCAGGCCCTACCCTGCTCAGAGTTTAGTCGACTACAGCAGGTTGTGCAGGACCTTATCCAGTTGTACTTCAAGGGTCTCCAAGTCTCTCTGAAGATTCCACAATGGCTCTGGGATACCTGTTTCAGTGTCTGACCACCCTCACCGTAAAGAAGTTATTTCTTAAATTTCAGTGGAATTTCCTGTCTTTCAATTTGTGCCTATTGCCAATTGTCCTTTCTGGGCAGCGGTGAAAAGATGCTGGTTCTGTGGTCTTCTACTACTTTAATCCCTTCTGGTATTTACACACCTTGATAAGATCTACTGAGCCTTCTTTCCTCCAAGTTAACAATTCCAACTGTCTCAGCTTCTCCTTGTATGACACATCTTCCATTCTCCTAATCATCTTTGTGACCTTCCACTGAACTTTCTCCACTATGGGCATGTATTTCTTGCACTGGGGAGCCCAGAACTGGACACAGGTCTCAAGGTGTGGTCTCACCAGTGCCTCACTGGAGAGGAAGAATGACTTCCCTTGACCTACTGGCAATGCCTGGATGTTGTTGGCTGCCTTTTCTGCAACTGCACATTGCTGGTTCACAGTCAACATTTTGCCCAGCAGGAGCCCTGCATTCTTTTCTGCAAAGCTGCTTTCCAGGCTCCAATGTGTACTAGTACACAGGGTTAAACCTCACCTGCTACCGGACTTGGCATTTCCCTCTGTTGAATTTTATGAGGTTAAAGAACAAGAATTGGCCTATTTCTTGAGCCTGTTGATGTCCCTCTGAATGTCAGCACATGCATCTAGTTTCAACCACTCCTCTCAACCTTGTATTGTCTGGAAACATGCTGCGGGTGCACTCTGATAGCACCACCCAGTATAGGCCCTGGTATCAGTCCCCATGGTACTTTATTAGTGACTGACCTCCAGCTGGACTTTGTGCCCAGCAGCTCATTCAGTTTTCAGTCCACCTCACTGTTCATCTATCTAGACTGCACTCTGTCAGTTTGTCTGTATGGATGTTACAGGACACAGCATCAAAAACCTCGCTACAGCCAAGATAAACAACATGCACCACTCTCCTCTCATCCATAAAGCCAGCTCTTCCATCACGAAAGGCAACCAGACTGGTCAGGCAAAGTTTCCTCCATTTATATCCATGTTGACAACTCCTAATCATCCTGTCCATGATATATTTGAAAATAATTTTCTTGAGAATTTGCTGTATCACCCTCTCCCAGGGATTTAGGTGAGGCTGACAGGCTTGTAGTTCCCTGCATTCTCCTTCTTGCCCTTCTGGAATACAGGATGGATATTTGCTTTCTTACAGGCCCCAGGAACCTCCTCTGATTTCCACAACCTTCCAGATGCAATTGAGAGCAGCCCTGCATGCATGGTTGAATCCCACCAAATCCTACTGACTTGTGTACGCTCTATTTGTTTAAACGTTTCCTAACTCAATCCTCCTCTACTGAGGTTAAGTCTTCAGAGCTCCAGATTTTTCCTCTGATCTCCATGGCCTAGGATCCCTGAAAGCAAATCTTACCAGTAAAAACCAAGGCAAATAATTCAGTTCTGTGGTATGAATAATTCAGTTTTATTTAGCTGTAATATTTTTGTATCTGTATTAGAAGTAGCAAATAAATGCAGGCAGTGACTGAGGGATGCCTCTTGAGCATCCTGCACCTGAACAATACCTGTTTAAAACTAGTGCTCTTAGTGGTGAACATGGACCTTGAAAGATGAAAAACTGTTATAAGTAGCTGAGGGCATTTTCTTGCAGAATCATATTGTGATATTGGCAACACAAATCTAGTCTAGGGGAAGAAATAAGAATGATAAATCTCTCACAAAACTGGAACAATATTTTAATTATCATAAAAAAGCCAAATTCCTCCTTGTCAAAAGAATATGAGGAAAACATTCTTTTTTCAAATAAAATCCATAACTTTTATACCTAAATACTGCAGATAATGCAAGAATGAAAGCAATCATTGTCATGCCTTCAAGAACTGAATTTTGAAGTTTCTGATCGAATTCCTGTTATTGTATTGTTAAGGAAGTGGCCTTGTTCACTGAGCTGAAGCAACACTGGGAGAGCTTCCTGTTTAAGCAGCAGGGAGTGCAGCCCTGAGAACATCAATCACACAGCTCATGATATTAACTTGACTGAAGCATTGCAGGAACAGGGCTCCAGTCAGCTTCAAGGGTCCCCTGCAGTGTTATATATGGCAAGATCCTGCAGTTGGTATTTCTTCACTGTGACACAATAACTCCAACAGAAATGGGAAGAGATGGAACAACTTTACAGCACTAGAGAATTGATCAATGGTTTAGCATCCTCTCTCTCCCTAGTATCTTTCAAAAAGGTACAAAAATTTGAGAAGTCAATTACATAATAAGCTACACACTAGTTTCTTGGACAGAACAATAATTGCTTAGCTTAGTAACTAAAAGTCTAAGGCTTAAAGATTTATTACCTTTGTGATTTTAAATTATCTCTACTGTTGCTCTTATTTTTAAAAATACATTTAAGAAGGCTTTTCTGTTCTGGTAGTGATTTCCAAAGAATAACTACTTACTTTTAAATTTGTTGTCTGTTCTACATTCTTTCACAAAATTTCTAGACGAGGAGATACAGTGGTCCTATTAAATCTTTAATAGTCAATTCCTTATGAAAAGTCAATGTTATCATAATTGGTCAATAAAAATGCCAAAACTAGGAGCAGGATCATCAAAAAAGCAGCAATGTCAGACAGATTTGCTGTCTACAACAAAGATCTGGGGACAAAACATCACAAAATGGACTATTCTGACCTGCATAGGAGTTGATGTTATGAACAGATTTTGTTATATGCAGACATAAATCCTGATTTTCAGAGAAGTGATGAAGATGCTACCAACTTGAAGAAAGAGGTGGAATACTGCCTTTTCATTCAGGCTGTTTAATCATTCATGGCCCTAAATACTCACTGAAGTACAGTTTAGAAACATTCAATTTACTTTCATCATAAACACCAATCTCAAAAACCATGGAGGAGATAATAGACAAACATTGCTTTTACACACAATGTAAAGGGTGAAAAGAATGATGCACAGCAGGATAAATATACCTAATGATTTGATTATGATTATGATTTAACTGAACTATAAAGGAAAAAGAAAAGAAGTTATATACAGCAATGAGTATATTCAATTTAATAAAATGCTTCTTCAGTTTCCTAGATAGGTTTTCTGGAAAATAAATTTATATCCTAGAGTGTTTCAGGTACACATAGTGCAATTTCAGGAAGAGTGCTCCTTGACTGAATGGTTGAACTTTATGCAAATGTTTATGCAAGTAACACCACTTATATAAATGGAACACATACCTGAGCTTGTATATGACTTGAAACAACTCTCATAAACCTGAACACTAGTATGCATCTTTGACTACTCTTCCCAGAACATTACTTACTAAAGTTTTGGGCATGTTGTTACGAAGACTATGCTATTATGACTTATCTCACAAATTTGTATTTGGAGAATGCTCATGCTCCATATCCCCTTATGCTTGCAGATGGACACTTAGCAGACATCAAGCTAAGATACAATGAACAAAATGAAACCTCAGTGGCGTATTTCTATGCTCAGTGGCCGACAGTGTGAGGCCCTTGGTCCATTTCCTCTCAGGTGTATATCTCTGAGCTGACCAGCCTGTCCTGCTGCTCTGAACAGCAAAGGCTCAGCCACTAGGACAGACAGCAACAGCTTCTCGCTTGTTGTACAAAGTAAGAGAAAGGCACTGGTGAAGCAGGTGAGTCCCAGAACAACTGCAGAAACATCCAGGGACCCAGTGATGAGTTCAATTGCACTGGGCTGTTTCTGGCTGCAGCAGACAGGTCAAACATCCCAAGTACCTACTTTCTATTCATCACATCACTCAACCTGATTCCACCACACACCACCAGTTCTGATGACTAAAAAGTTCGTCATGACCTAGTGGCTGTCAAAGAGGAGACACCTCAACCTGTGCTGACTGATGTTGTTGGAGGCAGAAGCAGCAAGGGAGGAATTTTAAAAGCAGGAGTCCCAAGAGTACGTGAAGAAGAAGATAAAAGGAATGATGGGAGAAGTGGGAATGAAGTGTTGTAGGTCCAACCTTATCCTTTCTATTGCTGATATGTGCAATTGTAGTAAAGAATTCAAAATGAATGGCAGACAATGAAACCAATAAGGTGCATGAACACTGAAGATGTTTTATGACAAAAACTTACAAAATGTTTCAAAAACAGGACGATAATTTAAACTCAAATGAAAACACAAGACTAACACCAGAAACTCCTGAAGGAAAATTTCCTCCTTCTTACTGACCAGAAATATGATAAGACTGAACATGATAATGCATAAGAACAGGAAGAACCATCCCAAACCAAGTAGCAATGACCACATGAATTGAGAAAGCTATTTAGTGAGAGCCAGTCCTGGGATACAGAAAAAGAAAACACCATAGTTCTCCCTTTCTCACCTTTAAGTTAACTGTGAAATTGAAGTAACCAAAAGGAAAACTTACTTTGTAAGCCTAATTTTAAATTGCATTTTTGTTATTTACTTTACATCCCCTCCTACAGTTCAATCTTTGCTCTTGGAGTAAACTCATTTTATTCTGGAAGCTTATCTTGGCATTAAAAGCAACTCTAAAGCAACTTTCGGATGAACAAGGCATATCATTATTTGAAAAACAATTAATCCAAATAAAGCAGAATCTTAGTCCTATCTTGTTGCACTCACCTAGGGCAAGTGGGAGGAACCTTGGGAACTGAGCTCTCTAAGCAGGAAGGATCAGCTTGAGAACTTGTAATATCTGATATCAAGGAAAGTCAGGTCTCCCGTTTCAGCCAAGGAGACATGATACACAGACAGCCCAGAAACCTGAGAAACTTGTAAAAGCTGTTATTTCCATGCCCTGCTGTTACAGTATGGCAGGAAATAAGACTAAATTATATATTCATCGCACACTTATTCATATACATTTCATCTGGATATGGCCTTTTTTAATAGTTAAATCCATGAAAAAGGTAGACTTGCCAGTTCTTTACGACTCTTTTATAGTAGTAGGTTCCTTGCAAGGTTATCACCAGCCTCTCCCATCCACTGTATCTCCCACAGTCTATAATAAATATTTAATTAAGCTCAAAACAACTGTTCTTAAGCTCATAACCTAGCTTTGAAGTTCGTTGCTTTTATTTCAGTTCTGAAAAAAGGGCTGTTCCCTAAACTTTTCAATTATCAGAGTGACAACAAAACCCCAGCTGCCTGTGGCACTGGTTATTACATTTTGAAATGCTGTACACTGTCAGTTCGGACTGTTTGTCCATAAAGAATTTTTGAGTAGAATTCGCTTTCAAAAGGTAACCCATTTATCAGAGTAACTTCTTGCTGCAGTCAGTTGGCTTGACCTTGTCATCAAAGCAGGAAGTTCCTTTAGCAAGGAAATTGTAACTTCTAAGATCTGTACATAAGAGTTGATATTTACAGCTGAACAGTAAGCTTTAGTCAGCTTTCACTCATCCTTCATTAGAAGCTCTGCCCGATTTTGTTAACAGACTTCGTGCTATAACTAAAAACCAAAATGGTCTGAGCTGAGCATGACTCTATGTTTTCAAGAGACACTGATGCATTTCCCCATAAGAGAATTTCCAAGATGTAAATACTTAGAAGAAAAAAAGTTGATCTAAATCAATTTTATGATTGAAACTGATTGCTGCCTTAATAACAGAGGTTGTTCACTCTCAGAACAGCTCTAAGACTAAAATAAATCAAAAATCTGAAACCAAAGCATTCTGCTGGAAGAGCCAAAGGAAGACTTTATCTATCATGTGTCTAAACTATGGAAAGGTATTTATATTTTTCCTCATAAGTAGAGAGAGAGACAAACAAATGTTACTTGAACTAGCAATCAGCAGTATCATAAGGAAGAATTCCTACAAATATTAAGGAATCACACTGTGCACGAAATTACTAAAAGACCAGAAATGGCTAATTAAAGATTATATCAATGCAGAAAACAGCTGATGCATGTAAGGCTTACTGTGCTGTGCAGAATATTTGAAGATATAGCAAAAGACTGCTTTGCAGGAAGGGTGAGACAAAAGTACAAATACCTAAATTTCAATAGTAGATTTTTAAATTAAAAGTATTTCTATTTGACTGGCATCAGCTTTTGCAGAAACATTCTTCTCTTTGGAATGAAGTCTCAAATATTTCAGGCTAAGCAAGCCAGATAGGAAAGTCTAAAATAAAACTTTACTGTGGAAAAGTGGTCAACTCTCTAACACTGAAACTCATTTTCCTTTTCATTTATTTTGCTAAAAGGAGTTTCAGTAATTGTTCCTATTTTCTGACTGTGAATGTGTTCCTAGATCAGCCTTATCAAACAAACAGAGGAACAAGAACTGTACACAATGGTGCATCTAGTAACTTTATCCCTTCCTGTCCTCTGCCACAGTGCTTCTCATTTTGTTATTTTATTGTAGAGTGTCATATGGGAAGACTGGTATTGCTAGCACCTGAGTATCTTAAATTATAATTCAAATAAACAAAGTTTACAGGAAGCCTGTACTGTTTGTTACTTCATTCTGACAGACTGAGGAGTCTCTGTAGGGCTGAGATGCCTTTGTGATTATTTTTGTACCCAAGAACTATAAGCATTTATGGGACCATAAAAACTTAATCAGAAGTAGAACATCAGAAGTTGTTTGCGGTATGCCAAGCTACTCTCCTGGAATTACTTAAATCATCACACGCTCCTGCATTTTGCCTGACAGCCTTTGGCGTAAAGAATTTCCTTGTGGAAGTACCACTTCTTGTTCTGTCACATGAAAATATTTAGAACAGTAAGAATGTAAGTCACGTTTACTGAAAACTGTCCGATTCACATGAAATTTTACAGATTCACTACTGTCAGTACATCAGCTTCTGTGTATCACTCACCAGCCTTCTTTTTCACAGCATCATTTACCTTTCAGACCAACTGCATTGTCACTGTCAGTGTGATGCTGAATGCTACCTGTCACCAGACAATGCTTCACCTTCCCGCACTCAGTATTCCTACACAGGCGGGAAGTTCACAGAAAACATCCATAATAAAACCTTCTTTCAAAGAAAAAAAGTACGAAAAGCACAAGACCTAGTTTCACTGCAGTGCCAGTGACAACTCCTACCATTCATTTATACGGCAGACATCAAAGACAAGCTACATTTTCTCTGTCAGAAATTGCTTATTTTCCTGTTACTTTCTTCTCGAGCAACATTTGTACACCTCACTTTTAATTGCAAACTTATATTTTCAGCTCTGTGGGGCAGGACACATTTTGTTCTTCCATGTAACCAATCTCCCCCACAAAGGGAGGACTACAAATGGACTATTATTTTGTAACTGTTTTCAAGATTGTACTTGAAACAGTTTTCAACTGTTTTCAAGACTGTATGCCTGTGATGTTGTGTTCCCCAACGCACACCTTCCTAAATAAGAGCACAAGTAAATCTTCTCAAAACACCACATTTCTCCACTGAAAACTTGTGAAAGGCATATTTATGTTACTTAATGCCATAGGTGCAAGCTATTTATAATAATACTGTGATACACAGTATAGATGTATCTTTCACAGATGAACTCCTAGGATCCTAGGAATCATACAGGAAAGAATATTTTTGCTGTTTTCTGAGCATTGCAAGAACACATACACTGAAAAAAGAATAAAACTTACTAGAAAAAGAAAAGGTTGTGTTTTAAATCCAACCAACATTTATGCTGTGATATCATGAGCTTGTTCTCATGCATTTTGTTAATTGGAAGTAAGGCGTTCATTCAGTAGGTCAATTATATGCTGCGAGTATTTCATCAAAGTGTCAGTAATGGCACCTCCATGGATTTATACAGATGCACCAGAATAATTTCTTGTGATTAGACAGATTCAGAATTAGCTATCAGCCTGTTCTAAAGCAGCTCTTTTGTGGCTTCATTTGAGGATGTTTAGGTTAAGATTTCCAAAGATCTCTGTGTGTAGGTATGTATCTTCTTAATAAAAGAAAATCAGATAAAGTGAGTTGAGTCTTTTATATACATATATACATATGTATAGTGTAATGCAGGCTGCACTGAGCCTAGTGACACTGCACTCCTATGAAGTTATTCACACATACATATATAATTTGCAGGTTTAGATTTAAGAGACTGATTCAGAATTAATTGGGAAAAGTTTGGGGTTTTTTTCCCCTTTCTGAAAGCAGCTCTTTTTGCTTTACTACAAGAACATTATGCTATTGCTTCTGCAGCTGCAGATGCTACCACAATTGTAATTGCCTGTCATGCAGTGAAGAAATCTAATTAAAACCACTTATTTGCACCTATTAACCAGTCTCTTTAAATTCAGACAAAAGACCTTACCACAAGCTAAACCATAAGTACAGAGTGCGATCTGCAATTTGGCGAGAGAAACAACGTGTGTTTTCAGATAATTACACTTACCTCCATTTTCCTGCTATTACCAATTAGCATTAACCATGAACTTAAATGGCTATGTAAATCACTACACCTGGCCACTACTCCAGACACATTCAGACTGCTAGCATGATATTGGACAATGCATTTCATCTTTTACATGCTTAAAAGGGTGACAATTTTGTGTTGAGGGCAAATTGCTGATTGCAGCACGGTTTAGAGGTGCAACATACAATAATTATAAAAAACATTTGATAAAGCACAAGGAATAACTTGCAGTTTTATCTCAAGAGACACAGGGTTCTTGAGCAGTTTTATAGATAAGACCAGAATATTCCTTTGGCACCTCCTTCACCACGTCTTTTAGAACAATTAATGTTTCAGTTATTTCACCGGAAAAAAAAAATCTACAGAAAGCTCTAATGTAAAAGGCAGGCAAGGGCACTAAACCAGAATGGCTTAATAAGTAGCCTACTGCACAAGCTCATCAGGTAGAGTTTTCTGCACTTCCCTAATGTGATGCCTTCACTCAAGTCCTTCCTCTGTTTCACACTGGATGGTGTTGACTGGACAGGTGGAAGCGTGGTGCTGGGCTCCAGTTCAGTACTATTGCCATCACCACATCACTTCTTGCTTTCGTTTAGGAAACAGCACTGCTAGCCCGAACCCACTGAAGAGGTACTGGTGCTTTTACCATTTCATGTTTCTGTGTTTAAGAAATAGGCCAATAATAAACTGAAAACTGTGTCTTACAGCCATGATAGACAGACTTCCTCAAGTCCGTGGGTGGCTGTAAGAATAGGGTTTCTTTACCCATTTTTTGTGCCACTTCTTCAGGGTTCCAGGCCACCCTCATGCCCTGTCCCTCATCCAGCTCTGTGTGTGCCCCTGCTAACCACCCACGTGCCCGTCTGGGCGAAGGGGTGAAGGTTTCAGAGCTGGACATGGGCTGTGCTTTTCATTGCCTCAACAGGTATCTCTACACCCACACGGTCTGGCGTTACCCTCAGCGACAGACACCTCCTCAGGGGCCACCTGGGCCGCTGGGCTCCGACCCCGCCAGCACTGCGCTCCCTGCCCGGCTGGCCCTGCGCGCCCCCCCCGCGCAGGAAGGCGCCGCTTGCCATTAGGTGCCCGCATCCATCACCCACCCGCGCCCTCAGTGCTCACCCCGCACACCTGGGCGCAGGTCCCCGCTCAGAACCACAGAACCGAACAAGTAGGAAAAGACTCCGAGATCATCGAGTCCAGCCTATGTCAACTAGACCATGGCACGGAGTGGTCTTTCCTTAAACACCTCCAGAGATGGTGACTCCACCACCGTCCTGGGCAGCCCGTTCCAATGCCTATTCGCTCTTTCTGCGAAGAAATTCCTTATAACGTCCAACCTGAATGTCCCCTGGCGCAGGCTAAGGCCGAGTGAGACGGCGCGGGGCCCTGCGCGGTACCTGCGCGGTGCGCGTAGCTCC
>VWZW01000904.1:0-142999 GCA_013397115.1 Edolisoma coerulescens | reverse complement strand
GCGGGCCCGCCCCGTCCCGCCCGGCCCGCCGGGGGGCGGGGATTGGGCGAGCCCGCCCGTCACTCCGCGACGGCGCCGCTCACCGATTGGCCGGCGGCGCTGTCAGTCATCGGCGGGACCGCGCCCGCCCCTTGTTGTCACGGCGCCGTGCGGGGCTGGGGCCGCTCGCGCTGCCGTTGTTGCCGCCGCCGCGGGAGCCCGGGCGGGGAGCGGCTCCCCGGCCTCGCCATGGCCACCAGCACCACGGGCTCCACGCTGCTGCAGCCCCTCAGCAANCCGCGGGCAGGTGCGCCCGCTCCGCACCCGCCCCGGCTGGTCCAGCATCCCGGCCGCATCCCACTCTGTCCTGCCCGGCCCTGCCTCGCCCCAACTTGTTGGCATCGTGCGTCGGCCAGATGTGGATCCGCAGCTGGGAACGGGGCCGGTATCAGCTCAAGGGATGCAAAGGTTGGGTAATAATTGCAAATGCAAAGCAGCGCGCTGCGCCTGGATGCGCCTGCCAGGGGGGTTTACACGCGGTGTTAAATAATAATGTGCGCCGCACACAATGCTGCTCGGAATTCGTATGTACTTTGTAGGCAGAGCGTTTCTGTGGTATCTATTGTCCAAGTGATATAAAAATTCCTGAAGACTGTTAATCCTGGTGTCTTCACGAAACATCAGAAGATTACAAAATAAGATTGGGAAACTGAGGTTTGCTGACTTTAATCACTGAAGTTGGACCAGAATGTTTGTTTATGGAGGAAGTGGTCTAGACCTCCTAAATCTACAGAATATGTATGTATTTATGAACGCACAAGAAAAGTAATCTGAAGTAACTCCTCATATGAATTTTGCAGCACCAAGAAATTTCATGTTGGGAAATTTTTTTTTTTTTTTTAGTGGGCCATTAATGTATGTATGAGTGAAACGCATCAAAGAAAAAGAGTCTGTGCTTCAGTAGAGGGAGACTTTGACGGCTTGGTTTTACAAAATACACCTAATAAGTGAGGGAAGTAACTGGAAATGAAATACAGAGGAAGGAGTATGCCTAGTGAAAGTATTTTGGAAGTGACTGAGCTACGCACTCATTCTTCTTTTTTCTTCCCCCCTTCCCCAGGCATTTGTTTGAATGGAAGCATGGTTAAGGATATACATGAAAAAGTACCTTCTAGAAAACTCATAAAACGGGCACGTTGAAATTGAGCTTGGTATGATGGAATGGATACTGGGCACCCCTTGCAATGATACCTGTGGCTGGGATCGATGGCACCTCGTGGCTTGGTGCCTCCTACCTGCAGGCTGTAAGCTGCTCTTGCCAGGTGCCATGTGTTATTTCCATAAAATGTGCAGCTTCTACAGGGTACTGTAAAACACATTAGAGTTGACCATCTTTTTATGGCATGATCCTGATGGTGTATAATTATCTACTCATATTAGTAGTCATAAATTTAATTGTTCTACAACATAGTGTGGCTACTACCACAATTGTTTTAATATTGTGGGTATGGCATTTTGATGATAATGAAGTTAATTTTTATTAAAACCTCAAAAACTTCCCTGTATTAAATGTTTTGCAAGTGATGTTCCTGTAGAGCCAAGAAGTTTTTTTAAAGTACACTTTGAGCTCTGTTGGAGCTTTTGGGAGTAATCGCGTTGGAGGGTGGCTAAACATGTAGTTTAGAAGATTTGTTATAAGCAGTTGGAAGTCAGGTGTATGTAGTTTTTAGACATCAGTGGATTGTACATAATATAGGTCCAGTTGTGTATGAAGAGCCTTGATTGTGACTGGAGTATGAATTGAAGAGCTTCAAAATTATACTGCACTGAGGAGAACACACCTATAAAAAAATCTGATAAAAAAAGCAAAGTTGTTTTTTTTGTAACCTCAGCTCAAGAGTTTATCTTGATAGTAAGTTTGTAATACAGAAAGGATGGGAATTGTGTTCAGTGTAATCAAATCAAAGGGAGTGAAGAAGATAATGAGGGCAGAGAAGAAAAAGAAAGTGCTTGATACTCTTTGGTGTGTTTGCTCAAAGATTATGCATGACATTTGGTGATACTATAAGCATATTCAGAATGAAAATGTAGCACGGCTTTGAAAAAATAATTGAAGAATGAAGGTTTTTTGATTTGTACATTGTTTCTACTACTTGCTCCAAATCTGTACTATGACTACAGTCACACCAAAATAGCAGCTGCTTGAAATAGGCGCTCTGGTATAATACCGGCACTCAGAACTGCTGGAGATCAGTCGGGGTATTTTTTCTCCACTCAGTTTCAGTTTTGACCAGAAGTAGATACTAATCTTTATCCAAAACATTGCTTAAATTGTGATTCAGGTTTAAGCCATTGCTATCTAATTATCCTGCTAAGGCATGTAACTCTTGGAAGACAAATTGAGGGAGCATGTGTCCATGTTGCCTTACTCTCTGGTGTTCAAACCAATGAATGGAGAACCTTGCCTATTTGGCAGTGGGTGGAAGTAGAAATTTAAATTCAAGGTGAAGTTGCTATCTCTAAGATTAATCAATCAGATCCACATCTCTGTGTGGATCAAGTGTGAGGAAATTGATTGCTTTTTTACTTAATGCTTGGCAGAACTAGAGACAGAGATTTGAGAATAGTGTTGGTTATGTGCTATTGGAGATCAGTGCAAAAGGTGAAGGATGAGCTGCATCAGAACCGTTTGACACGGCAGTCTCCTCTATGTGCCCAACTGTGTTGCAAAAGAAAAGTTTTGTTGCTTTAACAACTAGCTGTTCCTAGACATTTTTTCTTGGAACTAGAGTACTAGGTAGCTAAAGGAATGGAGAAGAACTTGTTTTCTGCTTCTGTGTGTATCCCCCAACAAGGTATTGTGCAGTAACTTGTTGCTGTGTTAACCCTTCCTTTGGGTCTCATTTTGTCTTGCACCAAGTTTACCAAAACAGCTACTTGGAAAAGTTAATGTGTTCTTTATAGGCTTCTTGGGCCTATATCTGTTATTTTCAGTCATTTGATGAAAGGGAAGATGTTCGGTGTGAGCAAGAACCTACAGCAAACTTACCTTTCTTCTGTATTTTGTAGTAGGAAAAAAAATCACTCCTTGGGAGTGAAAAGCCTCATAAAAACTGTTTCTTTTTACATCCTGGAGAACGTAGGTTGGCTGCTCAGCAAAGGAAGCATTCTGTCAACAGCTGTGGCACATTAGCTCCTTAAAGTTAATGAATGAGTCAATAAATATTAATGTACTGCATATTCCTTGTGTCTTCTCAGGGGAGAGAAGGAATCAAAGTAGCCATGTCCTTCCCACCTGGGCAACTTCCCAAGAGAAGTATGGGAAGGTTTATCATAAAAACTTGGCTGCTAGAGTATCACATGTTGCATAATGCATTGAGGTTGCAACTTGAATTATTTTATTGTAGTTACATCTCTCACCTAGCCTTATATTTTTCCTGTCTCTTTTCATGTCATATTTGTGCCTCTGCTTCTTCTTTCTCTAAGATGAAGCCCAATGAATAATGTGTTGGACCTTGGTCTGTTTCTAATTCTGTCACTACCTTGTTGATTTTCTATTGACAAATGACTTATCTTGATGATGTGTCAGCTTACTTGTCATTAAATTGGAAAGATTTAAATTTGCTGTGACAATGATTCTAGAAGAGCAAAGCTTTCTTTTTGGCTTTTTGGTCTCTGTGGGGTTAGGAGAGTTCAGAGAATATTCATTGCTTTCACTGCTTCCACCAGAGGGAGCAAACTTTTTTTACTGAAAATGGACAGAAATTGTAGGGGTTATTACTGCCCTTCATTTGTTATAAAAATAGATGATTTGTAGTAGAGGAATAGTTGAGCAGGGGTGATAGGAGACTGGCTATGACAATATGTGAACATCAACTTTTTACATGAGTTGTCTAAGAGATTGATCTTGAGATCCTGAAATACTATCTGAACTAAGTGATTATCACTCTGAACTTCAGTGATTATCTTCTAGATAAGAAAAGGAAGAATGTGGCTCCAACTACTAACAGTATAGCTATGTGAAGGTATGTGGACAGAATAAAATGTCATGCTTATGATTATGCACTTGACTTAAACTCCAGGATGTAAAAATAAGCAGTGTTTTTTCAACAGAAGAAAAAAAAATTCTGTGCTATTTGCACACTCTCCTTGGTTTTTGGCTTGGGGTTTTTTTTTTTCCAATCTAGTTCTAGCTTTTTTTTGGTTAAGTCTGCTCATTTGTGTAGAAGAAATACAGTTTTGTACCTGAGTGCCATCAATCTTCAAAGAATCTAAACTGACCTTTTTTAATTTAGAATAGACATAAAAGTCCAAATCCTCCTAAACATGAATTGTATAAACCACACAAGCTTCCTTCATTTAGTGATCATAAGCCAGTTTGCTGGCTTTACATAATTTTCTGCGTGTGCTTCCTTGTGCAGAGAGTTACCCAAGTTGCTTTCATCATGCCCTTAACACATTTGGTTCCACATAAAAGTGCTGACGTATGTTGAGCCTGTGTTTCACCTTAAAGCCCTCAAGGAGACTGGGCAGGAATTTTTTTCCTTGTATATATCTATGAAATATTTATTTCTTACATGCATATGATGTAAGAAAGCAATTCAGCAATTTTTTCTCCTTTATTTTGATGCCTTGGAGATGAGCACAGCTGTAGTTTGGGGAAAAGACAAGGCTTGGAGGTGGTGTAGGGAATTTTGCTGAGAAGCATTATGTGCCTGATTTGCCTGCAGGGTACATCTGAGTATGTCCCCTAGTTAGATCTGTTATTTCACAAATTTTTGAGCATTAGCGATGCCTTATCATCCCTTGTTTTCTGCCAAGGCAATATAGCATAGCCTCCTGAGGGCTGAAATGTTTTAGTCTGATAAAAACCTTCCTGTCTAAACATGGAATGGATATCAAAATGTTTGTCCTGTATAACTGTCCAGAATTTAGATGGCCTAACATTTAACTGAAGCATTATCAGAAAAATAATAAAGTGAAGAGTGTCCCAAGTTTCCTTCTTGCATCATTGATTCTTAGGCCCTTGTATATGGTTGTGGAACATAGAGCAGCTCATTACTGATTGTTCAGATGTGACCCAGGAAACTTTTAAGTAAGAGATGTGAGTAAAATTAGCATTCATGGGTGTGTAAAATGCAAACACTGAAGGCAAGGGAGTGGTAGGATAAGCACGTTGTGCCCCTTCTTTGTCCTGTACTTTCCTTATGTGCTGCTAGCAGCAGTCAGGAGAATGAAGGATGGATGGCAAAGCATGATCTTCTGTGATGATAGATGGAGACTGTGGTGGGTGAAAAGAAGCTGGAAATAAAGTTCTGTTCTTCATTCTGTATGTGCTATTCTCAGTGACTGGATGTTTTTAATTGTTTGGATTTGCTAGCCAAGTTTTTAGTGGTTTCTTAACTTCCCTTTGAACTATGGGGGGGAGGGAATGGATCATCAGAAGGGTCCTCTGCAGTGGCACCTTTCCCAGGTCTTAGTGTTAGTGACTAGGTGTTGACTTACTCAACAAACAATAGGTAAAGACCTAAGTCTGCAATGAAAAATATGTAGAGAAGGATGAAACTGTTAGGATAAGAGGGAAAATTGACAAGAGAAAGTGACTATCTTGGGGGAAGAGGTGGAATCTGTCATGAACAGAGTTGGAAAAGAAAGCAAACACTGGTTACAGTGTTAGAAAAGATGGGCCACTTTAAGTGATAGAAAGATTTAGTGCAAGAAAGAAATACATCTCTTTAATTCAGGTTCATGAATATTGTTGTGAGGATGTAAATTACAGAGCTGCTTTAATTCTTTAATTTTTACAGAAGCAGCAGTGAATTTTGTTCTCTCATACACTTTCATACTTGGTGTGTTTTCTCCAGTTTTTTGCAAAGCAGTGGAAAAACTCAAATATAATTACACCTAAGGTTTCTACAGTAATCATCTAAACTAAACATTCTTTACCTGAACAGCTTATAGTCACCTGCTTTGTTTTGTCACATTGTTTTTCACATCCTTATGCGAGTTGTTGAGGTGGTGTAAATGTGAACACTCACCTGTGCTCATGACAGTACAACCCATATCTGAATCCAAAATGGGGTTCAGAAGTTGCTATGAAAATACTGCAGTTCTGAAATGTTGAAATAGTGGAGTGCTTAAAGTATAATAAAGAAAAAGCAGCAAGGCATTAGGAAGATAACAAGAGTCACTTTTTACTGAGTACATGGTTACCACTGTGTTGCTTTCTGTTTCTGAAGGGTTTGTGCTGCAAATCTGTTGTACCACATCTATGTTGATCTTTTCTCTCTGTGGGCTTTTTTTGAGTACTGTGCTGTCTTTAAGCAAGAGTTCTGAAAAGCGATAAAACTGAAATAGATGAGCCATCTTTATCATTCAGTCACCCTGACATTTGTTGACTTTTAACTCCTGTTTACCTCTTCCTGTGTTGACCTAATGAAGCACTGTGATACATCCTTTGTGACCTTGATTACAGAATGCTTTCTTCACATTTATTATTTTGACTAAAGTGCACTTTCCCGAGTAACAGTTGCCCATTTTTTTTCCTCGTTTTCCTTGAATGAGGGAGTCTAGACTGGAGTTTTATTTTCTCCTGAAAAGTGAGAACAACTACACGTACCCAAGTGAAAACCTGTTTGCTTGATGTGTGCATCTTCACAGTATTAGTGTTACAAGGAAAGTTGATGTAGCTCTTCAGTATGGATATTTCTTTTTCCTTCTTTCTTTTGGGAAGTACTTTAAATTCAACATCAGTTGAATCAACATTGCTAGTCTTTTAGCACTTGTTTGAGTGAACAGATCTGTTTGAGAATTTCAATTTGTCTGCAAATTTAGATAAGTGCTAGTTATGCCTTCTTGTTTTAAGTGATCATTCTGGTAGCTAAGCCATCTTTTGCAAAGGAAAACTTCCATAGCTCTGCTTTTTATTCTAGAATAATATATCCAAAGGTGAAGCAGCTATTTTGGTTTGGCTATAATGGTGTGATTTTCTGTAGCTGGGATTTTGGTGTTTTCTTCTATTTCCAGTTAAAGTGACCTAAGCTGCAGAAGGTGTTCTTATTCTGAAATGTGGCTTGTGAGCATACTGGTTGTATAACTGCAGTGGTATATTCTATACTGTAATGCCACCTGTATAGATCATTCTTAACCTTTCTGACCTGCCTTTTGGCTGAGTAATGCTTTTGATTCTACTGCTTCCTCTCAATCTTACATATATATATAAGTATACACATATATAAACCCCAAATTATTCAATTGACTAAGCATGTCATTGAAAAAGTGGACCGAAGGCCCAGACTATGATGAATTGGGTTTTATTCTTCATGGTGGAAAGGCTAGAAAGAATTTGAGGTCATCACAAATCTGCAGGAATTTTAGAAGTTCAGTGATGGCTATGGCTGTAGAAGGTCTACCCATAGAATACATTAGCAAATCGTTTTCTATAATGGAATTGAATGTAAGAAGTCAGATAAAATATTTTAATATAGAAGTATAATTCTAAATGTTGCTAAAATATTATTAAAAATGGAATTAATTTGAAAAGATGTAACATCTCAAAGTAGTGTCCATTACTTGTACGGATTGCTGCATACTGCAGATGTTTCAAGTGCTGCTGTTGTGATGCTTGGAGATGAGGCTTGGCTGATCTCATGGGGATGATTCCTGAATTGGGAGGAGCAGGAAGATAATAGACATGGAGGAATACAGACTGAGTTGGACAGTAGTTCATTCAAGGGAGAGTGTAGTGAAGCCCCCTCTTATTTTTTTCCTTCCCAAGGAGAGCACTGAGAAGCTCACCATTTTAAAGATGGGGAATATTTGTTCTGTTTGCTAATTGAAATGACTGTTGTCGTTACCAGGTTTCTACGTGCTATAGTAGACAAGAAACTTAATTTCAATGTCTGTTGCTTATTTTAAGATGCATTTCAGTTTCTCACACAGCAGGACTTGTAGTGAAGTAGATCTTAATTGAGAAAATGTCGGTTTCTGATTGCATTTGAGAAGGATACCTCCATAGTTGTTGGTTATTTTGCTTTATTTTTAAATGCCTAGGAAAGTGAGTAGCTTGTAAAGTTTTTGCAAAATTTCAGACACTGTAGTGGTTCTCTGGATGTTAAAATGAAAACTTGTCATTCAAATACACATTTGAATACTCTGTATCGATAGATAACACAGAGAATAGACATTTTCAGTTCCCCTAGAGTTGCTAGATGGAGCTTAATGATTAACTAGAAAAAAAGGATAAAGGAATGTAAAAGTATGCACACAGGATGATAAATGTAGCTGGATCTAGTGGATAAACAGATAATGAGGAATATAGAACTAGTGGTTAAACAGATAATGAGCAATGTAGTGGGGTTTTTGGCAAAGTTCTGTAACAAGACCTATCAGCACATGCCCAAAAAAAAGTTCAAGGGAAGGTCACCTGTAATTTTGAGGCACTCATTGAGTATGACCACCAGAGACCCCTTTAGATGACCCTCTAGGACCGTAAAAGGGCTTCCAGGAGGAGACAGATGCATGCAAATTAGTTCTAGGAAAAATGATGTTTATGTATTAGCTAGGAAGTACTCTGTAATGAATATGTATGATCATGATGGAATAAATACCCTGTTGTAAAGTTTCATGCCACACATTTGATTAGAGGAGATATCCTCTGAAAGTGTCCAGCACTGTAATAAAGAATGCCTGCTTTCTAATACTTCAAATTGTGTTATTTTGTTTTCCAGCTGATTTTGTTATCATTGTACTGCTGGTACATGTGACGGAGTAGAGACTTTGAGTTCGTCTCACTATGTGCTTGTGCACTGCGGGTGTGTGATAAAACCCCATGGTTTTAAAAGCCCAGTAACTGAGTTGGTCTTTGTTTGGAACTGTGTTTTGCCAACATAATGCCAGGTTGTGGTGTTTTTGTGTTGTAAACTCTTTTTCCCTGGTAGTCTAAGATCTGCAATCCTTAACTGGCCAAACCAGTTTTTGCTTAACAGAAGCAGGTGGTTTAGGTCCTTATTGTTTCTGAAGAGAGGAGAAAACAAAACACACAAGCAGAAAAACCCAAGCCAGCATTCCTATTTAACCTTTGAACCGAATTTGCATCGTAGATTGGGTATTCCCATGAATAAATAGCTTTTATGTTTGACATCTCAGTATCTATAATGCTGAATCCTTAAGAGCCTATCAGAGAGAACACCCTTCAGCCACTATCTTCCTATCCTTAATGAATTAGTTTTGGTTGTTTTCACTATAAAATGTGTACATTGATGTTTCATTTTACATCTTTAGTCATACAATTTTTCTTGCAGTAATTTTGAGTAATGATTTAGCAAGCCTTCTTTGAAAAAGCTTATTGGATTTGATGCTCATTTATTGCACAAACCAGATTACTATTGCCTACATCATGTTGTGCATGATGTGCTTCGCTCTCTGTAGCATACTTAAGAATTGCTAACTGGAAACAGGGAGTTAATACTGGAAATAGAAATAATATTACTAACCTATAATCATAACTGGATTTGATGTTTTGGACTTAAACCAGCTTGGAAAAAAACCGTTTAGGATCTTAGGAGTAAGTCCTTTCAGCTGCCAAGAAATTAATGGGAAGATGAAGTATATGTGTCCAATATTAAAAAGCATTTGCCAGTGATGTTGATGCTGACTAACACAAATGGTTAGAGCATGCACTTCAAGGAAGTGGCTGCTATTAGAATGTTGTGCTTGGAATTTTCATCTGAAAAAGTGTCCCTTCACATTGGATACTGTTTAAACATTCAGTAGTACAGTCTTTGCTACAAAGAACATAATGCCTTAATGCGAACATCTCCCATACTGATATTATTTCAAAATAACCACTGCTGCTTATCTTCTATTTCTTCATGTTTCACCCATGAAGCAAGGTTGAGACTTCAGGGCAGGAGTGTTAATTGGTTGTATTTTCATCATGTGAGGCACTAAGTAGTAATTGAATAAAAGTGCATTTGGAAGCATTTTTGCTAGATTTACGATCCTTTCAGTTGAAAGAGGAATCTTGTTTCTTCCTATCATTCAGAGAAGAAAGGTTCTCTGAACTACACTTAAGTATCTGTCAACTTTATCAAATACCCTTGCCAGTATCTCTGAACTCCTCTTCCTGACATTTCCCAATAAATTGAAGAAGATTACCAAGAAGTTTGATTTTGATCCTTGTAATGGAATTGCTTTTTTCAGCTTTACTGTGGAAAATGTTATTTCCTTTTTTCTTTTTTTTTCTCGCTTTAATATTAGTGCAGCAACTTTCAGGAGGTAGTTGGAAAATTGACAGTGGTTGCAAATAATAGTTGTTCTCACTCTTCAGTTCTTAGCTGTCTGGCATTAGGCAATTATTGGATAATTGTACAAGTTGTTTTTATGCTTGATGAAGGTTAGAAATTGAATGGAAGGATATCCATCAATGCTGCTGTCTGGTTGCTGTGGAGAAACACTAACTCCCCTGTATGTTATAACCAACTTTTTGTGAACTCTTGTAGATGTTTTTCATTCCTCAGCTGATTGTTTTGGTGGGAAAGGGAAATAGTTTTGACTTAACTTGGAGCAGGAACAAGAAAATAATGATGTTTGGGGAACAAGGCACAACTGATGCTTCATTAATTGTGATAAGGTTTGGCAATTTTTGACAAGTAAGTGTCAACAAAATGGTGCTTGAAGAGGTTTGTATTTAAAATGTTACTGCTAGAGTAGCCCTACAGATTTAGAAAAAACACCAAAGCCTCAGCTTTAAGGTCTTCTTAAGGTGTATGTACATTATTCTGTCTTGATCTCCTAACTCTTGCAAGAACTCATTTCAAAGTGGTTTTGTAGTTTAAATCCTGTTTTTTCCCTAAAACGTCTTTTTTTCTGTAATAGCCATAGATGTTGAAAACAAGAGCTAAGGGTGGGAGAAGAGGAATGCTGCTTAGTGCACCTTGCTCACTGGCCCTTTTAGATAAAGCAGGAAGCATATGAGAGAACTTTGTGGTAGAATGGAGGGCCAAAAATTACTGTAGGCAGGGAGACAAGTAATGCTGGCATTTTGCACCTCAGAAAGTCTGAATTCCAGGGAGGAAATGTACCACAGTGTGGCTAAGAGGGGGAATGGGAGTACTCCTAAATCTCTAGCTGCAGAATTGTCATATCCACAGGTTCTTGACTGTTGTCTGTGAAGCATCTTGCATCTTAAATTTGTTATTTTAGGCTCTGCACATGATCAGGTAGGCTTCAGTGCTTCTGCTTCTATCTGAGTAATCTTTTTTCAAAGCCTAATTCGTCAGCAATAAGAACAGAAGTACCTTCTTATTTTTTTTCAAGAATAACTTAAAAAAAACTCACAAAAGAACAAACAGACAAAAATCCACAGAAAAACACAAACCCCCAAACAAAACCCCCACATCAGCTTTAATTCATCTGAAGTGCTTTATTAAGGCTACAGGTATTCATTGCATTTTAAAGGTTTGAATACTTATTTTTCTTCTTATTGGAGAAAATTTGTTAAAAATGAGAAAATAGAGAAGCACCAAGACAAGGTAACTTCCAAAGAGTTTGTGTGGGTCATTGGCAGAAGGAATAAAGTGCAACATTCCTGAGTCATCTTTGGTGCTTCACCTACTAAACCACAGTTTCTCTTGTGAGGTCCTTTGTTGTAAATGTTGTTCTTTGGGTGTCTCTCAGTACCTTGCTACAGCTGATGGGCAAAACTTCATGGCATCATGTTGCTGCTTTTTACTGATTATCAGTAGGCTGTGTGGGCCTGTATGATTAACTTGTGCCATGCGGTTAGGAATTATATGTATCAGTAAAATTCCCTCTCTGCTTTGGCTGCTTTTCTGAATGAGGCAAATGCCTTCTGTGCTGTGAAGTAGCAGGATTCTGGAGGCCTTGACTACAGCGAATGGCTTTTAATATTAAAATATAGCTGATATGAAGAGGAAGCTTAGCCTAAAATCTGAATTAGTGGATAAAATCTGCATATATTAAAATTAGGTTTGTAGCAGAAATAAACTTTTCTTCTGTATTTCTTTTTAATGTGGACTTTATTTCTTTAATGGTATATTAAAGATGCTGTCTGTGTTGTAAAGTTGGAGACCTCTAGCTGTTCAAATCCAATGTTAATGCTGGAATTTCCTCTTGATGATGAAAATTCTTGTGACAGTGACCTTTTTCTTTTTTTTCGTTATGTTAAGAACTGATTCCTTAAATACTTTTTCCTAAGCAATAACTTTGTTTTTACAAAAGCATGGCATAAATTATATTTAATTATTTTAAAATACTAAAATTAGTGTCAAAAGTTATATACTTTCTATTGGCTTTTGCAGAGGTCATGCAAATGGAAAGTTTGTTATGTAGATAGCTGAATGCAGTTAATGATACAGTGGATTTGCATTTTATGTAGCTACTCCAAATATTAAAACTGAATTTGTGCTCATGTTTTACTGTTGCATTTGGCATGACTTGTGCCTATGAACTGCAGTGTGTGTATTTTACTGCAGACTAGCTTTGAACCAAAATAGTGGATTTAATTTTGAAATTGCTAGGCTACACACAGCAGGATCTGTAATAGCTTAGTATGTCTAACACACACTTGCTTTATTCATTGCTGAATAACTAGTGCTGATAATTTACATTACAGTTGTATGTTTTTTATTCTTGTGTGCACATAACTTTCCATTACACATTGCTCTCTCTGTAAGATTTTGAGGTGTTATTCTCATTGGCTGAGCTGTTGATATCCTGTACCTGAGGAGGAATAAAAAATTGTTTGTTTTCTTGTACATGTGCTAAATTATTACTGCTCAGGGTGAAACTTGCCATTCTGTGGCAAGATCTTTTTTTCCCCCTATGAACTCTCAGCTTTAAATCGATCTTGGGTTGGTTTTTTTTTAATTTCTTCTGTAAAATTGAAGCTGCTTATTGGAACAGGTTTTATGACCTCATGGAGGTACGTTACAATTTGGTTTGAAGAATGCATCATGCAGCTTTAGGGAACATGTCTTTGTTCTTTGTGGTCTTCTGCTCACATCTGACCAAGTCATGTGGTATTTAGAAAGTTGTATTTTGCCCAAACTCACAATGCTATAAGAGCTAGACATCAAGTTTTGAAAAGGTACACAAGAATACCATTCCCAGTCGTTGAAGTTTGTTTATATAACATTTGCCAACCAAATCAATGCCTGGTTGAGCGCCTGGTTTTCGTGGAAGCTTTCAAGATGGTGATGTCCAGCTCTGTCCTTGTTGCTGCTCATTTGCTGTCTGTTCCTTTTGTCTCCTAGGCAGCCAGATAATTTTTGTCACCCCTTCAAGGCAAGCTGTGTATCTTCAGTTCTTCATCTGTCTCAGTTTGTGGATACAATGAAGCTGTCTGTCAATTCCACACTGGTCAGCGTGGCTTAAGATGGGAGATGGAGTTAGGAAAAGATTGAATGTTGAATTTTGGCATTGTTTACTAAATGAAGTAGTGCAGTACAGGAAAAGCGTTTCTGTGGTATGAAGTGGTTGGCATTGAGGATCCAACATGGATGATATAATAATTTTGGGAAATACTGCTTTTGCCTAGGTTGCTCCATGGGCTAAATGTTCATTTGTCTTTGGAGCAGATACTCCAATTCAGTTTAGCTCAAAAGAAATCAGGTTTGTGTATTCAGACACCATTGCACAGCACTTGCCAAAGCGTGTGAATTGCAGATAACTGGGAGGCTTCAGGAGCCCCCTCTGATCTGAACTAACCACTGTGTAGATGCATGTATTATCTCGCTGCTGGAGTTGGAAGTGCATGGCATGGAATTTGAGAGCCCACAGAGTCTGTTTCTCATTCTACTTCCTGTAGTATTGGCAAGGGATTAAACTTCTTTCCATGTGGAAATGAGTACAAGTGGTAGAAATGAGTGCTTTGGACTGAAAGCCACAGGTAATGGCAAACAGGTAAGTTTGGATTTTTGTTGTAGAAATGCTGTGTTTTCTTTTAAAATGTAAGAAGTCAAGTATTCAAGATGTTTACCAAGTGAATATATAGCTTGTGATAGCAGATGCTCAGAAGTCAGAATAAGTGTCAGATGAAGATTACCCCTCTGACTGTAACACTGCCCAGCAGTGCTCACAAACTCTTCCATATGAACTCCTTTATTTGGAATGCAAACCACTAGTAAACCAGAGATTTTTGTGAGCTGGAGAAACAATAGAAAAAAATAGATTGTAGTGATGATTTTAAATTTTGCTTGCATTTTGAGATACTTTGGGTGTGATTTATAGGCATGCTGGATAATCAAAATAGCAACTGAATTTATATTTTCAAAACACAGTTCCAGGTAAAGTTCTGTTAAAAGTACTAACTGAAAAACTAGGCACTGAGTGTCTGAAATTGGGCAACCAAAGTTAGTGGACATTTATTTTACCCTTTGGACTTTCATAATTTTTGTGCTAGTCATTCACCTTTAGAATAGGAATATTGATCTTACAAAATTATTGCAAAATTTACGTTTATTGTATGTAGTCTTGCCATGTTATGGGCAGAGCTGCATAAACACGTCTGTGGGGAAATGTAAGGTTTTTATATTCAGTGTAGAATGCAGATGGTAAGTATTTAATGGGTCATAGGATGAGGGCAAAAACTGGGCAATTGTCCATTTGCTGAATGAATCAGAAACACTGCTGGGGAAAACAGAATAAAGCAGCAGAAAGAATATAGTCAGAACTAGGTATGTATAAAGGCTAAACTCAAGTTGCATGGCTTTCAAATCTTAACTTCTGCATAGCTTGGTTTTACAGGTATATATTTAAAGCTTTGGGAGCTTTACAAGTTCTGCAGAGCTGTTGGTGCTTTGTAATCTGCGTTTTGGTGCACTGTGAGACAAGGATAAGGATGGGATTGGTAAGAGTAGAGAAGGAATACAGAGTGGTGTGTGATCATCTTAGTGATGCCATAGATTTCCAAGTATGACTATGTTTGTGCACTTTTTGGGAAGAGCACTTTGAAAATACCCACTGGCAGTTTTGGGTTCATTTGTGAGGAAGGCTTTTGGAACATGTTTGTGCTGCTTGGGTCACTTAGTTTTGTGTTCAAAAAAGTGACACAATGAATTCACATCCCTGGAAGTTGGCTTGTGGGGTTGGTCTAAAGGTATGTTATCCTGCATGTTATTGCTGTTCTCAAAATATTCTTCATGGGGAAGGTATTTTGGTTTAGGGTTTTTTTGGTGGGGTTTTGTTTGTTTATTTTTTGGTTAATGGGTTACTGTTTTTCAGATAGAGATTTGATCATGTGAGTAAATAGCTAAACTAAGAGCAAGTCCCTGAGAAAGGTTCCTGCTTTTACTCCCTACCTGCTGAATCCTCTCTCAGGTTTTTTTTTTTTGTATTTTGTGTGAGGATTTTACACATTCCTAAACCTGCAAGCTCATCCTGAAATTTGAGATTCAAGGTTTGTCGTTTTGTTAGTGTCTGCTCCTATAGAGTTGATGGTACAGGTCAGAAATGCCAAGCAATTCTACCCTTTGTCATGGTAATAGTAGGAGCCAGATGATGACTTTCCTTTTTCCCTGGGCCTTGCTAGCTTGCTTTTGGTGGTAGTCTGGAAAAGGACACCATGTGATACCAGTTGGTAAATTATCTTAATTGCAATCAAAGCCCTAATGTCTGGGCATTCAGTAAAACCAGCAATGCAAGTGTGTCCATTTCAGGACAGATATTCATGCTCATTTCTTCCCTCTGTCTCTTTACCTCAGCTTCACTATGTATCTGTGAATGTGCAACCTTCTCTGTCTCCCTTCCCCTTCTAGTCTGTCTAGAATGTGAGTTCTCTGGGTCAGAAACGTGCTTTGTGGGATATGTAGCATAATTTCTGTAATAAATATTCATACAAATATTGATACTGAATTAATAATTAATTTTTTTGCTTTAATTTTTCTTTCTTGCCCTCTTTTCTAAAACATTATCAGTTTGTTTCCCTTTCAGTGGTTCACTTCACTTGACTTTTTTGTATGAAACTTTTCCACTAAATCCATAGAATTATCTTGAGTAATAAACCTCGCTCTGTTTCATTTGCATCATTGCTTATAAAGGAGAGAAAACAGGTCAAGTTATGCCCTGAAAGAATATCTCCTTATTTATTTAGGATTTTTCAAAGACTATGTTATATTTTTCAAATATTATGTTAAGAGCATAATAGAAATGTGGAAATAAGAGAATGGATGGAAAAGTGTACGTGATGGTTTAGGGAACGGTTTAATTTAGGCAACTGCTCCTATTAAAAAGTGCAGCCCTGCCTTCTGAGTCTCTTTGCTTGCTATTGCTTAATGCAATAACTTGCTATTACAGGTTTTGGAGTGGTTCAGTTGTTACAAGAATGAGAATTCTGTAGTTGTTGTTTTAATTGCTACTTCAAAAATGACCATGTTTGTGTGCTCTGACCCGTACCTGTTATGGCCTGAAACTTGGCTGGAATATGATAAAGGAATGGACAAGGTGAATTTTAGTACTGCAAGTGTGCACTGTGTTGCTGCAAACATTAATATTAGGCCTGCTGTCAGGAACATAAAAATAGTATTGTCGTTGTACCCTGTGGTGTTAGGATTAAGTATGTATTTCAGGAAAGTGCCATCAAACAGTCTAAAACACTGTTGTGCAGAGCACCAGTCAAGCATGCAGGATGTGCAAGTTTCTTGTACTGAAGTGCTTATGATCTGAAGCAGTGGTCCCCAAGCCGTTGCTTGTGATGACTTGGGATGCCACTATTAGACACAGAGAATTGTTAGGCAGTTTTCTATGTGAATAAAAAATAAAATGTCTGAAGTGAGAGATGTTATTTTCTAAATAAAGTAATTTATCCAGCTTTTTGTAGCTTAAGCCACTTTTAGTGGTGGTTGCTATATTTGAGGAATTTCTTTATCGTGACCTTACTGCTAAATTTTTTTCAGGCAACAATCAGAACAATTCTTTTTACTCACTGGTTTAGCTTTATTCAATTCCACTTTTGCTTCCAGTGCTCTAATGTCTTTAAATATTTAATATACAAGAAATTTTCTATCTTCTAGAATGAACTGCCTGAAGGGAGGAAGAATTTATGAAACTATCCTACTTGAATGTACAGGAAGCAAATGCAGTGTGCAACCAAGCTGTTTATCTGATTACATAGCACTGAAATGCACTTCATTGAGCCCTGCTTCTGCACAGGCTACGGAAGTGATCTGTCAGTGATTTTTGGAGCTGATACGTAGCTTCAAGCCCGCTCACTTAAAAAACCAAATAAAACCACAGCTCAGATCTTCGCATTACTGGGAGAATAGAAGTGATTTAATGGTTGATAGAGTGGTTTGGTATTTAGAAATCTACAGCAAAATACGTCATTTTCTTTTCTTGATTTATGCGTGTATTGCCTCACATGTTTGATACATCGTCTGAGCTCCTCAGGGGACCACTGGTTAGTGCTTTAGCTGGGGAGGGACTCATGGGAGAAGCTCTTTGACATACTGTGGTAAAAGCCATGGCAAAGCCAAAGGTTCTGCAAATTGCTAAAAATGTGTGGATATTTCTATTAATTTTTAATACACACTTGTGTGAGATCTTCTTTCTTTTCTTTTTTTTATGCAGGTCAACTTTGTAGTGTGCCAACTGTTTGCCTTGCTTGCGGCTATTTGGTTTCGAACATACCTTCATTCAAGCAAAACTAGCCCATTTATAAGACATGTTGTTGCAACACTCTTGGGCCTTTATCTTGCACTTTTTTGTTTTGGATGGTAAGTTGCACTTAAATTCATTTTTCAGGAACTTGCAGATTTTTATTTCTTTGTTATGAAGAACCTTATTACCTAGTTCTGTGGGGTTTTTAGCTGCTGCAAATGCACAGAAATTAGCTTAAATATTCTGATGAAGTGCACAAATTTTGAAAGATCGTCTATTTGCGAACTGGTAACTAGCATACTGTCTGCTTATGGTTTTGGGAAGATGAAGCAGGTGCAGTTTGTTTAACTTGTACTGCTTTTTCTCTGTAAACTTGCTGGAGAAGTATTCTCTTCAGGCATAGCACAGGTGTGGTGGCTAAGATAATTCCCCATAAATACTCATGGCATGAGATAACTCAGTGTCTTTTTCTGAATATTGAATATAATCTGACTTTTTTTAGAAAGAGTGGCTGGAACTGTAAAATATATCTGATGATACTCCTAGTAGTGTAAAACACCTGGAAGGGAGCTGGCTTTGACTTCAGACTGTTTCATGGTTTCTTTGTTTTCTTTAATGATTTGAAAGGAAGATGTGGTTGTTTTTCAAACACATATTTTGTATGACTGCTGTTTGCATATCTTGGTCTTTCCACAGTGAAGCAAGACAGAATGTTAGGAAGGTTAGAAAAGGGTATGCATTTAGTTTGGTGAAATTTTTTTTCCTTCAAAAACTAGCTTACTAAATGGCTCCCATCTTCCCAGGATGGTTTAAGATTAGGTGCCAGTTTCATTTTATTGCACTGTAAACAAGGTGCTTACTTAGCTTCAAGTGTATAAAAGACTTATTTATGCTGACTGTTATTACTGAGCTAGGGGGAATTAATCAAGCTGTTGTGCAGGTGGGAAGGTGCACAGTGTGTGCATGCATCTGTCTCTGCACATGCAAAGTGTGTTGGCCTCTACATTGGCATGTTGCAGAGACCTCTCAACATTAATTGATATGTATTGTTTTTAAATTTTAGGAATAGAAATCAGTAACCTTTATTCTTTAGATTTATATGCACAATTTACTTTCATATAAAACTCTACAACTCCCATCCATTTCTGAAATGTTTGGCCATGGTATTCTGCTTTGAGAGAATGATCTGATCTCAAAGACTTCCAGTCTTAGCACCACAAATAAAGAGGATGATATGGGAGATAGGAGCTACTATGTGAGGATTTTTTTTGAGAGCTGCGTAAGCTTAGAAACACATTCTATATCTGTTGTTTTAGAAGCAGAAGTCATTAATTGTAACTTCTAATTAAAGAGTTACTAATTTATTCATATGAATTTTGGGTATGGGAGATTTTTGAAAAAAACGACCTCTACTCCCAACAGACATAAATAAAAATTTGTGGAAACCTGTTACTGGCAGTATGCCCTGGAAAAAAAAAAACAAACGTGTTTTCTGCCGTAGTAGAAATCCACATTATTCTACTTTGCTTTTGATCATACTTAAATCTATTGTATTAGCAATTAATTTCTGTTTTGCAGTTATGGAGCTAAAAACTATTTTATAATGATGAAAATAACATAATTTGAGATGTTGAGAGTACACGTTCTTTAAGAAATTGGTATTTCTGTTCTGCTTCTGCCAATGCTTTTTCCTTTTGCTTAAGTACATATTATACAAGCCGATTTTTTGAGGATTTTGGTCCTTTCGGTTCCCCTCCCCAAGGAATCAAGTATGCATACAGGTTACAAGTCCCTGATACATCTTCAGTGACTCTTGGATTGTGCTAGAACATGTCTTATAAACCTAAATACCAAGAAGGAAACTGTTACTGTTTTGTTACATAGTGTTACTAGTAAATGTAGTAACTTGTAGATAAGATCATGCAAACTTAAATGTGGGAGGTAGTTTGGCATCTGCACCCCTTGAGGACATTTAGTAGTTATGTTGTCATCTTCAATTTCAAGTGTGTTAGTTTTCAGTCACTTTTGTGATACTTGTGATACTTGTGATGGTGGTAGAGGAAAGGAAGAGAAGCAGTAATTCCCTTGGCATAATAGCAAATAGCATAAAAGGCCCAGAGTATGTGCCCTTTGTATGTAGTTAAAAATTACTACTTCATGTGATATTTCAATGTATCCCTTGGAATGTTTGAATCAAAGATCAATCATATTGCTGTTGTTAACAGCTCTGAAAGAGAAATGTTTTCAGTGGCTGTAGTCCTGATGAGGCACTCCATGTCAACCCCCACTCTTTCAGGTTTTGATATCTTTGTATCCTTTCTCTGTGTAAGAAGCAAACCTCTTAAGTTTTTGTCATTTCACTAATGCCTGTTTTTGCTACACAAATTTCTAATACTTGGCTGATAAGAAAAGAAAGTAAATACTTTTTTGACAATTACTATATTAAAATGCACATTTCAATTTTAGGTAGTCCTGTCTTAGATGAGGCTAACTAGGAGTGAAGCATGGGAGCATGTACAGATTGGATCTTCCATAAAAAGTCAAGATTTTCAAAGTCAATTCATGTCCAAGTGACTTGTTTTGCCTCGGTTCATATGTAGGCTTTGAAGGATTTTAGTTGGATAGAACTGGGTTTCTTATTGAAAGTCTTTGAAGTAATTTCCTTGTGAGTAGAAGAGGAGTGAAAATAGGAAATTGTTGGTGATAAGCCAAAAGAAAACAGCATCACTGTTGCAAAATAATGGCTGCTTTTTATGGGAAAAAAAATTTCCAAATTAGATGAGTGTGTCACTTGAGCATATGTAAGTGTGGTACTGAGGCACTTAAGGTACCAGAATGAAAAAAAATCAAGTTACTGAAGATCAGCTCTTTTCCTCATTCACTGGCACTGCTTTGGTACCAGTGCTCTGTATCTTACTGAGGTGTAACTCCTTCAAAGACCAAAACAAACCCCTAAAGCAATGGTGTTGGGATAGCTGTGGTGGTAAGCTGTGGAAAACAAACAAGAAGTGCTTAGAGCACCTTTGTGAAATTAATCTGTGGCTTGTTGGTGTTTTTTGTGACCATCATCACCACCATCCCTTTAAAAGTTATTGACAACCTGGGACAAAGACTGGCTGGACACAGTCACCATTTCTGTTGAGTGGGAAATCTTACCATATTGTGGATACTAAGAAATTCTTGGCCTTATCTGAGATATCTATTGTTGTAAATGGGTAGAAAGATGAGTATGGAAATTAAACCACAAAACTTTCATGTTGTTTACAGTTATTTACACAGGAAATAATGCCAAATGGAAGTATTATGAGATATATTCTTTGTATTTTAAGAATTAACAACATTTGCAATATCCTCAATTGAGCTGGAGCATTCTAGCTAGGTGTCTAGTTTTTGTTCATTACTGCTCTCTGTGCTATGCTAAAGGGAGAAGTTCTCAACAGAAGGAAGGGTAGCAGAAAACCTAAATAGAAAAAAAGGGGGGTTTTGTTTGGGAGCAGTGATGGCTTTAAACTTTGAACCTCTTTAATTTCACAATAAATGCATGCAGTTGATTGTCATTAAAGAAAATGCTATGAGGGTTTACTTTTTTTCCCCCTAGGTATGCCTTACATTTTGTTATACAAAGTGGAATTTCCTACTATATCATGATCATAATAGGAGTGGAAAATATGCACAAGTAAGTTTCCATTCTAAAATTTATTTTATTTTGCTTTTACAAGAATGCTACTGTTGAGGGGGTTTTTTTGTAATGGTGCGTATATACCATAATTCTACTTGTATCATAACATTTCAGTATTTGAATTCCCTAACCATGATTTTATTTTCAGGAGAGAAGATGGCTTATTTGGGAATTTTTGCCAGATTTTGAAATATCTAAAGCTTGTTGAAATTAATACCCCAGTGAGATATCTTTTGTGTTCTACATAGTCTTATTTTTTCATCATTGCTTAATCCTTTCTGGGTGTCGACAAATGTAATTTGAAAATAGCCAATGCTAGTAGAAGGAAGGTGTCTGAAGGAAAGACAATTTGTGTGAGAAATTTCTCTAGGTACTAAGTGTTTATAATTCCTTTTTTTTTGATATCAGTATGAATGCTATCATGGGTTAAGAATACACATATAAAACACATATGGCATTATTTTAAGTTTGAATGCTTGATTATATTAACAGTATCTGAATCCATATAGAATAACACTTGTTTCTCTTTTTCAGTCGTTCTTAAAAACAGGGATGACATTTGTTTTATTACTGTATACATATGTTTTACTATTCCACTAGCCTAGAGATCAGAACTGATTAGGGTTCCCACTGTGTTAATTCCTGCATAATGTTTAGTAAAATAGTAAATCCTTGCTTGAATAGGTTCCTGAAGTATGCGAGGCTGTTAGAAGAGATGCTGGTAGAAGAAACAAAGAGGAAAATTGCTTTACACAGAAAGCACAAAGCCAGGGTGGCCTTAGTTCATGATCCTACCTGTTAGAATACTCTGCTGCATTATACTGTGATGGTGAATGTAATTTTATTGTCTTTTGAAATATCCCATGTTGGGCTCTTATATTCAGGTATTTCTTCAAAGCCTCATATATTCAAACTACTGTGGGTGTGAGAGAACCTCATTTGTGTGGATGGCTGGTTTATAGACAAACAGTTTCTTTGATTACAGGTTGTTGTAAAGCAACTTGTTCATGTCAATTTCTCTTTAGACATTCAACAATGTAATAATCTATAACTTATGTTACTTAATATTTTAGAAGAACTTATTAACATGGTTAAATGCAGCAAAGGGAGGTACCAGTCAGGAATACTTTGGTCTTTATCATAACAAGTTATGTGGGTTTCTCATAAATGGAAATCCAGCAGTGGTTTACATTCCTAAGAGTGTGAGACAGGTAGGCAGATTTCCTGCACTGGGGCAAGGGAACACTAATTCCTGATCCCCCTAATTCACACCAGCTGGTTTAACTGCATGGCCTGATCTGCTGAAATTTTGCTGTGTTATACACAGCTGTTACTGCGCAGCTATAGGGGAAACCTAAATTTGATTGCAGAGCTTATGTTGCTTTGTCACCATATGAATTAGTCTGCCATTGGATAAAACTAAGAAACTCTCCTTTCAGTGGAAGAAAAAAATGTAACAGAGTCATTTGTTACTTTAAATTGTGGAGAATGTCTGGCTGCTGTATGGGAAGCTCCAGGAGCCCTTCTAGTAGGTGAAACAGGCAAGGCTATACAAGGTTTGCTCCCTCCATTTCTGGAGTATCCTAGAAATGATGATCCCTGTACCTTTAACTAGGGAATGCACCAGAGATACTTAATTTTCTGCCAGGAAAATGCCACTTACAGCTTTCTGTTTGGCAGTCTGAATAGAAACTAATGTCAATTACTCCCCTCCCAACTTAAGTGTTTGTGTTCAGGCTATGAGTGTGTCTCATGGAGCCCAGGGGAGATTGAAGGTTAAATGCTGTACAGTAGTGTGCAGCTGGTACCAGCTGGCTTCAGGACTGGAGAATGTCAGTGTTTTAGTGGGGGTATTTGTATATGTACAACTAATCACAGTACTTGTATTTACCTGCATAGCCCCAGGTTTGGGATTTACTTCCTGTATTGTAGAGGGACCCATTGGCTGGTGATCCTAGTTAGAGGTTACCTGCATTGTTCCACGAGCATCTTAACCTTGGAGTCAAACTTCAAATACCTATTTGTGATGTAAATATGGATTCAAGTGGATTTTGTATTGGAAAGGCACTTGTGTTATACAAAATATTTTTGTCTATTATCTAAATTAATTCACTGACCTAAGTTTCCTTCTTTTTTTCCCTGCCCTGCTTGCTGTACCTGCAGATTTCATGAGTGTACGGATAGGAAAAACATTACTCCTCTCCTTCCTGTTTTCCCTACCCTCTAATATAGCTCCTCAGTCTCTCCAGCCTCTCTAAACATTGCTTAAACAAGTAAGAGACAACTAAATTTTTTAGACCGCTATCAGTTCAGTTGCTGTGCACTGGGTGTACAGGCTTCCTTACCCCCTGAAGCAAGAAGAGGTTTTTGATAAACTTTTGCATTCTCCAAAGCACTTTTACCTTTCATGGTCACTGTTATATGGGCTATTCTGTGGTTCTGTTTAGTTTTGATGGACATACAGTTCTTTGTACTGTTACTATGCCCGTGTATGTGAACTGTTTGAACATGGTAATGTAAGGAGATATTTGAATTTGGGTGAACAAACTTTGGTTGTAACTGGTCTGGTTTCTGTGGAGGTGCTTCCTGGTCATACCTTTTCTTGGGATTTTGGCATGTTAGTCTGCCTTAAGTTCGTTCCCTTGGGCTCCTAGGCAGAGCCAGGACTGAGTAATGCCTTGCTCCCCTTTGCCTTCCCTCCTTCCTGTGGGCTTGACAAACAATGGGAGATGTGGCAAAGGAGGCATGGTGGAGATTTGATGGTTTTATCTTAGAAATCTAAGCCAAAAAAGTCTTGATCAATTGAGTAAACTATTTCTCTTGGCATGTTAATTGTGGCACTTAATTTGTCAGTCAGGTGTTTAATAATGCTGAATGTCATGATTTTTCTGATGCTTACCTAGAAATCAGACTTGTAGTCTGAAGATTGTGAATGGAAACACTCACTAGCACCAGGCAGTGATTCTCTGTATGCTGGAGATTTGATGATTGCAAAAATAACCCTGTAAATGGATGTCTGTCTTCAATTACTTGAAAAGTAAGCNGGGGGGGGGGGGGTCCCTATAGATGTATAGGGAGAAAGAAGGATAGGAATCATCTAGTGTCTGCAGATTTGTAAAGGTTGATGCTTAAGTAGAGAGGCTGAAAAATATAATAAACAGCAACGCATGGGCATTTTTGAAGTGTTCTAGTCTTCTTGGTTTGGTACAAAAAAGATATATGCTGCCTTAATGCAACTAGAAAAAAATCTGATTATATACTTTGTATTTCCAGAGAGAAGAGTCTAAATCAGTCTGTTTGTTAAATCCCCACCTCCCTTTTGAAATTTTATTTTATTTTTCACTTGTTTGCTGGTGTTACTTATAAGAACAGAGTTCTCAGGAGAACAGGGATTTTAAGTAATGCCATTGGCATATAAAACCTCTTTTACCACACTTGAAAATTCAGGTGAAAAAAAAATTTGGACTTCTGTTGTATGAAGTAGCTATACTTTCAGTATTGGTGTTTACCTGAAAGAGGGTTCTCTTAATTCCTACGCTGTGTGCTTGGTTTCTGTAGGCATATAGAGGACAACCCCTTCTTGGAAGGAAGCAGTAGTGTAAAATTGCCTGGGTGTGTTAGAAATCTGTTGTGATGGAGTAGCTTTTTGGCTTGCATAGATTTTTTTTTTTTTTTTTCCTTTTTAATCTTTGTGGTCAAAGTGAAGCTGAGCACAATCAATCAATCAAAACAAAACTGATAGAATAAAGTCATGTTTTTGGGCTCTATTTGTTTGGTAATCTCTGAAAGCTGTAGCATCTATACAGATACTTCTTGAAGGCATATTACTCTGCCTGTCATGCTGCCAAGCAACTTGACTGTTAGCAAATGAGCTCTGAGTCATGGTATCATTGCTGCATGGTTTATTACCTCAACAAACTATTGATGTCAAATAAATCAGGCTCCCTACAAAATGAAGTGGCAGAATAAATTGTACCTAGAAGAGTTCAGTGAAAGCTATGTTCTTCTTCAGCTCCTGGCAAAGACAGCCGCTAATAAGAGTTGATTAAAAATTCTGGTTGCATGGCATTGACTGAATTGAGCCAGTGGTGTTTGGGATAGAGAGATTACATGCAAGGGTACCATGTATTATAGTAAATTTTCTTGTCTACTTATACATGTTTTTTTTATTCTTTGGCGAAATATCTTGCATTTGAGACAAATTTCACTTGACTAATTATGACAAGCTCACCTAACAATAATTTCGTTGTTCTTAATGAAACTGCTGGCTGTAAGTTAGGCAAGTCAGTTTTGCCTGCAGAACTGCAAGTGATGGTGTACAAAGTCTCTCGGTTGGAGCTAAAAGATCATGGCCCTTGATACCAATGCACAGCAAACTGCAAAAATTCTGTTTATGATTTTTTTTTTTCTATGAGGGAAGGTGGATGTGAATAAAAAGCCATGATGTTTAAAAAATACAAACATCTTACTTCTAAAATCCAGTGTCTCAATTAAAGATGTTAAGTTTCATACAGCTTTTAAAGCTGATCAGTTTTGCAGATCAAATGTCTTTACTGGAAGTTAAAGACAAGATCACAGAATAGAATCATAGAATAGCTCATAGAATCACAGATTAGATCATAGATCACAGAATAGATCATAGAATAGCTGAGGAGGGAAGTCTTTCTAACTCCCACCCCACCTGTTCAGAGCAGCATCAGCTAGAGCAGGTTGCTCTGTGAAACCCAAGTCTTCCTTAGTACTGTCATGATCCTGAATAGTTCCAGTTGTCATAAGCATGCTAGCCATTTCCTTTTGGTGTCTTGCTTCAATGTCTATTATAGCTTAAAATTTATTTGAGGTGACTTCATGCAGCTTAGTTTTCTCATCTGATCTGAACTTGCACAAAAGCTTTTTATACTTCAATTTTCCCTCACCCAACAATTATCCAGATTTGGTATTAATAACTTAAATTTATCAGGCTCATTTCAATTTCAATTGAAATAAATCAGCTGTGATTGAGACAGTTAATTTGGTAGGAGGAGATCATGTTAGGCAACAAGGAGTAGCATGTTTTTCTATCCTTTTGTCTAAGATGTAGCATCAATAATAAAAAGAGGGATGAGGGCAAATGAAACAAAGACTATGCCAAGAAAAAGTACAGAAGTCTTGTGTTTTTTAAGTCAGTAGAAACAGGTGGAAGCCAGGCTGAGTAATCAAGAAATGTCAAAGGGAATATTTGACACTGCAGGTTGGTTTTACTTTGAATTAACTTTTCAGTTAAATGTTCTTCCAGTATTCAAGTAAGAAATCCCTTCTTTTCTTCTTGATGAAGATGATGAAGGATCTTGAGGAGAAGCCATATGAGGAGTGGTTGAGATCACTTGGTCTGTTCAGCCTGGAGGAGACTGAGGGGAGACCTCACTGCAGTTACAACTTCCTTGTGAGAGGAAGAGGGGCAGGCACTGATCTCTGCTCTGTAGTGACCAGGGACAGGACCTGAGGGAATGGCCTGAGAGTTGCGTCAGGGAAGGTTTAGGCTGAATATTAGAAAAACGCTCTTCACCCAGAGGGTGGTTGGGTGCTGGAACAGGCTCCCCAGGGAAGAGGTCAGAGCACCAGCCTGCCAGAGCTCAAGAGGCATTTGGACAGTGCTCTCCGGCACATGGTGTGACGCTTGGGGATGGTCCTGTGCAGGGCCAGGAGTTGGACTTGATGATCCTTGTGGATCCCTTTCAACTCAGCATATTCCGTGATGCTATGAGAAGGTACACAGTTGATTTACTTATACTCTCTTCAGTATAGACAAAAAAATTGCTTTCAGGAGGGCTATGTGCAAGAAATCCAATTTCCTTATGTATCGGTTGACATAGTTTTTAGCTGAGAAGCTTATTGTTTTAAAACAGTAAATTTCAAACTTTCTATTTAAAAATTGCATTGAATTATGTTGGAAGAGAAGTGTGTGAATAAAGATAGGTACTGTAAATTACTCTGTGATTTCTGTCTTAAATCTGAACTTTTGGTGTTCTTTTTTCTATTTTAGGAAATTTTACGTATATGGTCCTTTAACAGGTTTGCTGTATGTTTACATCTGGTAAGAAGATGCAAGTACCTTAGACAATGGAGTGTGGTGTTAATCTTCAAAATTGAATAATACTAAAATAAATACTGAAATAATACTTAGTATAGCCAAGTGCTAAGCAGTTCTTGCAGTCATTACTCATCACAGGCACAACAGGAACTGTGAAGTCAGTAGGCTTGCAAAAGGAAGCTCTGGGTAATTTGGTGTATGATTACTTAAAGAGTGAATAATCTGTTTTATTAATAGATCATACCACATGGAAGTGCATAATGCATACAAGTAATGCACCATTTTAAACAAGAGTCACATGGGTAGCTTTCTTTTTCTTGGTATTCTGCTCTTTCTAGGAGTGTCTGTTTTAAATCCTGTATCCTGGAAACTCTTTAATAAGTGTCAGGCTTTTCAGCTCATCGGGGCTTTCCTCTTTGCTTCCCTCTACCATAGTGTCCATTTGTGATGCCACATTTAATATATGCTGTGTCATCATCCCTGTGCCTAACCACTGTCTTCTGGCTTTGATACTGAGTGCTATTTTTAGTGGTAGGTATTACTGTTTCTGTAGAGAGCTTTTTGTCTTCAAATAATACTAATCTCCTGAATGCTTTAAGGACATCTTGTGAGGTGTAAATGAAGAGGTATGCATACAGTGAGATTATATAGTAAGATTTTACCATTTCCTTAGGTAAGATTTTACCATTCCCCATGTAAGATGTACAGACGTCAACTAAAAATGTAATGGTAATTACATGGTAAATGTATTATAACAAAAGAAAAACCTATAGAGCCTTTTTTTTTTTTTTCCTACAAGATGGAAGGTGGTCTCAGTGATCAGCAGTATCCACTTGTCTCCAGTTGTAATGAAACAAGGGTCCAGGCTCCTCTGGATCTCTTTCTCTGCATGACCATGGTGCTCTGAAAAGCTGACCAGTACATGCTGTAGGCACATTCTTCTGCAGAAAGAGGACATTCATGTAAAACTATAGTCTTGAGGGTGTTGGTTTTCAGTTGTCCTGACTGCACTAGGTTCACAGAAAGGTTTGCTTTAGAAATTTATGTAAGCAGTGTGATTGTGATTACTTAAGAGTTGTTCCCACAGTAAGTTTTACCATTTTTGTGATAACAAAATTAAAATTCAGTCTATGTGACCTTGATGTGGTATATTCTATTACTGTACCTGAGGGACCTTTCCAGAAGGGTGTGAGGGCCTTACCACCAAGCTGCTATCAGAGCTGCAGTCAGAAGCCAATGGCTTCATCAATCCTAGCTGCTGGAGAGCAGAATAACAGCTTTTGCTGTGTTTTACCTGAACGTCTGAAGTATCAACATCCGTGTCCAGGTAGGATATCTCCAAACTGAAAAAGCTGAGGCTTTTGAATGTGAGAATAAAACTTGATTCATGGGTGGCTTCTGAAAAGTGTGTTAAAATGAAGCTTTATTCTGATGTTGGTTTGATGTAAAGTATGGGGCTTTTGGAGGCTGGTTAGTTTCTCTGGTATTTTTTCCATACTTCCTATTTGAGCAATTAGTATATGTGACACAATCTGTATAAATAGAAGACGGGTCTAAATAAAGGAGCCTAAGACATTAGAAGCAGAATGTTTAGTTTGTTGTGCCAGCTATGTTTTGCTACTCATATAACTTCTCAGTGCATTTTTCAAAGATCCTGCAAAAGTATTCCCTCTGCAGTGCAGAAGTGCAGTTACGTCAGGAATATGAAATTATTTCTGCTCTTAAACATCATCCTCTTATGGACGAGACAACATAAACCCACAAATATCAGATGCAGTCCCTGACCAGTTCTTATGGTAGAAGAAATTCTTTTGCTGGAAGTAGCAAACCCCATATATTTTAGGAGTTAATAATAATGAAATGAGGTAAGTGATGCTTTCTGAAACTGGTAAAATGGGCAATGGTAGAAGGAATGCTAGTGTTTGCTAATACATCAGTTCCTTACAAGCATTACCACTTTGTGTTTATGAGCAGAATAAATGAAGAAATAAAATAATTCTTAGTCTTTTAAGTCTTCTGCTGTATGTGTTAATTGATGTAAGAACATCCATTATTCAGTGTAATTCTTGTAAACTTATTCTTTGGGTCAGCACTGATAGGCATTTGTTTAAAGTATATTATCAGGATAGTAATGACCTGCTGTGTGTTTGTGTTCATTGTGAAATGAAGCTGTTATCTATCCACAGATATCCAGTGTTTCATAATTGCATAATGGATTTTCTTTCCTTACTCTCTCATAGTCAGAGTGAAAATATGTGATCAATCAGAAAATAGCTTCTGTTTCTTAATTGTGCTTTTTCTCCATCTTCTGCAAACACACAGGAACATTGTGACACTGTCCAGTTTGTTCTGGTTACACTGCCTCAGTTTGCATGCCACAGGACATGAAAAATGATGACATATGTTTGAAATGGCATTTGGTCAAGTCACTGAGCAGATACCTGAGCAACCTGTATTAGGTTCCTTTCCTCTGTATTAGGTTACTTTCCTGTAAAATTCTTGTGAAAATTCTTGCTGTGAAAATTCTTGCTCTGTTCCTCTCTGCCTCTGTGCGTTAAGAACTGTAGAAGGTAGTGGTTAACAGGTAACTCATGCAAATTGTGGTTCATTATGCAGCTGAGAGAAGATGGAGTGGGAAAGAGGAGACCAGACAACCCAAACAGAATAACTGGTACTTGAATTACAGACTTTGTGTATTTATGGTTGTCCTGACCTGTTCTCTTATACGTGAGTAATCAGGCATTGCCATTGGGTAACTTCAGCAGACAATCCTTGAACTATCAGTGTGCTCAGTTAAGGATTCTCTGTTAAAGGGAATCTTTTACAAATGGAAATATTGATTTATTTTGCCAGAGAAGTTCAGAATACCCTATCTCTGAGAGCCTGAGGGATTCCAGAATAGGACTCCTGCCAGATGCATGCTGGTTGGTGGATGCTTTAGATGCCAAGAGATCTCAGGAGGCAGAGGGAGAAAATGGATGGTAGCCTCAGTTCAGCCAGACAGTTCTCGTTAAAGGCTCAGCAGTGAGCCTTCCCCTGCAGCAACTGATTGCTTAGTCTGCTCTGTCAGCATCTTATTTTCTAATGGTAAAGTTCTGAGCTTGGGGTTCTGGATTGACTCATACGGGAGCAAGTCCTGGTTTTGTGATGCGCATTTTCTGAAATAATCTCTTGTGTTAGTTGTAACAGCCTGAAAAGTGTTTGCAGAGTTTGAGATTGGTTGAGGTTGGAAGGAACCTCCCAGAAATCACCCTCCTGTTCAAGCAGGACAACCTAGACCCAGTTGTCCAAAACTATGTCCAGATGGCTTTTGAATATCTCTAAGGAGGGAGAGTTCATAATGCCCCTGGGGAACTTCTGCCAATGTTTCCTGCTGTTTGGAGAGCACCTTCTGTGTTTGCCTCTGGGCACATTCCTGTCACTGGGCACCATGGAAAAAAGCCTGGCTCTATCCTCTGTGTTGCCTCCCTTCAGGTGTTTACACAAATTGGTGAGATCTCCTTGAGCCTTCTCTTCTCCAGGCTGAGCACTCCCAGCTCTCTCAGCTTTTCCATATAAGAAGAATGCTTCAGTCCCTCATCTTAGTGGCTCTTTATTGGATTCTCTCCAGTATGTCCATGCCTCCCTTGTAGTGGAAAACACAGCACATTCCACGTGTGGCCTCACCAGCGCTCAACAGAGAAGATGGGACGCCACCCTCAACCTGCTTGCAACACTTTGCCTAATGTAGCCTGGAATGCCATTAGTCTTTGTGGTAAGAGTATGCAGCTGGCTTCTGTATGAAATAGGCTGTTTTCTGAGTACAAGGAACATTCCTTCTGGAAAGCAAACACCAGAGTGTTTTTCTTTAAGAAAAGCTGGTAAGCTACTTAAGTCTACCAGCTTCAAAACAATCCCAATTTGCTTTTGTAGAAGTGTTTCTAGCCATGTTATTTGTTTGCCTGATTTCTGCATCTGAAGCTATGCTGGTTTTAGTATGTTTGATTTTGCTTTTATCTTTTTAATTCTAAAGCAATACCTGAAGACATTTGCAGATTTCTAAAGATCAAGTCTCCATTTCAGTATTAATGGGGTCAGTGGCTCTATGTTCTAGTGGAGAGCCATGACAGGCGGTGTCCCTCAGAGGTCTATACTGGGACCAGTGGTTAGGGATTGAGTGCACTTGCAGCAAGTTTGCCAATGACATCAAACTGTGGTGTAGCCAACACTGCTGGAGGGAAAGGATGCCATCCAGAGGGACCTGGACAGGCTTGAGAGGTGGGCCTGTGCAGACCTCATGAGGTTCAACAAGGAAGAACGCAAGGACCTGCACCTGGGTCGGGGCAGTCCCAAGCAAGTACAGGCTGGGTGGAGAGGGGATTGAGAGTAGCCTTGAGAAGGACTCAGGGGTATTGTGTGACGAGATGCTCAGCATGAGCTGGCAGTGTGCACTTTCAGCCCAGAAAGCCAATCATATCCTGGGCTGCATCACAAGAAGCGTGGCCAGCAGGTCAAGGAGCCAATTCTGCTCCTATGGGACCCTACCTGGAATGCTGCATTCAGGTCTGGGGTCCCCAGCATAAGGACATCAGACTGCTGGAGTGAGTCCAGAGGAGGACTGTGAAGGTGATCAAAAGGCTGGAGGTCTCCTATGAAGCCAGGCTGAGAGAGGTGAAGCTGTTCAGCCTGGAGAAGAGAATGCTTCAGAGAGACCTTAGAGCACCTTCCAGTACCTAAAGGGGGGCCAGCAGGATAGCAAGGGACTATTTACAGGGGCACATAATGATAGGACAAGAAGAAATGGCTTTAAGCTGAAAGAGCAGAGGTGTAGATTAGATATAAGAAAGAAATACTTCCCTGTAAGGGTGATGAGGTCCTGGAACAGTTCCAGAGAAGTTGTGGATGCCCTGTCCCCAAAAGTCTTCAAGGCCAGGCTGGATGGAGCACTGAGCAATCTGGTCTAGTGAAAAGTCTCTGCCCATGGCAGGGGGGTTGGAACTAGGTGATCCTTATGGTCCCTTCTAATCCAAGCCATTCTGTAATCCTATGAATTGTTCTTCCACAGTTCAGTCCCTTTCTGATTCCTTTTGATTCTTAAAAACAGAAGAACATCAAGGGCTATATGTGGTTGGTTTCATTTTATTTGTTTTCAATTCCTTAATGAATGGCAGCTAATGCTATGCTTGTGCATTTGAGATTGGTTCAATCAGCCAATCAGCTTGGGCATAAATTTGACTTTTTTAAAGATAATTTTCTTTGCATGTCATGAAAATTGAAAGCTAAGTGAAGAGAGTACTGATCATTCTAAGTCTGTGATGCTTTCAGAGCCTTCACCTATGTCTTGTGGACTTGATGTGTCCTGCAGGCCAGACTTTGCCATTCTTTTGTACGCTCAGGATTCCCTTTTGGTAGCCAGACCTAATGGTTGCATTCTTGTGAACTGGTGCAACTCCTTGCTGTTTTCCTTCTGCTTGCCTCTCCTGCCTCTATGTAGAACACTGTGTGGTGCCTTGACCTTTTGTGTGTGAGCTGCCATACCTTTCCCTGCTTTTCAGTTTGAAGGGTGTGTTCATTTTTTTTTTTTTAAATTTGAACTGGTGATTTTTATCTGGCTGTTTTGTACTTTATGCTCTTGTGTTTTTCTGTATCTGCTCAAGTCTGGGCAGAGGAAGGCCTTTTCAGCTTCAGATAGGAAAGAATTTTCTGTATGTCTCTTTCAGGCTTTTGTGTTGCATGATATTAATTAGAGAGCCTGCTACTTCCAAATTATTTTAATGCTTCTGTTCTTTTCCAGGGGATTAACTGCTCTCTGAAATACAGGCTGCTGTCACAGCATCTTTCAGAATCTCATTTTCTTTAGGGATCTTTTAAAAGATCCTTTTGAGATAATCTTCCTTGCTAGGGTATCTTGATTATGAAAAATCCAGTCAAACAAATAGCCAAAATCAAATGAAAACCAAAAAACCCCAACCAAAAAGCCTCACCCCAGAACTAAGCCCCAAACCTTCCAAAACAAACAACAACAAAATACAAATCCTTGGGCATTTATTGTTGTTGTATAGTCTGACATAGTTCAGTATTCTAAATTCTAGGAAGAGGGAAGGACAGCATGAAAAACAAGTCGGGAACAGGACCTCTGACTTAATTCATGTACACAGGGACTTGGGTAGGTGTTACTATTTTCTACCAATATTGTTGTGAGGTTTTTTTTTAAATATTTGTATCATGCTTTCTGACTAGATCTTGGGGGAAGGGGTGATTTAATTTCTCAAAGGGAACTAGTAGCTTTACCCTTTAAACATCATAGACTATTTTGGAGATTACTTGGCTGCAGTAATGAAAGATGCTGTATTATTCATGAAATGTCAATCTTCTTGCTGTCTGAACTAGATGAATACAATGAAATGTGATTTCCAGAGATTGCATGAAGAGAGCTCCAAATCCATAGGAAATATTTCTAGATAGTAAGAGAGCATTTGTGTTCCACTGGAACACAAAGCTGTCCAAAACACAGGGTGCAGAAAGTCTACTGACCAGCTACTAATGTGGAGGTAACCATTTAAATGAAACAAGTGTACACCCTCCTTTTAGATGAGCTTAGACTTTAGAAAGAGATTGATTCTTCAGGATCTGTTGGTATGAAAACGTTAATTGAAAATTGAAGGCTTTTTTCTGAACTGGAGAATATCAAAAGTATTTTCAAGTAAATGTGGGGGGTTTTTTGTTTGTGTTTTTGGTTTTGTTTTCTTTTCTCCTTAAAAGCAAAGGAAGTTTCTGTATTTGAGTGTATTACTTTGGTTTTTATTTTTATACCCTTTGGTAGACTAGGTAGACTATGAAGAAACTGGCAGAAGTAAGGAGTAGACTGGAAACAGTATTCCATTTCTTCCTACACTGTCTTCTCTGAGTTGCTGAAAAGCAGAAAACAATAAGACATTTGTGAACAGATTAACACTTCTGGAAGTGCCTTTCTGAAGGAAGAAGCCTTCATCTATTTTCATGCTTGTCTGTCTTCCTCTTTCTTACTTGTGCTCATCAGGGCATGTCTTGTGAGAATCAATGTGTGGGTGCTGTTCTGCTGCAGAGTCCAAGATCTCTGCCTGAGGAGGAGGGACAAAGCTTCTGATGGAATGTAACTCAGGTTATTAATCCACAACTTCTCTACACCTGTCCCTGAGGTATACATGCACAATTGGGTTTTTTAAATGAAAATTTTAGAAATAATTCACCTTACAGTGGATTGCTGTCGATGTAGCTTTTCGCCACAAGCCTTGCATCCCTATTTGGGATGGTGCTGCATCAAATTATAGTTCTATTACTAGATTTGCATCTTGCTCAGTATTTTTCCCCGTTTATGGAAGTTAAGAAATCCATTATTTTAAGCATAGTCTTTGGATTTCTGCATTTCTTCAGAAATTCTGTCTGCTTTCTTGCAGTCCCTGCTTTCCCAAAGGATTTAATAAGAAATGCTACATCTGGCTTTTCAAGGAGACAAACATGTAAAGGCGATACATATAGAAGGAAGAAAGTGTGGATGAGATCTTCAGCTCAGTTCAATATTTTACACAGCTTTCTCTTTTTTTTTTTTTACATTTAATGATGTGTTCTATGACTGATTGCAAAGACGTTTAATACACAAAATATTTGAACAATCTGTAAATTAGAAGATAGAAAAAGATGTTGTAGGTTACCTCTCTCTTGACAAACAAAGGTTTCTGAATTTACTGGTGCTAAAGGCTCATCCTCACTTGAAAATATTTGTTTGCATAGATCAGGAGATAAGGGAGGTGTAGACTGCCCACCCTCACAGCATAGCTGAACTCCTAATCAAACAGAGTTTAACATATGGAATGTGTTCAAAACCAAGTACATGACTGTAATGTGAAATCTTTTCAGGAAATGTAACCTTGGTTTGACAAGATTGGAAGCATTTAAAAGAAATTTGAGTAGCACTAGAATGGTATGACACAAAAACAGCTCCCGTGGGTGTGTCTCATTCCTGTACTTGAGTTTGTCTTGCCAGATCATCAGTATCTTGACTGGCTCCCACAGCTGTTTTTCCTGCCTATTGCATCTGACCTCTTAACAGACTTTAAATTATAAATACTTTAAATACAGATGTCTCTTCATCTATGTACTGGAGAATTTTTTAGGCAGACTCCTTTTCTCTCATTTTGAAAAATAGGTCTTTGGTAAACAAAGTCCCATATAGAATTCTGGGAATGGAGGCTGAAAGGGATTTGAGAGTTTATCTGGACCTCTGACCAAAGTCAGTTTGAAACCTTTAAAAATAATTTAAAAAATTCTACAGAGTTTCTGATCTTGTTAGGCAACCTGTAGAGGTTGCAGTTAGGTTGCCCTAGAAAGTAGCCCAAGTTTAGCCTAAATAATCTGTAGTTTGAGCCCCTTTCATCTGTGTAGGGAAGTGTATTCTCTTGTGTTTGCAGGAATCTTCTATTTATATTGACTTCTTTCAGTCCAGTAAACCCTGAACAAGTCTATTTAAATCTCTTCTTAGGTTGTCTTTTCAAGGCCTCTTTCCTTTTTCTGTGTAGCTGCTTTTGGAATTCTTCCAGTTGTTCTATGTCATTTGAAGATGTGCTTCTCAAAACAGGTTAAAGTATTTGTAATGCTAAGCAGAGTAAAAGGCTTATTCTGTCTGTTTAGCAGTACTGTTCCTTTTCATGGATCCTTTCCTGCTCTAATGCTGCCTAATAGTTGGTTTCCATTACAGATTTTTATGGTTGATTATTTACAGCCAAAATTGTGCTTTGCACATAAGTTAATTCAGCTCCATTTGAGGCTTTTAAACCTTTCTTAATTTTTTTCCAAGGTTTTCTGATCAACTGAATGTTTGCAATTCTTATAATGTAATGTCTACTTGAAGATTTAATTAGTGTACTTACTGTTTTCAAAATATTTAAATGTTTCCTGTTGTTTTCATAGATTTGAGGTAGTGGCATGATATCTGATACATCCTTATGATTTGATAGTGTTTCATCAATACTTTTTTTTGGTACAATTTGGATTTTGGTTGGTATTCTCCAGCAGCCCAAATGTTAGGATTAAGACAGACTGACTGGCTGTATGCATACCTCTATGTTGTGGTTTAACCATAGCCAGCAGCTAAGTACCATGCAGTACCAATAAAAAAGGGAGACAAAAAGGGAAGTAAAACTGCAGAGAAACAAGTGATGGCCCCCTGACTGATGCCCAGCCTGTCCCTGGGCAGTGATCAGTCCCCAGAGCCAGTTCACCCCAGTTTCTCTCCTGAGCATGATGCTCCATGCTATGGAATATCCCTTTGACTAGTTTGTCCCCTGCCCTGGCCATGTTTTCTCCCAGCTTCTTGTGCACCTCCTCACTGGCAGAGCATGAGACACTGGAAAGTCCTTGGCTTTTGGAATAAGCACCGCTCAGCAGCAACTAAAACTTCAGTGTGTTATCAACGTTATTCCCATTAAATCCAAAGCACAGCACTGTGCCAGCTACTAGGAAGAAAATTAACTTTGTCCCAGCTGTTCCTCACACTGGCTGTGCTAACAATAGGTTTGATCATGGATGGCAGTCATGCTCATGTGGCAGGCCACATCTGTTGCAGTCATATAATCAAGTCGTACTTGTTCTGCACAAGCTTTTGATTCAGTTGTGTTGCACTGTTTACCTCCTAGGTGTTTATAAATACATACTTTGTAGAAAGCCAACAAACCCCTTTGTAGTACTTGCTTTCAATGGTCCATGATTTTCTGAGTTCCCCTTTCTACTTTTAGACAATGTTCTAAAGAAATGTAGCCCTTTTTTTCCAGTTTCAAGAAAATCTTACCCATGCTAAATTTTTCTCAGTGGATAATTATGAAATATGACTAAGCATCATTTAACTTAATATCTTACAGATTTTACTTGTATTTTGATTTGTCAACTCCTACTTCTCCAGATTGTTTCTGAACCTTATCTTCAATTTGTTTTCTGAAATTGTCTATACTGCCTTTATGATTTGCAGGCTATTTGATTTGCATGTTTTTGAATGCATTCTGAATATTAGAAAGATGCCTCAAAAGCAGCTTCTTGTGAATTGCTCTTAATCTTTAAGCATTTGTTAGAGTGAAAAGGCTGCTGTCAATTGTGTCATCTACTGTTAGGAAGCTAGTAGAAATAGGCTCTTTCTGGGTGAAAGTGTAGTAACTGCACAACTCAATTATGGTTATTAATGATCTGAAAAAGACACTAATAGCCACAGAATCACAGAATGCTTGAGGTCAGAAGGAGCCTGTGGGAGCCATCTGGTCCAATCCCACTGTTCAAGCCAGGCCACCCAGAGCATATTGCCCTGGTCCGTGCTCAGACGGCTTTTGAGTATCTCAGAGGATGGAAGACTCCACAACCTGGACAGTCTGTGCCAGTGCTCAGCCACTCTAAGTAACAAAGTGTTTCCTGCTGTTGACACAGCACCTTGTGTGTTTCAGTTTGTGTCCATTGCCTCTGGTCCTGTCACTTAGAAACGCTGCAAAGAACCTGGTTCCATCCTCTTTATACTCTCCCTTCAGGAATTTACATACATTGATGAGGTCCCCCTGAGCCTTCTTGTCTCCAGGCTGAACAGTCCCAGCTCTCTCAGCCTTTCCCCACAGGAGAGAAAGTCCAGTGCCTTCATTATCCCTGTGGCCTTTTGGAATGTCTCCACTATGTCCATGTTTCCCTCTTGCTGAGGAGGCCAGAACTGTACCTGCTACTCCAGGCCTCATTATGCAGTGCTATGTAGGGAGTGTGTGTCACCTCCCTTGAATTACTGGCAACACTTTGACAGGTTTGGCTGAATGAGGCAGGTAATAGTGTTTTGAAGAATTTCAGAACTAACAGGAAAGAATAAATGGACAAAAAAAGACAGGCTTGGTTCAACACTGAAAAAGCCGATAATACATACTTGAATGGAGGCTGTTTGATTGTGTGTGCAACATGGTGGCATGAAATTAGGAATGGGATCTGTGTGTCATGGACGACCTCCAAGAGAAGCTTCATAAAGCGAACGGTGTGAAATGGAGAATTACAGGGAAGATGCAGTGTTGTTACATGGATAGGGGATGTGGTGTCATTCTGAGCCCAATGTCAAGGACTTTACTTCACAAGGAGTACTGCACATTTATTGTGGATTTGGAGGAGATTAATTAAGAAAAAAACAATAGGTGTGAAAAACTCAGATGAGGCATTGTGGACATCTGAGTTGGCTATCTTGAAGAGGAAGTTAATTAGAAGAGATGTACCATCGTAACCTGCCTAAGGCTGTTTGTCTGCCTAGGAGAAATTGCATTTCTCTTGTATGACAGTGGGGAGGAGACTGAGAAGGGATCTGGGATGGAAACCTGGATTTCATGTTCCTGTTGCTGAGAAAAGCAGGAGTTATGATTGTCCTGTTCAACAGGACTACTCATTTCTAAAAATAAGTATTTTTGTTCGTGGCGATTTCTTGCCCTAAGCATGTACCTACTTTTAAGGATATACCTAGTTCTAGCTATGAATGGAGATGCATATGAGCATCATAGAAAAGTCAGCTTATTAGTTTTTCCCTCAGAAAGAATGTAAAACTAAATTGCTTTTTAAATTCCACTTTCAAAAGGGGCAGGCGTTTGCTTCTATCTCAGTTCGTAGTAGAAATATAGCTTTAAATTTTCTAAGATGTTGCTGGGGCCAATACTGAAAAAATGCCAAGAAGGGTTTCAGTATCCTTACTAAAGAGGAGGTATTCTGGAAGGTTTGTAAATGCTAGATGTCAGAATCTAAAATGGTTTCCTGCTGTAAGGAACAAAGATAAATAAAGTCTTCTGGAGATAAACTTCTAAAGGGAGATTTTTTTCGTTCATCTTGGCTTCTGATGTAGCACAGACATAATATTTCCATGGTTAAAGCAGTAAGTTGTTTAATTAAATGTGTTTCAAAATCAAGATTGGATGCTTTTGTGGAAGATTGCAAGAGTCAGAAAATGTTTTTTTATTAAACTGGATTCTGGTAATCACTTTTTATTGATTCTAATCTGAGTGTTTTTGAGCTGTATTCCTGGCATTAGTTCTTGTTACGTCTGCCTGGTTTTTGCCTTATTAATAAGTCTCCTAATGGAACTCTCTTTCTTTCACTCTGAAAGTAACTTTTGTCTTCTAACCAGATATTTTCTAGTCTGAGCTACTGTGCCATGTGGTTCTCACAACTGCTTCTGATGTATCTGTTCCTCACAAGGGTACTGTGTTAAGGGTTTGATCCTTTATGTAAAACCTAACAATTGCCTAAGAAGTATCGAAATCAACAGCAGTGAACAAAAGGCATCATGACTAGTTTCTTCTTTTGAAGACAGGGATAGGTGGAGGTATAAATTGTTTCTTCCCATGAGAGCTTGCTTAGGGCTTAAGGGACTGAGAAATTGCTGAAGTGTGGCAAAAGGAGAATTGCAGAGGGAGCTACAGATGCCCAGGGCTCACTGAGGGGCTGCAAGGCTGTGGTGAGGAGCTGGGAACAGGCAGCCAATTCTCAGAGGGGACAGGGAGAGCTTCTGAGGGACTGGGGCAGTTGAGCAGAGTCTGCCGCTGTTCAGAAAATCCTAGACTTGGCTGGAAGTATGGGCCTGTCTGCCAAGGACACAATGAACAAAGGGAGGGATGTGCTTTTTGTTCTGCCTGCCCTACTTGCTCTCAGATTTTACTGTTAGGAATTTAAGCTTCAAGTTCTTGTTCTAGTAAAGCGTGTGTTGTTTTGTTTTATTGTGTGCCATGTTCCCCCCTTTTTGTCTGTTCTCTCCCCCCCCACAAAAAAATTAAAACAATTTTCAAAAAACTGCATTAAAAGGAGAGGGATATGAGAATCCAGACACATAATTTTAAAACCATGGCTAACTCTGGGTTCTTTGCATAAGTCCTGTCCTTTGACCAAGCAGTTTGGGCCATTCACATGTGGAGGCTTTTTTACTGAAGTTTTCCCACAGCAAATAATAGTGACTGTTGGAGCATATGGTTATTAAAGTAATTCTTTTTTTTTTAATATCTTTCTTCTCAGATGCTCCCCTGTCATTTTCCAGTTATTTATTTCAAATTATCTTTCCAAATGTTTGGCATCTTTAATAAAAATGCTCATTTTTTCTACAATCTCTGCCACCTGTACTAAAGTTGAGATGACACATTTGCTCTTATAGTTACAGGCCCCTGCAACTTAAAAACATGTATTTGGGAGTAAATAGTTTTGTAGCTAGAGCGGTAAGAGAAATCTGACTTAACTGTGATGCTTACAGTGCAACAGAATCTGCTATTTAAATTACCATTGTAGGAATTACAAGTTTGTGTAGGAGGGACATGTTCCTACTATTAAGTTAAAATATTGGGATTTTAAAGTGAGAGGCTTTTAGTACAATTCCATAAATGCAGCAATGTTTTATGACTTGCTGTATGGAGATACATAGGTACTGTACAGATGAAACTGTATGGAAAAGTATAACTATTGCATTTATCCCATGTGGCAACATCTCAGTTGTGCTCCAGTATTCATTGCTACAGTGTAATTTCTTTCAGTAGCTTCACCCTGCATCCGTGGTATTCTTCTGTGCAACGCTGCCCTCTCACAGGGATATGGATTATTTGAGGAAAATTAACTTGTTTTGGGACAAAGAACTGTTAAACACTATTGTTTTATATTTGGAATGCACATATATTATGATGTGATGAGAAGCTTTAATAAAAGAAATGGCTTATTTTCTTTCTAATTTTATCTTAAAAAATTAACAATTAATAAGCTGTTAACAGTTAAATAAACTGAATAAATTCGTTGAATGAGGGACATCAAGGTCTCTGACTAAGCCTCCTGCTCAAAGCAGGGTCAGTGGTGGGGACAGATGAGGTTACTCAGGACTTTATCCTGTTGGGTCTGGATAACCATTGCCTTCCTATGCTTTCTCCTTCAAGCTGATCATCAGCTTGGAGAAGATCTATATAAGGTTGAAGTGGACCTTAAGAACAAAAACCTACCCCATGCTTCATCATTCACATTGAATTAAAATTACCTGCATTGCCACTTCATAAAACATCTCTGAGGCTAACAAGAAAAACTGCAAAGCTGTGGGCTGCTTAACAGCAGTTCTCTCTCTGCCTTGTAAACCTGGTCTCATGATTTTGCAGTGGTCCAGTGTGATTTGAGCCATGATGAATAACTGTTCATTTGGATTAAAATCTTTGTCCCTTTATTCTTGCAGTTGTAGTTTTTATAGGAGACATATGTTTTCACTTTTTTATACATCATTGCTTTCACAGGCTTTATTGCTTCACCGTTGAAATAATTTGAGAAACTAATTCAGTCACTGCAGAAGTGCAGCATGTCTGTATCTTGTGAAAATAATCAGTTTAGGCTAGAGGTGTGCTAATATGTTCATGATCTCCTAAAATACCTTCTCTGGCAAAGGCACAAATAACTTCGGGGTACACTGCTGATTTTTTGGCTATGTCACTGATCTTAATTTACTAGCAGCTGAAGGTTAACCTATGTACTGCTTTTGATTATAATAGAAATATCTCATCCTTATGGCAGAGCCTTCATATAGACTGAAAATACTTCAATAAACCATTAACTGAAAGGTTTAAGACTACTGTCTTTAGTTATTAAGCATATAATTCTCTATGAATTGTGACAGGACTGCATCTTCCTCTTGTAGTCACTTACACTTGATGCTGCTTCAAGTAGAATATTGTTTCTCATGATGGCTTCTGTTGTTTTTTTTTTCTCCATCCTTTTTCAGTCTACACTTGTTATCTTTGCATCTCCAGAGATGAAATATGACAAGGTTCTGGCATTCAGCTGAAATCGCTAAACCAAAATATGAATCTCACAATCTGTTTGCTTGTTTTTAATTCTGTTGTCTTCTCACAAGACTGCCACCAACCTTTTTCTTCCTGTTGCCTCTTTCTAATTCAAATGTGTGTGCTGGCATAAGACTATATATGAAATGGTGTTACAGCAAACAGTACTTGTCCCTAACACCCAGCAGAAGTTTGAAAAGCATTCCATCTTGAAGTTTTTTTCCAACTTATGCCACTGTCCAGCAGAGAGCTACCAAGTTGGTCAAGGGTCTGGTCTTATGAGGAAAGGCTGAGGGAGCTGGGCCTGTTTGGCCTTGAGAAGAGGCAATTGACAGGGGGACGCATCAATGCATATAAATATCTAAAGGGTGTCTTCGAAGAGGATGGAGCCAGGCTCTTGGTGGAGCCACCAATAGCATAAGAGACAATAGGCAGAAATTGATGCACAGGAAGTTCCACCTGAACATGAGGAAGAACTTCTTTACTGTGTGGGTGACCATGCACAGGAACAGGTTTCCCAGAGAGGTTGTGGGGTCTCCCTCACTGGAGATACTCAAGAACCATCTGGACACAATCCTGTGCTCTAGGATGACCCTGCTTGGGCAGGGAAGTTGGACCAAATGACCCACTGTGGTCTCTTCCAGCCTCACCCATTCTGTGATGGAAATCTTCCAAGTAACAGAAAGGCCTAAACAGAATATGCTTTCAGACTAGTAATGTCTTTACAGAGTCTTTTCTCAACTCTTCCAACAGCTAAAAGTGGGAGGAGAATGATTACTAGCAGCGCAAGCGCATTATAAATGATGGAAGAGCTAGCACTCCAAGTATTCAATAACATTTGAAATTTAGTCCTGGCTGGAGGAATACCTGGTGGTCTAAAGATCAACCAATGAGCTTTATTCACGTTGTGAAAACATAATGTAATTAAATAACTAGAGGCAAAAAATAGGCAAATAAACTCACCATGTTTTGTTTCTATAAATAGAATACAGCTGATCCAAACCCCTCATGGAGGAGTTCTCATTACTCTGGTCGGAGACTATAGGGGTACCTCTGAATTTCAGTCACCAAAACAGTATGATATTGTTTACTTAAAAGATACTGTCCATTTCCTTTCATATTCTCCAGTCACTCTTAAGTGTCATAATCCCCAAACATGTTAAACTGCGTTTTTTAAGGCATGTAGACCAGGACATGCACATTTAGCTGAAATGTTTCTTCAAATTTGGTTTATAATGAAAATACAGAAGGAAGCTGAACTACAGTGACACTGCCAGGCATCACAATAATGAATAATCAGAGTGTGTTCTGTGTGCTTGTGTTAGAGATTAGTTTGTCTTGACTGTTATAATATGTGTGATTTTTCAAAGTCTTGACATTCCTGGCAAGTGCAGCGTAGGAGCTTCTGGATGCATTCTAAATTTCTGGCTGACTGGCAATCACACTATTTTTAGGCTTGAAGGCTTACAGTGTAGAGTTTCAGATGCTTAGAATAAAATGAAAAGTTCTTTTCTGTCTGAAAATTAGTGATTTTTATTAACTTGAACACAATTTATGTTATACCCTTTCTAACAAAAACTTGTTTTGGAGAGTAGACAAGTTTAGTGTTTAGGTGTTCTTATAATAGTGACCATAAAGCAGTTCAACATAAACTAAAGTCAGGGAGAACTACAGAACCCTGGGAGTCTACATGAATAGTATTGGTGTCTTTTTCTTCCATTTTGACAGTTAGATGAAAGGGTGCAGCCAGAAATAGATGTATGGTGTGAGTTAACTTCTGGCTTTATGGCTGATGCCATCATGAGGGTTTGGGCTTTTATGATAATGGGACATTCTTTGATGACTATAGTCTGTTATGGAGGGGTTGGATCCACCTGAGGGAATCTTTGACAGCAGGCTGACCACCTCAGTGAGACTGGTTTTAAAGTGAAGGACTGGAGGGGTTGGATCCAAAGTGGCAATGCTCACATCATCACATCCAGCTGGGGAACATGAGGAACTGGAGCTCCTTGTGCAGCCAGAAAGTTACTGTATCACAGGAATAACTAAAACATGGTGGGCCAGCTCACGTGACTTGAGAATTGTGATGGATGGCTATAGGCTGTTTTGTAAAGATAGGTAGGGAAGAAGGGGAGGAGTTGTGCTCTATGTTAAGGAGAACCTTGAATGTATAATTGCCATCTCTGGTGATCATGGAGGCCCTTTTGAATGCTTCTGAGTTAAGCTCAGAGGAGTTGTTTCCTAGGGAAGTCTTACAGTAGGCATCTGCCATTGACCTCCAAACCAAGATGATTAAGGCCAATGAAGCAATATTTGGGTCACTTAAGCAAACTTCAGGTCAACAGAACCTGATTCTTATGGGTGAATTCAGACAAATGTTGGAAGAACCATACAGCAGTTGACATGTCATCCATCAAGTTTCTGGAATGCATAGGGAGCTGCTTCCTCATTACAAATGTTAGGTGTGCCAACCAGGAGTGAGGCACTGCTGGACTTGCTGCTCACAGACAAAACCTGTTTTGTAATATCTCAGTTAGTGATAGCCTTGGTGGCAGTGATCACAATGTTGTGGTGTTTGGGATCTGGCTGAGCATACTGAAGGCTAGTACTGAGACAAAAACTTGGGAGTTTAGAAGAGCACACTTCAGCTCACTCAGAACTCAGTTGACAGAGATCCATGGAGGGTAAAGGAGCTAGCAAGCACTGGGAGTTTTTCAAGAACGTTTTCCTGGAAGCACAAAAGCAGTTCATCCCCTTCAAAGGTAAGGGGAGTAAGCAGAGCAAAAGATCTCCTTGGCTTAACTGTGAGCTCCTGAGTTTGTTCAAAACCAAAAGAGAACTGTAACAGAGATGGAAAAGTGGATGTACACCTGTTGAAAACTACAAGGACATCGCCTGGGTGTGCAGAGATGCAGTTAGGAAAGCAAAATATCTCTCTCTGTCTAATCTTCCTGTGGGTTATCACAAGTCAGATGAAGCACGTGATTGGGAAAAACCAGCATGGATTCCCCAAGAGCAATGGTGCTTGACAAACCTGATTGCCTTCTATGACAAAATAGCCTGCTTGGATGATGGGGAGTGAGGGGTGGACATTGTCTACCTGGATTTCTCCAAGGCTTTCAATACCATTTCCTGTGGCCTTTTCTTAGAGAAACTGATGTGTGATGGCCTAGACAAGTGGTTTGTGCAGTGTGTGGGGAAGTGGCTGAGAAACTGCACTCTCAGCCTGGTGATGGTAGATGCCTCCTCTTCAGACTGGCAGCCCATCCCAAATTGGGTCCCCAAGGGCTTGATATTAGGCCCAGTGCACTTTAATATCTTCATAAGTGATCTGGAAAATGGGATGAAGCTGAGTGGAGAAGTGCACACTTTGGAACCCTGCAGAAAGACCTGGATAGGCTGGAAGAGTGGGCTGACAAGAACTTTGTGAATTTCAACAAGGGTAAGTGTAAAGTCCTGGGAAAGCAAAGTCCAGGAGTGCAGCACAGGCTGGGATCTACCTGTCTGGGGAGCAGCTCTGGGAAAGGGACCTGGGGGCCCTGAGGGACAACAGCTCAAGCGTGAGCATTGTGCTGCTGTGGCAGAGAAAACCAACAGGATCCTGGTCAACAGGGGCAGCACCAGCAGAGAGAAAGAAGTCATTGTCCCACTCTAGTCACTGATTGTCAGGCCACATCTGGAACACTGTGTTCAGTTTTGGCCCCTGCTCTGCAAAAAAAGGGTGTGGACAGGCTGGAGAGGATCCAGAGAAGGGCACAAAGATGATAAAAGGACCGGGCAGCCTGCCATGTGAGGAAAGGCTGAAAGAACTGGGTTTGTTAAGTCTTGAGAAAGGAAGGTTCAGGGGAGACCTTATCCCTGTGTTCCAATATTTACAAGGTGACTATAGAGAAAATGGAGACTCCATATGATTCCTTGAAAAAAAAAAAGAAAAAAATGAGGTGTAATGGGTACGAGTTACTCCTGGGGAGATTCCAATTAGGCATAAGAAGAAAATTTTTCACAGTGAGAACAATCAAGCTGTAGAATAATCTCCCCAATGTAGTGGTGGATTCCCCAATATTGGACACTTTCAAGACTGTGCCTTTGCCAGGAAAGGTTGGATCAAGTTGATCCTTGTGGTCCCTTCCAAAATGGTATTCTATGATCCTATAATTCAGTTCAGTGAATTGTAATCAATAACTTGCTCATGTGCACTAGGTGTTTCTGTGTGTGTTATATAGATGGGGCAGTCAGAGGGATTGAAATAGCTCTGTAAATTTAGCAACTTAATATCAAGGTTCTGTGGATTTATACAATGGGAATTTGAATGCCTAGAGAACAGCTGTATAAATAGGAACACAGCATTTGTGGATCTCAGTTTAAACCACCTGTTCGTAATCATATGATGAGTCTGTGATAGGTTTCCCAGGCTGCTGGAGTCCACTTCTCTTCCTTGATTCTGCCTGTCTGTGCTGGCTGTTCAGTGGTGTTACGGTGAATTGTCTAATATGCAGGGGGACCTTTCCCACTGTAATCATAGTAATCTTCTCCTCTATGTATGTAACGTGTATTTCTTGCTATGAAAAAAAAGGTATAAACTATTTCTTGTAATTTACTTTTCTAACTGTTGCTCTAAGTTTAACAAACTTTGAAGTGATAATATTTGGCTTTTAATAAATACAGTTTTTCACTGTATAATAGCTAGAATTAGGATGAAAAAGAAATTTGAGCATATTTCCTAACTCAGAATTGTACCAGTCATGAAAAGTACAAATCAAAATGAACTCTCTTCTTAGTCTCTTTTTTGTACTTCAGGTTTAATATTCATAGATGTCTCTTTAGAATTCTCTTGTGACTTTTGTGTTACCTGTAGATAAAAGAACTTAAATAATAAAAATTTTCACAAAGGAAGCTTTGAGCTGGGAAAATGATTGCAGATGCCTTCTTTGTGTGTAGCTTGCAGTCTCTAGACAGTTCTGCTAGCAGCAGAAGATTTTGTTCACTGATGAATCAGTGTTGCAAAAGATTTGGGAGTGAGAAGTTCATTTGTTTAAACACCCTGTTTGCGATGAAAAAAAATGGTCTTAGCCTGCATAAAGAATGGCTCATTGTGTTTGGTCATATCCTTACTTGTACAAAACAGAAGAAACCAGTACCATGAAGAAATTTCCAGATAGTGAGTATGAAAAGTGTTTGAATGCTGGGAGAAAAAAAATGTTGAAGTGAGGTTGATTATTACTTATTTTCTTTAGAGAATCTTAGGTGGCTTTTCTCTATTATGTAAATTCAATGAATTGAAAGTTGAGGTCTATAGTGAGTTCTAGGAAATGGAAGAGAGAGAATCAGGAAGGTAATGGAACACCTTGATGAGGAGTGATAGACAAATGGCAGTAATATGGGTATACATATAGGTGAATAATTCATGATTTTAATCTCATATGTCAAAGGATAATTGATGAACAGCATGAAATTTCTTATTCCTCTTAGCATTGACATGAAGACTGCATTTTTACAGAAATGTAGCATCTTCCACTAGCATATATTGTGATTAAATCTACACAAAAGTATCTGTTAATGGACTTCATACAACATATTGTGAGGGACAGGTCATATGATTAATTTGTCTGGAATAAAGTGAGCCGTTCTGATTTTTAAAATTTCTTTTATTTTTAATAAATTGTGAGATAATTTGATTGCACTGAGCATTTAAACGGAAATTTTTGAAGGGTATTAGAAAATGACAAACATGAGTGGTCTCTACTGAAGAGCAGGGAGGTAACAAAGCAGAGTGCAAGCAGTTCAATGGTTATGGTATGCCAAAAGTGTAGCTAAGGTCAAATATGCATGAAATAGGATGAAGACAGTATCCCAATAAATCAAAAATTTAAAAAGGTATGGGTTATATAAATACTAATCTGTGTAATATGTACATACATTCTTGGGGAACATAGTTACTTCCTAATTTAAAGATTGTAAATATAGCTTTGTGTAATATGGTTTGGCTGTGGTTGAAGTAGGACAGTTCCATTAGTGATTGTGCCATGACTTGGATAGTCATTGAGTACTTTTTTTTTTTGGTTTTCCATTGCTAACTGGAAGCATGAAAAATATTCCAAAAATAAATGCAAGGCTTTTTCATAATGGGTTCCTTGTGTATTGTGTATCATTCTTTTTTATGGAGTATCTCAAATTCATTCCTGGAAACAGTCAATAGTGATTCTCACATGCAGGAGAAAAATCTACATGAAAATAGAAGTTACCATCCTCTATTCCTGTGTCAGGCTTTATCACTGAGCAAAGAAAATGGAGCTACCCACAGGTTTTCTCCTAACTGAGAGCAGGAAACAGCTGACTTGGGTCTCTGCGTGTGTTTCTGCAGGACCATATGACAAATACTGTGACAGTGGTGACGTTGATGCATCATGTGAATGTTATATACATCGGCATGCATTGATTAAAGGATGCAGAAGATAGGAAATTGTAGCGGTGCTTTAACTTAGCTGGGGGATGGGGATTGGACAGAAATGAAACAAGTCATCTGAAGGGATAGGTCTTTCCAGGTTAAAGGAATGTTAAGCATTGGAGAAAAGCAGGCATTTCATTTATGCTATATTCTAAGCAAATCGGATTTTTCAGAAATGCTGTTACTTGTTTCAGAGATGTTTTATTGCAGCCATTGTGCTGTTTGAGATGTGTGTCTGGTTGCAAGATGGTGTAAATAGCTCAGCAAGGTGTAGGGCTGCAGTGTTGGTGCGGGTCTGACTAGCTGTGGGGCTCGCGGTCGATTCAGTACCCTGCTGAAAACAAAGAATTGTTTGAGTCCTTCCTAGAGGCAAAGCAAGAAATAGGGTGGGAAATATAAATACCATCCTCCCCTCTGATAAAATATCTCTGTAGGGCATTTTGTTTTGAAAATGGTTTGAAAGAAAATGGAGCTGCGTGAGGTTGTTAGCACAAACTCCTGGCTTTCCTTTGGTCTTGGAATCATTAAAATACCTGGTTTCTATAACTAAATTTGATTCCTGTGGCCTTTTGTTTTGCATGCTCCTTGTAGGGAGTTGGGTTGTTTATTAATCTGCTGGCTGCTCTGTGTACTGATTCTGGCTGCACAACCACCTTCTCAGCAAATCATATCCCGTATGTTTCCCAGCTGCTGCCATCCTTAACACATGCAGAAAATGTCTCCTGGCTGGCTGAACACAAATTCCAGCTGGCATCACCTCATGACTGAGCAAACCTCCCCTCTCTCTCTCCTGGCAGTGTTGCAGCCACACGGGTTCTCTGCCTCAGGTGTTGTGTCTCAAGGCAAAGATGTGGGGCTGCAGCAGAGCTTGGGGGGCCGAGGCAGCTGGGAATCTGCTCCATGCAGCCGGGAAGGAGCAACAGCTCCTTCCCCACAGAACATGGGGATGTGCATGGGGCACGAGGGGGTGTGTAGCGAGAGCAGGGTGATGAGTGGGTGAATGGAAATAACAACTCCCTCTTATCTTCATCCGAGATGATACTTGCCAAGTGCCGAGTTAACAGCAGTGATGGGTTTAATGATTGACCTTGCTATTGTTTTGCCCTCAGAGAACTTCTTCTGTTAAACTACCTGTGAGTTCTTGTATAAAACTTGCTGGTCCACTGAAAAAGAATTATTTAGTCCTACAAAATACTTTGTATTTAGCAGTTTGAGTTTACCATTTCTAAACCATTATGACTATTAGGCCTGTCCTTTAAAATAGCACTTGCAGTAGTCCCATTATTGTCAATGTTCTGTAATGACATTTTTATTTCCATAAAATACTCTCAGAAGTTGTGTTGCTACCAAGCTCCTAATAGGAGACTGTTTTCTGATTCTGTGGTCTATGGGTTTCTGCTGGTTTGCAAAATTAATGATACTGGGCACAGTTCTGGTGTTCGAAGAAAAGTTACTTACATATCACATAGAAGAAACAGGAAGCATAAAATCGCTTGCATGGTGTGATGCTGAAACATTCTGTAGCTAGGCAAAGATTATGTAGAAAAATGAGTGAACAGATGAAAATTCACAGCACCAGCATGTCAGCTATTAGTTTTCTGAGTTATGAGTACTCATTTTTGTCAGATCTCAAGATTCTACTTCCTTCATCAGGGCTTTGTAAGGCAGGTTCCAGCATCTGCCTTTACAGATTTTATGTTGTGAAGCTGTTAGGCTTTCTTCTTTGTGTTTTTAAGTGCTTTATACTATTGTCAACTTTTTAAACTGCCAGGGTCAGACTTGGTGCTCTTATCTGCATTGTTTACTGTTATACTTTCAAGTGATTGCAGAAATAGGGGTTGATACAACACAATGTGGTTTTTCAGGTGAGAGAGAACTTAGGTGACCCCTCATGTCTCATCTTAGTTTAACATTACAATTTTGGACATAGTCAACTTCAGCTCTCAGCTTTGAGTTTTCTAGGGGATCAAATCAATTTTTTTATTCCCACGCTTCCTAGTTCTGTGTTCCTTTTGGAGTCTTACAGGAAGAATGAATCACACAATATGTTTCTTCTATTCCAGGGAAGACATGAAAGCACCCTCCCTCCTGCCTGTCTTCTGTTGTAGATGATGTTTCTTCCATTTATGAGAGTCTGAAGCTGGTCTCCTTGTCCTTGAGATATTCCAGAATTGAAGAGAGCAGGATGAGAGATTGGAAAGCAAGAGAATGTGGAGTTAGGGAGCATGTAGAAGATCTGAAGTGTTTTTGCATGCATTTTTGACGAGAATATCTGTGTTGCATTTGTCATATAATAATGTTGCATTTGAAATGTGGCCTGTAGCTATAACTGGAATGATCATTTAATTTAGCTTGGTAAAGATTTACTTTGCCAAGCTATTATGTTGCCATTAGGTAGCAAAACATCAAAATACATTAGTCAAGTGATAATGTCAGCAGCTGATCTGCAGTAAACAAACAGTCAAACCATCACAAATGGTTCTGGGACAGTTGAGCTAATGAGTCCTCATGTTGCCAGCCCTGTGTGTTTGTGTGCAGGAAACCCATGGGCTGGGATAGCATTTTCTCTCCGGGCTGAGCAAAAGCCAGCGCGGGGCCTGGCCCGGAGCAGCTCAGCAGGGCCCCGCGCCGCGGTGACCGCAGGCCGGGCACGTGCTGGGGAGGCATGTGCAGCCCTCCTGCCCCGTGTTGTGTCCGGCTTTTGTTGGAGCTAAAGGTTGGAGAACTCTGTCCACTTGTTAAATTTGCTTTAAAATGGCTGTCAGACCCCAAAATCTTCAGCTGAGGGTTGAAAATGGGTGGAATGGGATAGCCAGATTGCTTATTGCCAAAGCCTGATGGTATGAATGTTTCCTTCTCTGGAAATGGGCTCATAGACAGTCTGGTTTTGTCGTTTTAATCGTTGTTTATTTCAAGGCATTTTGGATCTCCACTTGAAGTAATCAGAAGGGACAGACCAGTGTGTGAATCAGAGGCTTCTGAGTGGCTCAGAAAGATTAATATTGCTTGTATTTTAGAGGCACACACACTCTGAGTCTGTTATTGTTTACATCATAAAACTAATCCATTTTCTAAGAAATACCAATTAGGTATGTCAGTAATGCATCCATAAATGGGAATTGTGTAAATAGACATCTCTTTTTGGTATAAAAACATTAGTTTGGGGCAGAGTAGCTTACCTTGTGGCTCTCAGTCAAAACTAAGCAAATTCTAATCAGTATTTTTGTTGGCTTGTGCTGGATTGCAGGATTAGATGTTTAGCTTTGACACTTTGGACTTTTGTTTTGATGTACATTTTTCCCTTTGAAGTTTTGTAAGCAAATATTGTATGTTCTAGCTGCATAGAGTTGAATTTCTTTGTGTGAACAATGCAAACTGATTATGATCATTAGAATTTAAAAAATTAATATAGCTGGATTTTAATAAGAATTCAGTTCTGACCCTAGATGCAAGAATTTAATTTTTTTAGGGTTTTGTTTGTTTTTAAATTTGGCGTAATCTGTAGAAAAACAAACAAGCAAACCCAGGCAGCAGCTTTCAGCACAGGGCTTGGGAAAACTCAGAGGCTATTCTGTCACCTTTTCTAAAAATCAATGCAGTATAATGTTACATGGTGTCTAGGTCTGCCTTTTGAAACTGAATAATTACACATTTAAAGAAAAAAAAGTATTTTTTCCTAACATAATGGAAGAAGTAGATCTTGACTCCTCATGAAGCCTTTATTTCAGGGCTCAATCTGTAGTATGTGCCAACTATCTGGTAAAAAAGCACCCTGTGTTGATTGGTTTATTTAAGTTTCTTCCAGCAAAATAGCATATTGTGCTGTTGTCCTTCCACTGCATGAGAAGAGCCTAAAATAACAGAAGCTGTTATGACATCTCTCAAAGCCTGCCTTTGTCAAGGTCACAGTTCTATTTTTGCTGTGTTTTGTGCAAAGGGAGATAGGTATGGTAGGAACAAATATTTTGTAACTATGATGCTGAGTCCTCCAAACATGTAAAATAAAATAAAAATGCAACTCCCACCCCTTGTTATGCAAAAACATAACATATATTGGCTGATCGTTAGCCTGGGTCTGTGTACTGCTCAGCTTGACCATCAGCAGATACAAAGCTCTAGAATTAACTTGTGGATGTTCTTTCTTAACTAGCGACCCAAAATTTCTGAGGAACACAGGTAAAAGATGGGAGTTCTGCTTTTAAACCACATATGTAGTCTTTATATTCCTAAATATGTGGAAGCTTTATATAAGTAGGTTCTGCTGGCTCATTCAGTACTATCGAATTTGTATACAGTTATGCTGAAAATGTAGAAATTAAGAGCTTTTTCTCAAGTGTACTTGGAGCAGCAGAGGGTGGTAAAGATGAGGATGTGCATTGGAGCCAGAAGTTGATAGAGGTGTAGTGTGCTGAGGGTTATTAAACATGTGGATGCTGGGTTTGAATCTGGGTCTATATAGTGCTGATTGTTTGAGTGTGGAAGAATGTTGGAAAGCATCTTCTGTGCTTGTTCTGCTCATCTGCATTCCTGGGTGTCTGTGTTTGAGCTCCTGCTGTGGGGAGGACACAATTCTGGATCCTGGGCTGGATAGAGGCTCTGCATGGGCTGGTACTGCCACTGGTGTGGAGCCTTTATGTCCTTCTCTGTTGTAGGTGATATGGTGGGCAGGATGGTTGCTGTATGTCCTGCTTTTGACTGGGACAGGGTTCATTTTCTTCCTAGTAGATGGTGCAGTGCTCTTCTTGGGATTTAGTATGAGAATAGTGTTGATAACACTGACGTTTTGGTTGTAGCTAAGTAGTGCTTACTATAAGTCAGATGCTTTTCAGTTTCCTGTGCTCTGCCAGTGAGGATGTGCACAAGAAGCTGTGAGGAAGCATTGCCAGAACAGCTGACCTGAGCTGGCCAGAGGGATATTCCATACCACAGAGTGTCATGGTCAGTGTATAAACTGGGGGGAGTTACCTGGAAGGGGACTGATCTGCTCCTCAGTAAGCAGGTGGTGAGCAATTGTACTGTGGATCACTTTTCTCTTAGGTTCTAGTACTCTTTCTTCCTCTCTGTGTAATTTCAGTTATTATTATCAGTATCTGCATATTTATTATTATGATATCTAGTTGCACTTATTAAATTGTGCTTATCTCAACCCATGAGGTTCACCTTTTCCGTCCGGTTCTCCTTTACCCTGTGGGTGGTGGGTGGATGGTGGAGGCCATGAGGGAGTGGCTGCCAGCTGGAGTTAAACCATGATGCTTTGTCATGTGGAGTGAATTTGTAAGGTGACACTGGATAAAAATGCTTTGCCTGTAGGAAAAAAAAAATCAACTGTTCAAACAAAATCCAACCACTTTGCACTGAAGTAGATGAGCAATGCTGGTGTGAATGTTCTGTTGGCTGTGCTAAACTTGTGAGGGCAATAAAAAAGAGGGGTACAGGGATGAGATTGAAGTTTTCTGCATTAGCTTCAGGAGTCTACTGAATGCTAGCAGTAGAAAGTGTAGGAAATGTGTATCAAATTCCATCAGGATGTTTGGAGACTAAAAGAAAGTTCATGGGTAAGTAATGGGAAGGAACTGAACCCTCTATATCTGTCCATGTGTGTTTGTGTGTGTATATACACACATATAGATAGAATGAAGCTTTTTGGTTTTATATATATACATGCAGGTAAAAATTCCTAATGTGTATGTTACTTAATGTTATTTGTCAAAAAATGACTAGACTAAAAATAATGAATAGGACAATGTATTTTATTTGCTAATAAGAGATTAATTTGCCTTTTTTTTTAAATAGAATTAAATGTTCTCTTGATGAGCACCTTCTGTGAAGAAGTACATGGAGAGGCTGATTACCTAGTATTTTCTATGTATTGTAATATTTATATGTGTAGTTTAAGGTACTTCATTTATAATATGTTAAAATATACTTTTAAAAAACCCCCATTGAATAGTTTACTTGATGTATTTCTTTTTAAAGGAAAGACAGAATTTTATGGGTAGAACATATTAAATTCTGTTTTTAGTGTTCTGAGAAGTTCAGAAGTGTAAAGAATTGAAATGTAATATGGAATACCTGTACAAGAAAAGCCCTTCTATATAATGGGCTATTCAGTATTGTTTGCTTAATTTTTTTTTTTTTTAATTTAAATCAGGAGTTAAACATATCACTGTGTTCTGCTTTCTGGTGCTTCATTGCTACAGTTTCTCCCAGATAGGTCTGAATTTGTTGCATCTGTTGATAGATAAAAGTAAGGTCATATTGACAAAGATCCTGGGAATTAGACATATTCTAAATGAATGTGTTTGTGCCTTTCTGTTACACAGTACAGTGTTCCTTGCAGGTCAGTTTGTCTAAAAGTTACTTGTAATAATAACAGTGTTGTGACTTGGTTGTAGCTTGTTCATGTTCAGTGTGAAATACCTTTGTCTTTCTGCTCACAGGAACATTATTCAGTGAAAAGCAAGTATAGAGTAACATTGACTTCTAAGACCAATTGCTTTTCTACTGGAGGAGAAGCTTTAGCCTTGGGTAAAACTGTTCATTTGTGTGCAGCCTGTAATTAGTTTTGTAGTTGGGTAAAACTTGATGTGATTGAGCTCTGCAAAACTTTACTCAATTTTCTGATCTAAGGGGAGTTTTTGGTGTATGAATCGTTGAAGAGAGTAAGGAACACATAGTAAGAGTACTTCAGAAAGTTCACAAAACATTTTTAGGTCAGTTTTGAATTTTTTTAAGTAAAGATGGGTTTATGTGAGAGTTAGGGTGATCAGCAAGTTGCACTACAAACCTGCAGAAGAAACAACAGGAATGATGCAAGCTATGGTAAACCTTTTAAGTTTCTTTTAGGGAGAACATATTGCTGTACTTTGCCTGATTAAATGACATTTCTCATCAACAAGGGATGTGATGTGGCATGACTAGCATGCAGAGATGCATTTGGAAGTTGAAAAGCATTGTATGGGTTGCAAGTTCCTGTGTTTTACTCATCAATTAAAAATTTGCAGTCTTCCAATCTGTGTGTAACTTGGACCTGTGGCTGACGTAGCTGGAAGAGAGTATAGATTCATAGTTGTGTTTGGTGAGTGCAACACAGCAGCAAATTTCACTGCTCTGTCGGAAGACAGCTTTTGTGTTCGACTGAAAAATGAAATTTGGAATCTAATCAAGAAGTTTAAGGTGTTTTTTTTTCTTTCTCCCATTTCTGCACTATGACTTCAGTGTGGATATTAACTGAATGTTGTGAGAAACCCCTACCATGTTGGTCATGATGACTAATATTTATTTCACAGAATTGTGGATTAGTTTGAATTGAATTTTAAAGGACATCTAGTCCACCCTGCAAAGAGCAGGAACATCTTCAACTAGATCAGGTTGTTCAGAGCCTTATTCAACCTGACCTTGAATGTTTCCAGGGATGGGGCACCTGTCACCTTTCTGGGTAACCTGTGCCAGGGCATTCTTACTACAAACACTTTTGTACCAGTTAGTCACTCAGTATTATACTGTTTCTGGATTGTTAACGTTAATGAAAACAGAAAATAAACTATTGCTGAAACAGACCCTCTAAAATTATTTTTTTTCACCGAAGAAGATGTAATTTAATGGTATATAAGGTAATCTGTAATTTCAAAGTTGGATGTTTTAATATATTAAATGGTTTCTATCTAGCACATTTTTCAGTTAAAGGTTAACCTGCAAGTTTTCTGTGTAGCAACTGTCAGATTGAAGAATAATTTCTAAGACCTTAGATTTTCTTGTGTTAAGAAATTTTTGCAAAATATTTATCTGGAAAAGAAAGGAAAGTCGTGTTCCAAGGTCTTCTTGCAGTGTCCCTCACTAGTTCACCTAAATCCAGTCCTGGCTGTGATTTTCAGTTTGTTGTATGAGTATTTTCATTCTAACTGGATTTTGGATTCATTATACGGTCTGCTGTAGGGATTGCACATCAGTCTTGTGAACATGAAGTAAAGACTGTACAGTTCATACATTAAAGTCTTAAATGGTTAGTTAAGCTCCTGCTGGCATTCACTGTCCTTTTGGACTTCAAAGAATATCTGGCAGATTTTGTGAGGTGTATTGGCAAATCAGTTCTCACTAGTGTGTTGTTGAGAAAATGGTATGTAAAACTAATTTTATCATACATATGACACTTTCATAAGGTGGTTCATATATGTGTTTTTTCTTACATTTGCTCAGAACCAGCTTAACAGGAGACAAAAGGCATCCTGTTCCTTTTTCACTCAGCTATGTTTTAATGTGTGTATTTTAAAATTAATTGCCTTTTTCAGTTCCTTTGAAAACAGCAGCAGTAGGATTTGTGGTACTGAATTTTGAATGCATAGCAGTACATGCAATGGGAATTATTTGATATATCATTTTCCAAACTTCTATACTCATACAGACAAAAATTTACTCTGAACTACAAAAACAACTTAACAGATTATTTTTTTTTCTTTATAGGACTTCCAGTTTTTACAATGGTGCTTAAAATTATAAATTCTAGGCTTTATTTATGTGAATAAATATTTTGGCTAATGACAACAGAATTGATATGGTTGTACTACACACTTTTAAAATAAAAAAGTACATGCTTGCATAGAATAAACATTACCAAAAAAAACCTCAGGCAGAATAAAAGTGTAATTACAAATTTCTATTATGTAATATTCACTAAAAATAATTGTAAATTAAACTCTATTTAAAAGGTACTTTATTCAATGGAGAAATGTTTATGGTTTTTAACTGAAATTTTTTTTTCCCATTTTCTTTCCAGGTATTGCTTTGTTTTTGCTTTAGGATACCTCACTGTGTGCCAAATTACTAGGGTCTATATCTTTGATTATGGACAGTATTCTGCTGATTTTTCTGGGTAAGGAGAAAAATAATCTTTCTATCTTGTCCTCCTAAGCCATACTGTATCTGTTGCAGGGGTTTTTTTATTGGTTGCTTTCCCCCCCAAGTTAATTGTGTCAACCTTTAAAACTCTGAGAGAAAGCTGAGCATGTATGTGCATATTGGCACACATGCAAATATGTAAGTAACTGTGCTTTAATCATACAAACTGAGAATTTTTGTTAACAGTTGTGTCTTGTTAGAACCACCAAGGTGTTATCTGTTGCCTCCTGTTCCTGTCTGAATGACATAAAGGATTTGGTGGCTATGGGAATTTTTTCTCTTTGGGTTTTCCCTTAAAGTCCCTGCTACCATCTTCGACAGCATGATGAACCTTGAATTGTGTCTGGTATACTTGCTTGCCTGGCACAGTGTGATACCACTTTTGGAGGAAAATCTGAATATTTTATGAAATTTAGCTTTTAGCTTCTTTCTTTTTTCGTTTTATGTTAGATGTTTCAGAAGGAGAAAGCTAAGGAGACTGGCACCTGGATGATGCAGTAGTCACAGAGACCTTGGAAACAGAAAGTTTTGTCTCTGTGTTCCCTCATTTTATGTAGTGAACTTATACCTATATTTGACTTGAACTATATAGGAGCAAAATAAAAATGAGCCATATTGGTAATTCTTCTTTCTGCTGCAGACACAGAGACGTGAAGCACAACATTTCTTATAAAAAGTTTGCTACTTAATAGGGCTTTTGTTGATTTAAAGGACAGTGTGTATTCTAGGGGAAAAAAAGAGATCGGGAGTGTTTGCTAGTCTGCTTAAAATAATGCATTAAATACTTTCCAGTATTTGTAGTTTAACATTACCTGTGATAGAGTTGTACTTGTTAGCTTTGTTACTTCTCAGTCTTAATTGGTAACAGGCACATAGTCCAGGAAATTAACTTGTAGGCGGAAGCCAAAAGCTCTTATGGATGAGTTCATCTTTTCTGTCATCTTTATCTTCTTACCTTCGGAAACATCTTTCTACATTTGTCTTACATCCAAGTGTCTGCCTCCAAGCCAGATATCCAAGTTCCAATTGTAGTCGGCAGAGATGTGATCGATGTGGACAGTAGAGCCTGGAGGGCATTTCAGCTGACCCAGCACTAAGTATCTACCTGAGCGTGAACTGGGTCACTTGTCAGATGCCCCTGACTCTATTGACTACATCTGCACTGGCTATAATGAGAGCTTGCAACACAGTCATATGCATAAAGACACTAGATTTACTGATGTTGAATTTAATTTCACCATTACTACTGAAACTGTTAATCCAGATGCTGTTCCTTCCTGTTCACTGTAGGGCCAAAGTGTACAACCCTGGCAGTGATCAGAGCTCTGAGCTGACTCTGGAAGCAGTGTAATTGCACTTGGTTGTTCTTGTTCTCAAAACAATTAGTAGAGCTTGAGCACACCATCGCTCAAACGTGACTGTACTGCTTTCAGATGTCAGCTGGCTTTGTGGCTCTGATGGCTGGTGGTAGCAGAGATTTCTGCTAGGTCTAAACATGTCCAAAGATTCCCACGTCCCATCCCTGGAGATGTTCAAGGCCAGGTGGGATGGGGCTCTGAGCAACCTGATCTAATTGAAGGTGTCCCTGCCCAGGGCAGGGATGATGGAGCTAGATGATCTTCAAGGTCCCTGCCAACCCAAAATATTCCATGATTTATGAGCTCTTTGCTCTGGACAGAACTGTTCTGAAGCCTAGATCCAACTCTGATTGTATGTTTGAGATGGCAGATTTAAACCACCCTTTCATGCACCAGCTTGAGAGCTTGATGTATGTGTATCAAATTAAATCTCTGGCATACACTGCATATGCTCCCTTGACACGAGACAGAGACTACTTCCAAAACAGGCGGAGAAAGAACACTTTTCTCTGGTTCTGGGGAAAGAAAGTAAGCTCAAGAAAATAACTTAAGTTGCCTACCAGCTATTGAACTCCAGCATGAGCAAGTTCTTCTAAAGATGTTGGCATGGATTCATGTACTGGTTAGCCCCAAAAGAGCTTTGAATGTGTGTTTACCTAGATATTTCTCCTAGCATGCCTGTCTGGGGTGCCCAAGCTGAGAAAATCTGCTCAAAATTTGAAGGAAGGTCTCAGTACACTGACAGTGGAGAAAGCTGAGGGCACCTCATGCTGGAGATGCAATTGCTTGTGCAGAGCTGTGTGGTCCTGGCTGCAGTACTGACAGATTGCAGCTGCCTCCTTTGCCTTTCTGCCAGCACCTAAAAGGGATTGTTAAAATCCTGCTTCACAGCCTCGCTGTGCCAGGAAGGACTCTTCCTCTTTTAGTCTCTAGATTGTTGCTCCGCAGCCAAATATTTGATGATACTGGAATAGACGCTTCAGGAGAAAAAAATAAAATAGAATACCACGGTCTGCTATGATAACAATGACAGATTTATCAGCTGGAATTAATGTAAGGGCTGACTGAGATCCTCCTGGACTCCATCCTTCTACCAGGCAGGACCCATGCTGTCACATGTCTGCTTACAGAAAGAAAACCCATTATGTTTAGAGTCATTTGGGGATTTCTGCCAGCACCAGGCAGGCCTACAGCTTAAATGCTAGAAAGAGGTATGAGGGATTTACCAGACTATCTGTTCCTGTTTAATCTTCTTCCTTTATGACCCTTGCATGTCACTCTAGTCTTGATATCAGGATTTTGGGGCACTGGTAGTACAGTAGAAATTTTTTTCCCCTGATTGCATTTTGAGGACTGGAAATAATTGTGTGCTTTGAAACAAATTTCAACCATTACCTAAAAAAAACAAAAATCAATTTGATGGACTGAACCATATGGCAAAATACTCATGTAGCCCTGTTAATGAAGGAGGACTTGATGGCTTTTGGATTTGTGGTTCTGTGCCAACTATGTTATAAAAATGCCAAATGCACTCAAGGCATGAGCAAAACTAAGTGCTCATTGTACAGTATGATTATTTTTTCGTGGGGGGCTTTTGTTTGTTTTCTGGGGGTTGTTGTTTTAGTTAGTTAGTTAGTTGTTGTTCCTTCGGTTTGGTTTTTTTTTGTCTCTAGCTCAGATACTTCTAGGTAAATACAGTTCCTGATATGTTTTTTGAGATCTGATTTCAAAGTTAAATTTCTAAATTCTAGTAGTTTACTTTACGCATCCCCACTTCCTTACCCCAGGGAGGGTCTTGCAATGTTGAGATTCACATCAGGCAGAAGCTCTTAGATACTATGAAAGTGGTATCATTTCTCAGTACAAAACTGACTTGGCTAGCCAGGAAAAAATATTTCTTGGACAGTTTAAGATTCACTCAAGTGTACCAAATTCAGAACAAAGTAACTCTGTTGGAGCCAGCATAATTATGCTGGGTTTTTGTTTTGCCAGATATGTTTACTTGAAGCAAAAAATAATTCTCAATGGAAAAATCAAACATAGGATCAGGTGTTAGTAGAAACCATGGAAGTGGTCTGCATAGCTAAATAACTCACTTGAATATTCAACTTTGCTATAGTTTTCTTGTCCTTTGCTTACTGCTGCTGTAACTTACAATGAATATAAATTGCTCTTACTGTCCTTTTTCCTTTACTCTTCTCACTGTAAAAAAAAATAAACTATGTTAGTAGAAGATACATGTGAGGCACTTTGGCTGTATTTGTAGAACCTAAAGCCGCAATAAAAGACAAGTATTATCAAATACTACATTTATGGCCTAAATTCTTCTCATTGCATTGAAAACTGTAATGGTTTGAGCTAAAAAACGAATCACTTTGTTTTTGCATTGAAGATCTTCCAGCTTAGAGTAGTTAACCTGGACTCCTAACATAAACTACCCCTGGTATTTATATGTGAAAGAAAATCCTGAATTTGTATCTAAATTATTCTTTCTTCCTTTTCTTTTGTAACAGTCCAATGATGATAATTACACAGAAGATCACTAGTTTGGCATTTGAGATTCATGATGGTAAGATTTCTTTACTGTGTTTAATTTTCCATACAAAATAAATTTAAGGAAAGCTCATCATGAGTAAGTGAATTACGTTAGACCAGTTTTATGTTTCATGGCAAAATAATTTTTTGTGTCTCAATTGTTTCTTTTGATGCTTTGTAATGAAAGTACTGATGAATGTTGCTTGGACTCTACAGAAGCTCTAAAAATGCTGACACTGCAGAAGATATGACCTATCAGAAGACCAGTGACACTTCTGGAGTCAGTGTCTAAAGACCACTGATACTCTTTTGGGCTAGGGTATTGACTGTGAGAGCTAAGTAAAGAACTTCCTGATTCAGATATCTCTGTTGCTGATGGATGGATAGAAAAAGCACATTTCAGTTGTTGAACTCCTTTAGTTTTAAAATGCTAATTCTTGAGTGCTTTCCAAGTTTGTGCCATATATGCTGATTTTTATAAAACCTTTGTATGTTTCATTTTGTTTAGTATCATAATTACACTCACTGCTAACATATTGCTGTGAACAGGGTAGATTATCTGTTTATGTGTTCTCTCCTATCAGATGTATCAATCAGATAAGGGGGCCCTAGTTGTGATAATGAATCCCAGTGTTGGCTTTTGTGGGTAGGATAGCTAGGTTTTTAGTTACCTTTAAATTCAAAGGAGTAATTTTCATTTTAAAGTTTGAAAATGTCATCTAATAAACCTGTCAAATTAGCTTGAATCACTTGGAGCTGCAGCTGTCAGTTGAAGATTTGGGAGTGTAGCTCCAGACACCTGGATCAAGACGCCTGCTGTTCTGAAATTGTTTATTAACCTTGTGCACGTAGTTTAATGTGCTTTTGTCTCATATGCATCCTAGCTTTGGTGCTGTTGGTGTTTTACTTTTTTCCCATTCTTGTTAAGTGGCATTGTCTAGAGAAGCCTGTAGGTAACAACATTCAGGAATATAAAAAGTTGGGAAAAGACCTTTTTAAAGTATTTTTGTATGAATGAAAATAAGTAATGCTAGGCATATCTAGTTGGTCAAAGATGTTGATGTTTAAATTCCAGAGAAAATACATTTGGAAGTAGTAATCTTGCAAGCTATAATCAATTGAAGTACAGAGTACACAGGTTAGTGGAAACAGGTTATTATAAGGAAGTAATAGTTCTAGTATCAAGCATGAATGCTTCCTCTTACTATTATTTTGCTAGGGGAAGAACTATTCTGAATTTGCTGACCTCATGCACAAATAGTGCAGTGGTGGTATGGAATAAGCATGTGAGTGTTCCTGGCAATCTTCAAACAAATGTTTCATTTAGTCAGCTCTATTCTTAACTTTCATCATGAACTAGATTTTTGAGATAATTTATATTTTCTTCTGGATTTCTGTATAGATACCACTGAATTTTCAGTATCAGTCTTGAAATTTTGTTCCTTGTTGACCTCTGAAGTCTTTGTCAGCCAGTGAGGAGTAGCTAACAGTATATTGGAAAGATTTCTTTCTAGTTGTGTCTGCAGTTTAGCAGAATCCTTCAGTTGGATGGTCACAGTTGCCATGCGAACATGACTTTCAAAAGTTGATGTGGTCAATGTGAATTCAGGAGCAACTGATAGTCTGGTGTCAGGAGATGCTAAGAAAAGATATACAGGGAAGACTAAGATTGCATTAAAGCAAAGTTTTTTAGCCTTAGACAGCCTAAAAGGGATCCTTCATGAAAAATAAATGAAAACAAGCCTTGCTGTCAGTGGGCTTATGTTCACTGTACAAAGGTCTGTGCTTCCACTGGAAATTACTTAGAGATATACTGACAGGAGATGAGATAATGTTGAAAATCATTCTACTAAGTGATTGATGGCACTCTGAGCCTCTAGTCACATCAGCTGGACTATATTAATCACCAATTACTTTATTTTCCTCCCTCATTTTTTACCAGTACATCCAAGGACAGTAATGAAAATGAACAGCTGAAAAAAAAGTGTTGGTGTGTTACAAGTTCCTGGTAAACTTCAAGATTCCAGTGGTAGCTAGGTTGGTTTTTGGTAAAGGCCAGTCTTCTGGACTTGATCTTTCCATGGCAGCCAGTTTGTTGTGTTCAGCTGGTTTCGTTTGAAGGTCCTGGAGTGAACCGAATGTAACCACAAAGGGCACTCACTCATGCTGCATGTTAAAGTGTCTGTCTAGCTGAGTGGGTGGGGAAATTAAATGCAAATTGCATAGGATTTGGACTTGATGATCCTTGTGGGTCCCTTCCAACTCAGCCTATTCTGTGATTCTGTACTTTAAGCTTGCGGTATAATACAGACTTTTCAGAAGTTTGCATGGATCACAAACTTACACCTGAAGAGATTTGGACTATGCCTTTCATGTATTCTGATTTACATTCTGAACTTCAGTCTTTGATAGTTCTTACCTTCCAGTTCCTTGTTACTCAGATGAGCAATGCCAAAAAAGAGTAATCAGTGTGTTAACATTTGCTTTGGTTTTTTTGCTGATTTTCCCTGGTATCTCACATGTATATTCTAAAGGCAGAAGTATTTTTACATATTTGGAAACTGCTGGTGTTTATATTAATTCTTTATGGCAAGATTTAGATTTATTTATGTAACACTTCAGGTTAATGACAGAGTTAAGGGAGAAAAAGGAATTTTATTTTCTATTAGAACAAAAAATTTGCAACTGTTTAACAAAAAGCATTGCTTTCTAATATTTCTGTTAATTATATCAGTGAAACTGCTGTGGTGTGGTGCTATTTTGGGGTTTTTTTGGGTAACTTTTTGCTTTCTTATTATGCTTAGGAGTTCCTTTTAATGCTCTCTCTCCAATTACCTCTTGATATTATATATTTTTTTTAAACTTTTAATGTGCTCCCTCTTATGATAGTGACAGAATGGTGTTATTGTTTCAGTATCAGTTACCAAATTATTTTTTTATAGTACATGTCCTTAGTGATTAAAGGAATTATATTGTATTTTTCCCCTTCTAAGTCTTCAAGTGTAGTTTTGTGTCTGCATTTTGCTTGTATGGCTCTCTGGATATTAAGACTTGTAAGTTTTCTTGCTTTTTTTGTAGGTTTTTTTCAATTTTACTCAGTGGGCATTCGTACCCATTTGCCTTTGTTGCTGCCAATGTGGTAGTAACAACTAAAACTGTTAATGTCTGTCTGTCTTTGGATCTTAAAATGTTTTAATAACAACATGCATTTGGGCTCAGCTGGTGATTAATTTCAGAACTACAAAATTTGCTGTAATTGCAACAGAGCCTCCAATAGGATCTATGTTTATTATTAATATATAATTCCATGTCTAAGCGTTATTAGTTACTGATTAGCCATAGATTTCCATACCAATACAAAAGTGGATAAGTTTAACCACAAAGCTGGGGTGATGCCATGACATGTTTGTAAACACTGTTGTAGTGAGAGCACAGAAGCAGTCATAATATCCCATAATAAAGCCTATGTGGCGGGACTGTGGTGTGTGCCTAGGGGTGTGGGGTTTGTTACCATTAGGATATGGGCTCTTGAGAAGGAGTGTAAAGACAGAACTTCCTCATGATCTAGACCACTTGGGAAAAATTTTGTTACTGATGACTTACAAAATTCTTTTACCAAGGAAGGAACATAGGAGTATTTCCTGCTTTACAGATGAGAAAATGGAGTTACAGTTGTTGAGTGACCAAATTGTTTCACCTCTCTAATAGATGTTCGATAAAACCCATTTTCTCTAATCTCTGCTGTGTGATTTGGTAGTAACTAAGAGCTGCAGTTGTTGTGGTAGTCTCCTGCTTTAGGACAGAAGAAAGCAATTCTTATAATCCCCAAAGGAATGTTACAAACCTCATGAGTTCCCTAGCAGCAGCGTGCTGCTGAAGTGGGAGTTCTTCATCTCCAGTGTGTAAAGGTAGGGAACAGCTATGGTTTATGAGGTCTCTGTTCCCATGGGCCTGGGAAATATTTAATATGTATGTATTAATTCATCTCATATTGAATAAGCATCAGTGGAAGAGCACCTCTTCCATGTATATTTTCTATGATTTAAAAGATCTTAACGATAGCTTCCTGAAAGCTTTCAAGGTTATGACAGAGATCAATGGTTTCCTTGTTCTTGCATGCTGTGCAAAGGTGATAAATGGGCCTTCAAGGCACTGAGAAGGCATTTAAAAAAGAAACAACAAAAAACCAAAAACAAAACAGGGAAAGCCACTAACCTGACCTCAAAGAATCTGCTGGCTGGAGGGAGACCTTAGTGAGAAAGGGAAATGAAAAATTAATGAGGGCTTACTTGGATGCAGTGTGTTTGAGACAGCAAGTGTAATGCTCACAAAGTTATTTGGGCCTTAAATGACTTCATATGTATGTATGTATATAACTAAAACCTGTTTTAAATAGACCATTTCTTTCCTCCTACCTCTCCAAAACCACAGATCGTATTTCAATGGTTAGATTCTTATATTTCAGGTTTGAGGTTTTTTTCCTCCTTTTTCATACCACACTGATGATGTGCAGTATTTCATTTGACTAATTACCTGTTTTGAGTGGCTAATCTGGCTTTGTTTGTGGGTCCCTTCCAACACTGGGTGATCGCTTCCTCTTTCTGGCTTAAGGGTTAAATACTTGTATGGAATATAATGGCAAAGGAGGCTCCTGCTCCAGTCAGTTTGCACTGTGTAGGCTGTGAGAGACTGAAGGCTCTGTATGGGACACTTCCCTGCACTAGCCGTGTGGTGGGATCTACATCCATCTATTGGAGTCTTTGTGTTAAATTTCTGTTTGTGTTAAATTCAGAGATTCACTATCTGAGAACTGTAATATTATGGCCTTAAAGGTTACAGAATCTTTCAAAACGCTTCTTCCATGTTTTTTATTCAGTACTTTTATCAGCATAAAAGTCTTTGGTACAGAACCAAGGAGAAGATGTGAAAGTATAATGATGAGGAAGAGAAGGTGCTGCATGAAGTTAGGGGGTGATAATTTGTTCTTCAGTTTCTTGCCTTGAATGGGTATGAATGGGGGTGACTTTCCACTGTGAAGGATCAGGACCAAGGCAGGCATTTTTCCAGGTCATATTGAAAGAGAAGAGATGGAAAGTTGGTAATCTCTCTGTATTCTCAGCTTTGTTGAAGGCTAAAAGTGTGGTTTTGAAGTCATAAGTGTGTGTAGCTCATGGTCACACTAAGACAACAGAGTTATCTTCTTGGTAGATAACAAGTGTTTCCATGAGTCATAGAATTAAATTAGCTTTTACTTCCCCTCAGCCCCTCAATCTTTTTTTGTCATACGGCTGACTGATTTTGATATCTAAAAATATTGGCTCCAGTTGAAACTTACCTTATGCTTGGATCAAGTATAAGGGCTCCCCTCTTTGCATTTACTGGCATCAAGGAGTGGGGTTGAAGGCAACCTTTCTGTGAGAGGAGGAGGATCTTCTATAGAAACATGTATTTTCATAAAGCATGTTGGGATTTCATGTTTGTATTACCGTACTCTTTTGTCAGACTTGGTTAGAAATTGGCTGTTGGGTTTAAGAACTGCTGTGGAGAAAGATAATTGAAGTGTGATCCCATAAATTTGGTTTCCTTTAGGAAGCTATAAAATGCATAGAAATAAAGTTTTTAGTACTTGCAATGGCGAAGAAAAAATGCAAATATGAACAGCAGGAAATGGCTGCATATGGGAATGTCTGAGCCACTAGAGAGGGCTGCAGGAGGAGCTGAAGTGGTCATTCTGGCAGGCAGTGCTGGCTGGTATTAGCCAGGGCTGTCTGAAGGAGGGAGCTCTATTTTTTTGATCCCCTGAATTAGTGTATTTCATAATAAATGAAAGTGTTGAAAGTCTTATTTTTTACTTTTCTCTCTTGTGGGAGTACAGATTTTGAAGACTATTTTTCAGGGATAGGTCACCAGCATTTCAGAAATAGCCACATATAGCATGAAGGTAAACTTAGTCTTGCTGCTGAGCTTGGACTTGGACTGCCCCCTTCTGCTAGCAGGGGTTAGAACTTCTTGTTAGTGCTCAGGAAAAAGACTGTAGCACCTTTACTGCCGTGCCTGCTTCACTGGACCTTGGTCACAACCTTTACTTGCAGTGCAAAGCTGTTCTTGAGGTCTGCCATAAGTTTTGAATTGCTGAAATCTCTCTTGGAATGTGTTCATTTTATGCATCAAAACTGTAATGTCTGATGCAATGCTTGGGGCTTGTCCAGTTTCCAGAACTGGAAATAAAGGGTTTTAAAACCTGCAGGCTGTGAAGTCTTGACCAATGTAGGAGAGTTGTTTAACACTTTCTACAAGTTGTCTTAATGCTTTCCTGAAATCCATGTGATTTCAGGTTTAGGCACTGCCAGATATAACTGAAGATATGAGAGTTTGTAATTTTGCCTGTAAGAATTGTTTGATCCAACTCCAGCAAAAATGTTATGTGACATAATAACTCTGAAATTGCTTGAGACGTTAAGAAATTACGTTGCAGCATGAGGCTTGCTCTGCTGAGTAAACAAGCTAATTAATGTGAGGGGTTTAGCTGTTCTTTATTTTTTCTTTTTCCTGCCCTCTTCCCTAGGAATGTTTCGGAAAAATGAAGACTTGACTCCATCACAGAGGTGTTTGGCTGTAAGGTAGGCTTTCAGACATTCTGCTTTGGGGATGTTTTGTGTGCTTTATTAACGCTCTGGGCAATTTCTACAGGCACATTCAAGACAGAGTTCACAAGCTCATGTGAAACAGATCCATGCTTTTGTATATGTGTAGTTAGGTGTGTATACCTGTTCTTCTGAGAAGTATCACTAGGAGTAGGTTTTACAGTTATTTAGAAAAAACATTCTAAGTTCTATGCAGTTTATGCAAATGAATGCCATATCAGATAGGAGATTAGTAAACAGTTAGTACACATGTGAGGTAGCTGGTGAAGGAACATTGTTAAATTCTATTTTTCAGTATTTAACTTACCTTTTCTCCTTTCTTTATTCAGGGTACATGAAAATAGTATGTTGCCTTGAGCAAGAGAGTGTTGAGACATGTGCTTTAATTGAAATTATTGCCAGTTAACACAAACCTTTGTTTATTGATTCAATTGTTGATGGAAAAATAGAGAACTTAATACAGTTGAACAAACACTTAGGAAAACAGCCTTCCCTTTCCTCACCCCAAGACACTTCCTCAGGCTCAGCTTCAGTCAAACACCTCTGCTGAGCAAGGAGAGACTCATTAATGAGTTCAGGAGGTCTGGCTGAAAATGCTCAGTATGGACTGGGAAGAAATGCTATGTGTAGAATGTTTCAAGCTGTGATTACAAAAGACAGGCAAACTGCTCTTGTCCGTGTGTTTTTTACTGCAGTTAGGGTAAGCGGTAGCATGGAGTATGACTTTTCCTAATGTGGCAATCCTGAAGAACTTCACAATCCATCTCACGAGTTGCTTGTCTTTGAATTACAGACGCATGCCAAGTCTACTGGAGTATTTAAGTTACAACTGTAATTTCATGGGTATCCTGGCAGGCCCGTTATGCTCTTACAAAGACTATATTACTTTCATTGAAGGCAGATCATACCAACTACAACAGTCTGAAGCAAATGGGAAGGAAGATACAAAATATGAACAAACGGATCCTTCCCCAAATGTAAGATGTATGACTCTTGCAGTGCTGATGCTTATGTAATCATTGCATGGAAAGCTTGGTTTGCACTCTTCATTTACAGGCGTAACTGCTGAGCTGTATCTGGAGTTCATTCATCAACAGAATGGTTCTCTGTTCAAAAAGTTATATGCTTATTTTTTAAAGGCAGGTTTTCTCCATGGTTTCCAGTCTGGATCTTGTGGATAAAAGCAGATTAATTTGGAGCTTCCTAACAAGTTTATATGGTTAAAAGCCATCTTAAAATTAAAACAGTTCATGCATGTTCACTTCAAAGCATATATTGTGCATAAAAGCCCAGTCATATGTAACAAATTGAAAAAGTCATACAAATAGTTTCATTTTACATGCTTGCAGTCATGTAGAGAGGTATTAAAGATGGACTTTGATCTGAAGGTGTAGTAAGATGTACTAGCCATAACATTATGAACAGTACTCCAAGCCACATAATACTTTTTTTTCCCTTTGGTCTGTTATTGGAGAAGAGACCAGATACATAGAGAAGATAGTCCAGTTCATCATGCCTTACAGGAGAGATTCTATGACTTAAATTTAAATCAAAAGCTCACAAAACTCATTACTTTTAAAACTTAGTCCAATTAGTTTAATGCCCAGAGTACTGAATATTATGTTTTCACTCTTTTCATATTGTCTCAAATAGTAACGTATCAGGCATTTAAATTTGCATGTGCCTAAGATAATTCTTACCTCACATAAGAGGCAGAATTATCGTGGGGTCAGTTGGAACGCTTCACATGGATGACTTTTGCTAATTCCAGCACCAGTTGCCCATGTTTTTCTTATCTTGTGACACCAGCTGTTGCTGGAGCAGATGAAGGCGTTCCCACATGTATCTGGCTGTCTTGTCCTGCTGTGTAGAGGTTACGGCCCAACAGCTGGGCCAACAGAGAATACTTCCCGATCAGTTGGGGCATCTCCAACCACTTCCATCCTTGGAAAGTGGGTGAGGACTCTTTGCATGTTCCATTCTACCCATCTGTGTGGTTGTACAACAGGAATGTAAACTCGTGTCTGGAGGATGATAACACTTGAAGCTGCCCCACAAGTTGGCAGAGCACATAAGCTCCCACAAGTGAACTGTGGAGCAAGTTGGGAAGGGTGAAAGACGCAGGGAGAATTCCTTGTGTAGATTGGCATCATATGGCCCGTGCTCTGTTTTGATGTGTTATACTGACAAAGTTGCAGACACTTTGTTTCTAGGCATCGTTTTGGCCCAGGAAAGTCTTGTGTATTAAAATCCTATTTTTGCAGAAAAGTGTTATGTAGTAAAATTATTGCAAATAAGTTGAGGTAAACCAAATCTGCCCATATCAGTACTGCAGGACACACATCTACTGATTGCCTGATAGGACTCCTGGCTTTTTACCACATAATCTTACTAGTAATCTGGACAAGGTCAACAGAAATAAATGTAAACCTATGGTGGCTGCTTCTTTCAGGTAAGTGGTCTTCCTCAAAATTGATTGCTCTTAAGATGCTTGAAACTTTTGCGATTTATGCTGCATTAGCTTTTGACGTAAAAACAAAGAGAAGCTGTTTATGCTCCTGATACTTCATCTCCTAACTGGTGTTAGAGAAATCTGACTGCATTTTATAACACCAGTGAGTATTGCGTGCTTTTGGAGAAAGATGAATGATACAATTTCACTGCATTTGCTGCATCAATTAAATCTTTGTCAACAATCATTGTCTTGTTCTAGAAGAATGTTTAAATACCATTAGCTTTATATTAATACTTTAAATTTGTTATTATCTCAAGAAGAATAAATTTTTAGGTAACTCAAAAAAAATTGAATTGTAGTGGGGATCAGCAAATGTTAATGTCATTAATAAAAAAAATCCTTGAGCTGAGTTACAGTAAGTTTCATTTCTTGTTAAATATAATTACATAACCAAAGTAGTTCATGCCAGCCCCCTCCTCTCTACTGTGTGTTGACTGCATGATGTTAACTTGGTTTAGTACTTTTGCTGTGTTCATTGCATGTTAAATGAATCGAGTCACCATATTAAAACTTACTTCTTATATCCCTCCTATTGTGCCTTTTTGCAAGCTATCAGTTGTTGGTGCTCAAAGTGGTGTCAACTCTCAGAAATTAATATCTGTCTTTGTAAGTTTCTTTTTATTATGGCTACCCTTAAAATACAAGATTCCTGTCAGCAGATATCTGCTTTCTTGCTTATTATGCAGTATCTTCCTACAGGTTAATAATGTTCTTGCTTAATTATCTATAATTTTTATCTGAGGTACCATCCTCCCCAGAATAATGTGCTTTAATACAGTTCAATATTATGTATTATATACTGATTCTTTATCAATTTAAGAACAAGTTCATTCAAATAAAATTTTTGAAGACTCCTCTCTACTTTTTGTATCTATTTTTACATATTATACATGTTTTGCATCTACACATATTATGCAGTAATGTATTTCTAAAATTTCTGAGCTCTGAGTGTTTTACCTTCATTTCTTCAATTAGAAAGCTGCTCCTGAACCCCTTTCTCCAATAAGGTATCTAGCTTTCAACTTAATTATATTCCCATCTAATTTATGCACAGTTAGTTTTGTCCTGGCACTGTCTTCCACCTTAAGTACCTTCTTCCCTACCCAGTGTTGATCATATTTGATATTTTTATACAGGTATGCCCAGTTGTTACCAAACTAAATGAGCCAGGTCTTTTTACCTTTTTGTTATAAAATAATTTATATATCCTGCTTCTTCTGAGGTCAAAGTTATCCTTCATCTTATGGTCTTTTAATTCCTTAACAGAACAGTTATTTTGCTATGTTGAAAACTTTAAAGAATAAATGAAATTAAACTTCAAGTTACTTCATCCTTGTAGAAACTGACCAACCCTCCTGTGTGATGGTGCAATGTGATGATTGCCCATTTATGCCTTGGCAAAGAAGGTTTTATTAATAACCTGGTTAATTAAGTAACAGGAAGTCAATGAATATTTTACCAAATGCATTTCAATAGGTAATTGAGCAATGGTTTTGTTGCTGTCAGTGCTCAGTGTCATAGTCCGATTCTGATAATTTGATCTAGTCTGAAACTAACTTACCGTGAAAAACAAAAAAAACCACCACCAAAACCCACCAAAACACACCACCACACCTTCCCACCAAAAAAATTTCAAACAAACACACCCCAAACAAAATGCCAAAAGTTTAGGTTTTCATTTGATTTATTCTCTAATCTGACTCAGCCTAAGGAGCACAAGCCAAACCTGCAGTGAAGGAGTGGAGGCAGGGCAGGACTCTGCTTTGCCTGGCAGCCTGTGTTTGGCTTGGCCTTCAGAAACTCTGCTTAAACCAGTCTGGAAACAGCAGCTCCCTGACTTTGTAGAGGTGGGAGATTCATCTCCATCACAGTTTTCTATGGATACTAATATCCCTGATTCTGATCCCTGTAAATCAGCATGCTGGGATTTATAATTATTGAGTGAAGTAGTGCAATTAAAAGAAAAGTTTAATTTATGGCAGAGTCTCGTATGAGTTCATTATTTTTTCTCAAAATAAATTTTGTTGAAACCCTGATGCTTTTCCTTAAAAGAGGTGTTTATACCTCCACTATTTAGTTAAGAAGAGAAATAGAAAGCATATTTGGCGTTGAATAGGCAGATGAGTGATTTCTGTTTACTAACAGGAAAATTGGTAAATAGAGACAATGGCACAAAGTGGGCCTTTAAACAGAGATAACACTATTTGTAAGTGGCCAAAACATTTTTTTGAGACTTTGTGGTCATCTTCAGATGGAAAGCACCTATTTTTATGTATTCATGCTTGTGTTTTAACTTGCATGTTACTGTTACCAGCTTATAAATACTGTTTCTCATGCAAAATTGAACATTACTTGTAATTATGTCTTAGGCCTTAAAATTAAATCCTTGCAAATGTCTTCAGAACTTTGGTGTGATGCCTTCTGATATTTACAAATAACAAATTTTTGCATTTGTCAAATACTCCCTACCAGAATTAAAGATTCATTAGTTTGAGTAGTAACTGATTTTATGAATATTCATTTCTATATAAGATCCTGAAGGTGTATACATAAGTATAAGCCAACTGAACTTTCCCTCTGCTGCAGCAAAGAGAGATCATCACTAGTTCTAGAATAACAAAGGAATGCTTTAAAAAATTAATGCATTTCACATTGAACTCTTGTAATAGAATAAAGTATTAACATGAAATTTATAAGAAAGCAAGTAGAAACAAATAATTAAACACAAGCTTTAACCATTAATAGGTAGTTGCCTCCTGAATTATCTGGCTGATATTTTTTTAAATAGCTGGGATTCTTGATCCTCTCTGAAATACCTTCTGAGATGAGCCGAGTGAAATATATGCAATATCCAAAAATACCCTCACCATTTTACAGCTTTTCCAAGTCTTTTTTTTTATCAGGTTGTACCACTTCTTATGTCTATGCAACTGGGTGAATCTTTGATACTGTGTGTCTTGCCAAAGTGTGTGCTTTCAGTTGGACATTTAATGCTCCATTCTGTGTCATGGAACAGAACTGCCCTTTGTTTTGGAGCTAGACATTTGGAGCTGAACTCTCAGTGAAGTAGGATGTTATCTTTAAAACTTTGGGCAGGTGTACTGGAAGCAGCATAGACAGAAAGATTCTGGTTTTATTTTTGTTCTGATACTTCAAAGAAAAGTAGATCGATTTTTTTTTTCTTGTCAAGTTTAGTATCTGTAGAATTGTAATGTAAATTAAAACTGTAATGTTTAAATATAGAAATTACATAAAAGAAAACCATGAAAATTACATTTAAATGAATTAGCTCTCAAACTTCTCTTTTGTAGGTGCTTGGTTTAGTATGTTACTGGGGACTTTGACAAAACATGGTATCTGCCCTCAGGATATGGATCAGACTGGTGACTTAGAGCAGTCAGTGTCAGGCATATATTGCTCTGTGTGTTTTATAATAGAACCTTAGAAATGTTCTACTGAAAATACATACTCTTTGCTGTGGTGGTTATAGCAAAGCTGAGTTTTGAGAAAATTTGAGTAGGTCCTACCTGAACAACATACTTTTACATATCTGTGAGCATATTATTTGTCCCATTATAGCTTGATCACTCTGGTTGGGAAAACAGGTCTATCTAGAACTGATTGGCTGAAATTTGGGCTGAAATTCATAAATCATTTCAGTATTTTAGTTGGTTTAGAATTTAGATGCTGTAATGTTTTAACAGAGATGATTGATATATTGAGTTGGGCAGCAATTGAACACCTGCATTATGGCAAGGATTCCTGAAAAGAAACTGAAGCTTTGCCATTGTTTTGGAATGTCTGCAGTAGTAAAAGTAGTTTGTGCTAGATTATATGTTTTGTGTTATGATGTCTTAGCAATTTAATTGCTTCAGTAATTTGACAAGAAAATAAGAAAAAAAAACTGAGTCGCAGAAGGTGCTCTGGCTCATTATAGTCAGACTGGATTTGTTGTGTTGGCCAGGAGAAGTGATGCTCACAACTCGATCAATATAACAATATTCTTTGAGTCTCTATAAAATACAGATTTTTTAACAAACTATTTTAAAGTTGCTAGTATATATATTACTGAAAAATTAACATATGTATATATCTGTATAGGGAAGGATGATTATAACTTTCCTTTACTTCTAGAAGATAAACAATAAAATGAAGCTTACAAAATCTCCCGTCTTAAATTTTCAGATAGCCGTGGCACAGAAACTCTTGATCTGTGGACTGTCCTTACTCTTCCACATGACTATTACAAAAACTTTGCCTGTAGAATACAACATTGATGATAACTTCAGAGCTACAGCATCATGGCCTGTAAGGTTTTTCTACCTATACGTGTCTCTTATGGCTGCCAGACCCAAGTATTATTTTGCATGGACTTTAGGTAAGTATATGTTTAAAAATATAATAATAACAGAAAGAGCACATATTGAGAGTCATCTGAGATGTGCACACTTAAGTGTGGATTAAAAAGTGGCAGTGCCCTCTTGAGGCCTTAGGAAAACCTGGTTGCATTTAAGTATTTCGAGGTATTAAGTACATTGAATAGTGTCTCTCTTTTTGAGAAACAAAAGCTACCAGTAATGTAAGCACAGTGTTGGGAGAGGGTTGCAAATGAGATCGTAGTCTCCTTTACAAGTCTGAGTGAAACCTAAGGAGTTTTGGAGAGTGATAGTGTTTCAATGAACAATAACTTCCAAAAAAATTGTAGTAAATGTGGTCTGATGTTAAATCCTTCTTTTTGTTTGTTTGTGGTTTTTTAAAATTTATTTTGATACCTTTATTCTTGGCATATCTTCAAAGTTAATTTTAGTCTCTTTCTGTGGTTAGTTATCAGTAATTTGCTTGATGTTATTCAATCGTGAAGGAAAATTAATACTTTGAAATTCAGATGCATGACACTTGTTAATAGTAAGCAGCATTTTCAGAATTTGATGGGTTGATGCTTCAGTTTTAGTCTTTGTTTACTAAAAGTTTGAATGACTGGTGGGACAACATGCTTAGTAACTTATTTAAGACATTGAATAGATTATATAGTTTAAAGAATATTTTGCATTTCCCTTCATGTTACTTGTAAAAAAATGACACATACAACAGGAAGATGCTTTATGTAAGTAGGCTGACATCTTGGAAGTGGCTCACACAACAGATTTCATCAGCTTCCTCCTCCTCTCCAGTTTTACATATTTGTCTCATAATTCTTTTGAGAGAGAATCTGTGGGAACAATGCAATAAAGAAAGCTCTAGTGTAGCAGAGCAGCATGACTCATTTACAGCTGCTGGTTTCATTCCTGGTCAATGAATGAAATGCTTTCAGCTTGTCTGGATATAGTAATTCTGGGGCTTGTTGTGGAAAGAAATACTTTCGTGTATTGTGCTCTTATACACCCATATCATCATCTGTAAATAGTAGTAGTCATCTGAAAAATGATGGGTTCTTTTTTGTCTTTAATACTTCAATTGGATTCCTCCTTGTGCACTTGTTAGTGTAGAGCTAGCATTCCTTTGGTAAGTACCAAAGAAAATATGCCAGCTCTGGACTTCTGGTTTGTTAGACAGCTTTTTTTTGCCTTCTTCCTTCTACTTTGTCTCATCTAAACTTACAATGGTAGGAGCAGAATGTGAGGGGCTTTAAGAGTTTCACTGGACGTTACACCTTTGAGTTGTATGTTACTATTATTTACACTTTTAAAAAATGTGGTAATGGAATGAATTACTTAAAATGAATACTGAAATGCTAGTTAATAAAATGAGTACTAACTCTAGTTGTAGTCTTTGCATTCTAGCGTGCAAAAGATTATGGAGTTTGTGTCTCCAGCTGTTTCTAATTGAGCATAAAACTATTGCCCAGTGTTTGAAGTTGACATAATGACATCAGATGTAAGGCAGCAAATTTTGTTGCTTTCAAAGATGTTTTTTAAAAAAAATTCACAAGGAAGTAAAAATATTATAAATTCAGAAACACCTCACTGCCTTGTATGTGGCCATCCTAATTTGAAAAGTACAGTTGAGGAAATTTTAGAAAATTACTGTTTTCTTCTGTTAGGTTTGCGCTGCTCTGTGTGAGGTACTGTGAATGTGCACCTGCTTGGAGGGAATCACACAATTTAATCTTTATGCTTTAAGCATCACTGTTGCTGCATAATGAAGACCAAAGACATGCATCTGAGCCTTGAGCTGCTGTCTCAAATCATTGCAACCAGCCACTGTTTTGTAGTCTTGATGCATCTCATTGAGTTTGTTTTTCTGTCTGATTGCTCAAGCAAGTCTAAGTAGGTGGTATGGGAGACAGGGAACATCTGTACTGTGAAGTAGCTACTGCTACCTCTCATTCTTATGCTTTTGTACAAGTTTTTGAATTGGAAGCCAGTGTTGCTTGGATTGTTTTCTGTTTGTTCAAGTGATCCTCAGTATTTAAAAGAAAAAATAAATGTAGACTTTAAAATGTGATAAATATTTTGAACAAACTACATGATGCACCATTTGTAATACAGTTAATAATTAATTTGTTTCTTTTTGTCTCATTGCAGCAGATGCAATTAATAATGCAGCAGGGTTTGGTTTTAGAGGCTATGATAAAAATGGAGTTACACATTGGGATCTAATATCAAATCTGAGAATCCAGCAAATAGAGGTTTGTTTCTGGCTCTTTCAAAAAAACCCCACATGCCCATGTAGGTAGTTGCTCTTAATTTCAGTAACTTTTCCTACACATTCATTCCTTAAGATAGTGAATATGTTCTAAGTCAGAAATGATGTGTTCACACCTTTGGAAAAGGGTGGAAAAAAGCCTGTTTTGAACATGTTCTACTTGTCAATTGACTTCCAAAATATTTTGTGGTTATAAGTAGTTGAGTAAATAACTTACTCAACTCGTCACAAAGTTGGGTGGGAGGATTTGTATTTTATACACAAGAATTTTGAAACACATTGTGACACACTGCAATTATGGAAATAATTAGTTTGTTTTACTTTACAGTTTTCCACAAGTTTCAAGATGTTTCTTGATAACTGGAATATCCAAACAGCTCTTTGGCTCAAAAGGTATTTATTTCTTAAAGGAAAGATTTTCTCCACTGAAGTTTCTTAGATAAATACTTCTTTGAAGATGGTATAACATTTAAAGCTAACCCCCACAAAACATCACTTGTTTAGCAACTGTATGGAACATTCTTCTTGTAATACTTGAATTAAAGCCTCTGAGTTTAGGACTTCTCTCTTAGTGTAAACTGTCAGGTTATGATAGAAACTGTTTTTCTTCACGGGCCACAGGGAACCTAAAACTGTTAATCTGCAGAGGCGTCTTTTTTCCCTCTCTCAGCATTCAACCAGGGCATGCTGCTGAGAGCAGCAGGCAAAATTTACATCTCAGCCTGTGAAAGCTCTGCATTGTTTTTGGCCACAGAGTGATACAGGAGCTTCCATACGTTCTGTGAGAGAACTTTCTGTCCTCCTTCCATTATGAGTGCATGACAGACATCAAACCTACAATGTGCTGTCAGCAAAAATTGCAAATGAATCTCTCTCAGCTGCACCCCTTTTCCGTGCCTGGGAAACAGGTACAGTGCCCTGTGAACTACATCATTCTGCTTCTTTGTGGTCAGGAGAAAGTAGAAGTGTTCCTGCGTAGTGTGTGGGTGTTGTTTCCCTTATTCCAGTCAGACTGTTGAGTTGATCTCCTATCCACAGGTGCAAGTTTAACTGAGACCCCTGTCTTGGGATCACTTAGAGGACTTTACCCCTTATTCTAGGATAGCTGGCAACAGGATGTCTCTTCCATCAAATGTCTTCATAGTGTGTTCTCTTTCTTCCATGATTTCATCTCTAAATATTTTGCTCACCCAATTTAAAAAAGAAATTGAATTTTATGTGATTATTCTGGTTGGCTCAATAGTCAATGGAATCTATTGCTAGGTTAGTCAACAAAAAATTGTATGTTTTCAGGTATTGAAATGTAGCATTTCAAAAAGCAAATATGTTATTTAGCTATTTTAATTTAGTTAGAGAACAGAAGTTTAACAGTATTAAAACATAATAGGACAGGTTGTATTTCAACAAACTTTCAAATCTCCTAAATTGAATGATTCTAAACAAAAATTATTAGTGAAGAAGCACAATATTTCTGTTGATAATTGAAAGAAAAAAAAATGCAAATCAATTGCTCAGAGTGACAATAAAAGAAGATGTGAAGAAAAATTAAAGCATCTCCTTTAATAAGTATTTTTTAAAACAATTGTAGAAGAATCCTTGAGGATAGTCTAAATCGATTCTGTCCAAATGAAAGGGTGTGGAAAGGTGTATGTTTGGTGAAAGTTTTGTTGCAAGTAAAAGATTGTTTTAATTGATTTAATGATTATGATTTAATTGATTTAATGATTATGGAGCTCATCATTAATTAAATGATGAGCTCCATAAATAGTGGTAGAGAATATACATTTTTTTAGTAATCATTTGGTTAGTTGCAATGCTCCAACAATTTGCATAGAGGATTTGCTCATGGATTACTTTTAACATCCACTTTTAATACCTCTTTTTTTTTACCATTTATAGAAGTACCTAAAACTTTAGCCATTTATCTCACATGAAATGCCAGATATCACCATTTGTTCTGTTCTTTTCTGATACTCTCTAAAGAGAAACTGAACCATCAGTTAAACCCTGATTGTGTGGAAAAACAAACTTGTAAAAAACACAGTTAATGGAGCTACAGATCACAGAGAGGTTTAGTAAATATTTAATGTAGATCATAATACACAGCAATTCAAAGGCATTATTGTTGCAAGCATGTAAGTTAAAATAGATATTTACATAGTACCATATATCAACAAAATGTATCATTATAACGTTTCCTGACTGGGAAAGCTGTAATGTTCCCCCTCAGCCTGTTCTTTCTCTTTTCCAAAGAAACTATCTAATCCCATTTGTCTTTGGTCGTGTTCACAAAACCTCTGTGGTTCTTGTGGCTCAATTCTGACATATTTCCAAACTTCCTGTCTTCTTAGAGTGGATGTAGTACTTCTGCTAAGACCTTCAAGGTCTTTCCCTGGCTTTTTAGAGGCAGAGTTGATTAATAGGAGTGGATTAGTTATCATTATTTTCTTTGGGTAATACCGTGATGTATTAGAAAGGGTGTTATATCTGTCATTTTTTGCAGCAGAAATCTACTGTTGATTCATGCTTAGCTGGTACTCACTGTTTTGTACTGTTGATCCATATTCTTACTCAGCTACACTTTTTCATTAATGTTACAGGAATGGTACTGGTTTGTGTCTTCCACTTTTCTTATTAGATGTTCTATGCTTTGGACTTCATCTTGTTGATTTCAGAACATCCTTCAAGTCTGCCAAGATCATTTTGGATTCTAGTGCTCTCTACTAAGAAAACAATGCCAATCTCGTCCATCTCATCTTCCACCTCAAAAAAGGAAGGGAAGAAAAGGTGGAAAAATATACTTCTCAGTCTACCACCTAAGTTAGTAAAGAAATTATAGAACCAGACCAAAGACAGTACCTTGTTGAACAGTTGATGCATCTTCCCACTTCTAGAGCATTATGGATAAGATAACCTGAACCACCTATATTTTAACAGATTTTCTCAATGTGATGACCATATTTCCTTGGTTTGTTTTTAGGAACGTCAAATGAAGCATTTGAATACGATTTATTATTGCCAAATCCATGGAAGCGTTTAAGTTTACTTTTTATCCTTTGAAATTGAAGTCTGATGATTTTTTTTTCGTATCTTACCTCACTTGCATTGATAGAGCTGAAATTTGGTTACTTAATTTAGTGAGTTTTGTTTGCTCCTGAATGCTTTTCAGGGGACAATTTCAGTACTTTAAATCAAGGAAAGATTGAAGACATGTATTACTTTATTAATGAGATGTAAGTAGCCACCAGTCATATACATTTAGAATTAATAGCAGTACTAGAACACATAACATTTTGTATGTGTTTAGTGCTCTGGTGTAATAAACATTTCTAAACACTCTTCTGTAACTAATCCCAAGCAGTTTAAAGAGCACACATGTATGTACACAATTGCATGCAAACTGCACCTCCTCTCCCAAGGATGTGTGGGATACAAAACCCTGCTTGCATGCAGTGCCTATGGGAGATGTGGGTGCTCCAGCTTGGTGTGAACCCGCTGATTTCACATGCCCACTAGAAAAGCCTGGCACAAATCCACGTGCCAGCAGCTGACAGGGATGAGACACTGCTCCCTGGCATGGTGCACTGCACTGACAGCCCTCTGTCTGGATGCAGCTACTCTCTGTCTACCACGAATGCTCTGTCTTGGCCAAGACAGAGGTCACGGTGTTGGTGGGGTGACTTCTGGCAGTGTCAAACCAGGTTTTGATGAAAAGTATTTTGCTCCAAGATGTCTCCCTGACTCATTGCAAATTTTCCTAATGCTTGGCTACTCTTGAGGCTGACAGATTCTTTGTCAAAAATGTATCTGTTTACTATTCAGCCTGGCCAATGTTGCTTTCCTCTTTAAGGTGATCTGTTTTGGGCAAATGTCCTCAGATAGTTTTGAGTATTACGCCAGCCCCATGTTCTCATCTTAACAGCCACTGTGAAGCCCTTTAGCAAGAGGAGGGGGTTGTGCACATATCCCACTGAAGATCTCGTAAGATAAAACTTACCACATCTATTTGACTGGAATAAACTAAATTAGCAAATTACACTTTTAATCTTCCCCTATTCAGATCCTGTCTTTTTACCTTCTGTTCTTGAACATTGACTGCATCAATAGGTTTCAGTAATCTTTCCTTTATGTGGAAGTTGCAGTAAAATAGTTAGATTAGTAGTGGATGTTGTGGCTCTCTGTATCATTAGCTTGTCATCTTTGAATGAAGATGTGCATTCTCTTCTCTTTCTCTGTTACTTGCTATGTGGTTATAAAACCTTTTTACGTATTGGTGTCTATAGCCTTTTTAGTTAAAACTCATTTTTGTATGTTAGCCATAGATTTGTGCTCATGCATGCTTGTGCTGTTTATTTTTGCTTTGTTAGTTTGTATCTGTTTCCATATTTCCTATTGCTTTTTGGTTTTCAGATCATTAAAGAACTCTTGATGAAGCCATATCAGGACCTTACCATGTTTCCTATCATTCTTCCACATCATGATGGTTTGTCATTGTGTCATATAATGTTGTCTTCTAGAAACCACCTTTCTTGGATTCCTTTTTCCCTTCTTCCTTCTAGAATTCCTTACTATAGGACCTTGCCCAGTAATTCAGCGTCTCAATTTTAAAGTAACACAGAGTTCAGCATTCTCCTTATTTGATACTCTCTCAGCGCTAGAGTATTTATTACAATTTCTTCATCGTGCTCACCTAATAGTGTCACACAGATGCATTTTCAGCTGTAGTTTCTTTATTATTCAAAATTGAAGGTAGTTGTTAGTTTCCCCCTGCTCCTATAAGCTGCTCTTACTTTATGGAAAACATACCTGACTCATCACAAGAGTCTGGGGGTGGTTTGTGCCTTCCAGTGCAGCTTTTCAAACACATTCTTGGATGGCTCAAGATCTCTTATTAATGCCAACACCCATCTTTGGATGCTTGTGTATCACTTCATTAGGAATAAGGACCATGTGTGATGGCACTCAGCACAGTTTAGCACTCAGGGCTGGAATCAGGAGCTTTAAATAGCTTTAATCATTTTCTGTAAGCCATAATATAGTGACAACATTATTAATAACAGAAAACTGCAATTGCATTGAAACTTAAGTGTTGGAGATGAAACTGGTAAAAATTTAAATGATAGCTGGGAAGATTGTGGGTGATTTGCTTCGTGTTACTTATCTTGAATTGTTTTTGACTTGCTAGAGTGTGCTATGAGCGAGCCACCTTCAGCCCAACGATCCAAACCTTCATCCTTTCTGCCATCTGGCATGGGGTTTATCCAGGATATTATTTAACATTTTTAACAGGAGTACTAATGACACTAGCAGCACGAGCTGTAAGTACCAACCAAGTATCTTCTTAAATAGTAAGCTTTGTAAAAGCAGATTGATCATGTTCTGTAGTCCAGAGACGCCCTTTACTGTTGATACGCAATCTGTCTGATAGTGGTGTTTAGTTATGAGAGCAATGGGAATGATTAATTAAAAGGAGGGCTTGATTGGTGGAAACAAACAAGACTGTACACAGCCTATAACATCTTTGTAGCATATCTTTTGTGGAAGCTCTTCCTACGTATTAACTGGTGGTGTGTTACTATGGCATGCTGAACAGGTTGATGTTATCTAAAATAATTTTGGAAAAATCAGCGACAATGAGTAGCTTAAAATTTGAGTGTCAATGCTATGTATTTCTAGAGTCTGCCTCATCCCTAATTTCTGTCCATTACTATTGTAAGGATGGTAATTAAAGAATGTTCTCCCTCAAGCAGCACATAAAAATCTCTAGTGCAGTTCCTATTTCAAGTTGGCCAGCCAGTAGTGCAGTCACGTTAACAAGCTTTTGCAGTTGCTATTCAGAACCATATGGAACCAGCAAGTCTGCCAAGAAATCTCTCACAGTTCTGCCTTAGAAAGCTGTGTAAGAACAGAGACAGGTTTATCAGTCACTCAGCGGAAAAGAGGAAAAAATTACACATCAGCTCAGAACAGCATAACAGAGCACTTTTTTTGTTGAAAGAACCAGGAGAGTGAGAAGTGAAGCAGACTGCTCTATGGTTGCTATAATAGCTAGGGGAAGGTGGTACTTCAGATTTAGGTTGTTACTACATCAATAAAACAGATGCTTCTTTTTCTTCACAAGATGTGGGTATAGTCCTTGTTCGACAGAACCGACTCCTTTCTTTACAATAGATACAGCTTTCTTCTCCTTCCAGATCTATCACAGGGAACTTTTGACATTTATCAGCCAGGGGCTGGTGCAAAAGCCAAGGTTCTGGGACAGTTCACAGATAAAAGTTGTTTACTTAGTGAGATGAGTCCAGTAAACTGGAGGGTTTCTCTAGTAGACTGTATTGTATTCATGTTTCATATATATCAATTAATAGGCTAGTAAAAAAATATTTTGAGTTCTGTATCAACAGGTACTTAATATTAACTAAGATATGTTAGAGGTACTTCAGCATATTTATTATTTAACTCTAGTAGCCTTTAACTGCAGAGTTTGGCAGCTCTGATCCACACTTTGTTCTATTATGCCTAAGCATGTATCCAACTTATTTTACTGCCTTTAATCATTACACATTTCATAATCAGGTGTTTACTAGTGGCAGTCATAGATTTGTGTTAAAAGTTGATCTTCAAGTCCTAAAATATAGATTACGAGAACTTTTGTGAAGCTTCATCTGAGTTCTACAGAACTCAGAAACAAGTCCGTGCATGTGACCATAGGAATAAACTAGAGGGAGATGGCAGAATGAAGGATGTGTAGCTAGAATTACTTGTTTGACTTAGCTTAACTAAGCAAAGACTGAGTGGGAATGTGGTATCTACAGGGCAATTAGAATAAGAAGAACAAGAAGGGTAAAAAAAGGTTTTTAATGTAAAGAATTAAATCAGCGGGAGCTAGCCTTGGATATATTCTTTGGAACGAGGAGTTGTAAAGAAACTGAGGGTTGAGGAAGCTAAACAGTGTACTCTGGTGTGCAGCTTTTCAGAGAGGACTGCTTCAGTGCAGGTGACCAGGAGGTGGCAACTGTGATATCAGGTTGGGGTCAAAGGCTGAATTGAGCCCATCTTGGCCTGTCAGCACATAAGGGTGTGAGCAAGGATAACAGTTCAGTCAAAGGAAGGAGAGGCAAAGATTTGCTGATGTCTTTTAGTTACAGACTTAAATAAAACTGAACCCAAACCTGTGTGGGTTTTGTATTTGGGTTTCTTAAATACTTTTGGTATTCTTTTGAGCAGAGTTTTAGAACAAAAGAAGACTCAGCATAGAAAATTGAGTCATTTTGTAATAATCCCATTTGCTAGAAGTTAAGACTCCTGAAATGTGTAATTAGAACTGATATTTTGTATACTCTGATTTATACCCTGCTTGTCTTAAAATATATTTTGCTAGCAAGTGTATGAAAATGGCTTACCATATAGAAGCTTTCATCAGAAGCATTCTGGCCTTCGCTTGCTCCGACCCTCTATATTTACAGAATGGCTTGATAGAATACAATGTCTGCTTCATTCAGACAAGCAGTGCAAATTTGCATGGGATTTAGGGTAGAATTCATTTACTTAAACTCTGTTTAAATTGATAAATTCTTAAATTCCCATGCTGAATGAAGTGTGGGTAATTTGAGCCAATTCCTGTTGAAGTTGATGGGCATTTTGAATAGTTCAAAGATATTTGACCAAACTGTAGCATTTAAATTCATCCTATGACTTTTGTATCAATGCAACAAACTCTGAGCTCTTAAGGTTTCTTCCTCAGGTAACTTAGTATTACCTGCTTTTTCAGATAAGAAACAATATCAGACACTTTTTTGTGGAATCTCCTGCTGTTAAACTATGTTACGATGTTGTAACATGGATGGCAACTCAAGCAGCAATAAGTTACACAGTCGTGCCATTTGTACTGCTCTCTGTAAAACCCTCTTTCACCTTTTACAGGTAAGCACATTCTACCTGTTTCCTTTTCTTTAACTTGGAATAGAAGTATTTTCAGTGGCAGATTTCTGAAGCTATTTTAGGGATATAATTAAAGATAGATTTGTAGCTGAGCAAACTGTATTTCTGTTCTAGTGCTTGAACATAGTGTGTCTTGTGAACAAAAAAAGATAGAGTGCTCACATTTTCCTGTCATAACAGACTTATTTTTCAGGAGGCAGGGAAAAAAAACTAACCAAAAGCAAAAGCAGATGATACCTTTGACATTACTATATGCCCTTGAACTATTTTATAGCAAGACTAGATACTGACTTCCCAGAAATGACTTGTGAAAAAGTTGAAAGCAGACTTCTGTTTATTTTACCCTTTGTTACAGTACTAAATAGTGTGAGGGAAGATGTAATTTCTGATTTTCCCCGTATTTTACTTTTCTTAAAGGAAATATTAATGTTTTCTTATCTTACATGCAAAGTATATCTGTAAGAGTGGTCAGAGTTTTATTGATTTATTATTTCTGTTTGTTTTTTAGCTCCTGCTATTTCTGTCTTCATATTGCCAGCATCCTGGTGTTGTTGGTATTTCCATTGAAAAGAACTCAAAAAGGAAGTAAAAAGCATGAAAGTGTCCAGCCCGTGTGGTCCAGAAAACTAGAAGAAGAAAGTCTTTTGCAAAAGAACAGTTATTCCACAACAAATAATAGTTTCAGTCAGAAACAAGAAATAACCTGCAGATATCAAGCATTAAAACAGTGATTGAGGAAATACTATGATGAATATATTTTGTATGTTTTCAGAAACCCATTTTTAGCACCTTTTAAAGGGGTTTGTATTTGTTTGCAAAGATATTTAGTAAGAAAAGAATGCATTACCTAGGAAAATCACATACAATAGCAAGACTGGAAACAAAAACAAATTAACCCCTCCCATGCCATGTCCCTGTGGGTCACGCCTTATATGAAGATATTACCATTATTTCAATGGGCACTCAGGACTTACAACGTATGTCCATAGGGTCATATGTGTGCCCTTTGCTGAATGTACGTTGTGTATCCCAAGGCACTGATGGGGTGGAACAAAATTGTGTCAATCTAGGATTAACAAATGGAAATTAATTTTTCCAACTGAATGACTTGCCTTAAACCCTCTATTTACTGAAATATTGTTTCTAAGTGGGTATTTCAAGTTTGATTTTATGTGGAAAGTGTTTCAAATGTATAACACTATGTGCTATAAAGAAGATAAAAATAGGAAATGCAAGGTCACTAGAAGACTTTGGAATCTTTCAAAGGGAATTGCAATAAGCATCTCAGTATTTGGAGGGTTTTCTTAAAGTATCTCAAACTATTAGAGTACATCACAGAACTGTAAACATTGATGCCAAATTATAGTTAGGCTTCTTTGATAAAGAGTATAATTACTCTGAATGGATTAAAATGGCCCTTCTGAATGGATTAAAAACACCTCAAGATTTACTTTTTCGAGGGATTGATAGTTCTAATGTAGGCTTCTTTTACTTTAAAGTACCTTAACCCAATAAAACACTGCCAAGTGGGCTTTGCAGCCAGAGGGGGAAGGGCAGCCACAAGGTACAGAAGACAACGTGCAAGCACTGGGATTTCAATGAAAGTGCAGTTTTGCCCTTAAATACCAGAAATACTTGTTCTAGAATAGAACTGTTTTACAAAAAGTGATTTTTAATACTTAAAGTTATTTTGAATTTTCAGGCATCAGTTAGTTGATGATGCTTTCAGAATAAAATAGCAAAATTACCTTGAAGCTCCAGCACATAGGTAGTCAAACATGAAATGACTATCACAACAAATTTCTGTATGCTTGATAATTGATGAACCTTTATCCAAAGAAGTGTGTGAATTTGAGGAAAAGCTTTTTCTTTGAATTAGAATTTTAGATGCAAATTTCATGTCATATATCTGGGTAACATAATGAAAGAAAGAAATCCTTCCGAATATCTGACTGTCCGCATTATGGAAGTGTGTCAAGGAAACAATGCAGTGGTTATATCTACTCCCGACCATTTATTGTGATGATGGTCAGTGCTAGAGTACTACTGTTAAAGGGCTACATTTTAATTGCATATATTCTGTATTTTCGTATAATTTTTTTAAGTAAACACAAACTGTTTATCCATGTGGGGTTTATTTTTAATTTTAAACCAGATACAAAGTTAATACCAGAGAAAAATAATGCAGCTGGTTGATTAATAACTAACAAATGATTGAGAAAATTTTGTCATAATATTTTGAAACTTAAAGTTTTCATCAAATTCCTAGCACCAGTTGGATGAGTATTCTTACTACCAGAAGTGCAATGATGGTCCTCAGCTTTGGGGATATTGCCATGCAAAAATCATCACAGTACTCCCTAAAGAACCAGACCCTAAGTTAGGTCAGAGTTGTTTCCTTGCTGACACATAACTCTGTGTCTGGCCCTTGGGTCCTTGCCTAAAACTCCAGGAGGTGGAGAACATAACTTCCCATATATGTAGGTTAGCACTAATTAATCTACTCAGAAAGGGGGAACTGAGTATGGAATGAGAGTGGATGAGTCTGTTTAGATGAGCTGGGATGTTCATTGTTTCAGTGACAGCTGTATTATCTTTAAGATAAAATAATCTGACTTCTAAATCCTTACTTTGATTGCCCAGGTAGACTTCATGGGGTTGTGGTTGTCATATGCCTCTTTGACACCACATTATGGTTTTCTTCTTGTTAATACATAAGGGCATGCTAGTTTGTTTGATCAGCCTTGTTAGATACAGAATCAGGAAAGACATATTTCTGCTTTCTGTACTTGAAGGGACATTTATATAAAAGAAAAAAAGAGATTTGCACATTTCTGGGTGGGTAAGTAGAAATACGGTTGATTCTTTCAGCATTTGTTACTCTTGAACATAAATTCATTTTATTGGTGCAGTCTCCAAATCTATTCAAACAAACACTTTTGGATGCCAGTACAATGTGCTGTTTTCCTATTTATGTTCTGGTACTCTTGTTTTATTGTTTTGGCATGCGTGCTATGGAGGCTTACTAATTCTTCTTCATGAAATATGGAAACAGTTGTAAGGGCTCCCAGAAAATAAGCAGGTTTAGGGTAGTGCAGACTGGTACTTGAGTGTGAGTGAATACAGTTTTGGTCAGAACTTTTGTATATAGGGAAGTTAAAACAACTAAGAAAATACATTCATGCTTTCACTGGGCACAGGTGGCAAAATACAGGTTTCAAAATTGGACATGACTTTTTTCGTTATTTGAACTCATTAAGTAATTGCAACACAAGAAAATTATGACAATTAATTCTGCACTGAATTTAAGTATAGTGTCCTAGAATTTACCCTTTAAATGCCATTGTTAAATATAAAAGTACTTTGAACAAAAATCTGCTCTTCACGCAAATGAATTCTCTTGGGGACTATGGAAAGAAGTGTTTTGTTTTAATGGCAGCACTCTGATTTTAGGCAAACTGGGGTTTTGATGTTTCTTTCCCTCTGCTTTACTCGTTTTCTGCCTTGCTATCGCACTGGATCCTTTTTTTCTGTTCAATCAGAAAGTCAAGAGCAGCCAGCCCCAATGCTTTAGATAATTTTTAGGTTTTACATGCATCATTTGATAATACTGAATTTGAAAGGATGGCAGTGATTACTATTCCTCTTCCTGACAAAAACTGTAGAAAGTATGTTTCCTATATATGTTTTGGACATGAAGGAAACATGGTTTTAAGTATTCTTTCACTTATTAACTAATGTATATCCAAAAGGTAAAAGTGTTTCCTGTATTGCAGATCAGCACACTGAAAATTAAATACAACATATCATTCATAATTTTATGGTGCTTTGCAGATATTTGCCTATTGTGAACAGTTCATTCAGGCACTTAATGAGTTAGTGTTAGTTAGTAAATGTAGTCACTCTGATAGTAAATATTTGCTAGCTTAACCTTTTTTAACTTTTATGATTCTGTATTAATGAGAGAGATATATATTACATATTTAAATAATATTTTTCAGTGGTGCCCACTACTGTTGTAATCAAAAAGGCTTTGTTAGCTTTGCAGTTACAGATATGTCCTTCTTATTCAGGAAACTTATTCTTCCCTGGCCATTCCTTAAATTGACAAATAAACAAGATTTCAGTAATGGGTGACATTTGAAAATGTATTACATCTAAAAATATTGGTATGCATCTCAATATGCTCTTAATACAAATCACACTTTAGTGAGAAGACCATGAAGAGACCTTAGTATATTCCCTGCTCTACACTGACATATGGTGTAAGATTTACCAATATAGTATATTATTTATTAGAAGAATTTTACACTTAAATATCTTGTTCTGTTTCCCCCAGGGGAATAAGTAATATTAATATAAATGCTAGGCTTGTATGACAGGATGCACCCTCTAGATAGTTTTGCCTCTTTCGATGGCATTGATTTGGATAGTGGTAAAATGTCCTCTGATGCAGAGGAGATGTTTGAGATCATCACCTCCTTTCTAATTCATATCAAAAGTAATTTTAACAAAATCTAGATTTTTTTCTCTCGGAAGCTTTGCAAACAAATTGTTGACAGTTTGTTTAAATGCATGGTCAAATGTGTCTTCACGTTTGCATACAAATGTGTAACTGTTGCTTATATGTAAACTTTCACATGTTCAACTTTATAAGTTGGCCTTGAAAGATAAAGAAATTTAAAAGCACAAGTTACTGTGATTTAGGCTTTCATTTCCCTTATCTTTAAGTCTTTCACTTTGTAATTCTCATTGAATTCTGGAATCAGGCTTGAGAATTTAATTTTCATTGAAAATTTTGAAATATTACCATCTATGTTGAAAAGTGATCAGTGTTAGAAAAACAGATGGAAATAAATTTAAGGATTTTAATATGATGCAGACTCTATGTATAAAAAATACACATTAGTTCTGTGCTGATTCATCACAACATTTCACTACATGATTAACCTTTATATATTAATTTAGATCAAATAATACTCTGAACTGCACTTGGCGTATTTTTTAATTTTCCCGTTTAAAAATCAATTGACAATAAGTACTTTAAAAATCAATTGACAATAAGTACTTTAACAAGTATTTAAATGCTATTCTGAAGAAGTAAGCAGACACTCTAGTGAATTGAGCCTACTCTCATAAGATTACCAGATCTGTCTGCATCTCAGCTAGTTTGCACTGTCGGTCTTCATCTTCTTCACAGTCACGGTGGAGAAGGATGGCAGTGAAGTCTCTAGTCAGAACGTGTCCCATCTGTGGCTGGAAGGGTTTGCCACACAGTTCCTGCAGGGAGCTTGACAGAGGTTCTACTTGCTTGTGACCCAGGCTGCAGCTGCTCTCTGCTACATCTGGCTGGATTTTTGACGTGTTTGCTGTCTTAACCTAGACATTCTGCAAACACCATGAAATCCAGGCATCCACAAAGTCACCCTGCAAAGTTACAGCTACAAATATTGCAACACTTGCTTATTATGGTCAAAACTAAATGAAAAAAAGATTTCTTATAAATTTGTTTCAAAATGGGCGTTTTGTAGGTTTTTTACAAAATCTAACCATCAAATGTATCAATTTTGGTCACATGTAATATTTAAGATATAATTTTGCTCAGTTTAGGTATACAAACGTGTAAAAGTAAATTTTGCCCCTTTATCATCATTTGTGCATTAGCTGTGTGTCCAGTGACTTAGACCTGGTCTTGGTTTTAGGTGATGTTAGATTTTCTGAACCCATGTGCATATCCATATAAACATCGTGTAAACTTTGAATTGACAAACTGTCATTACATATAATGTGCATAAATACACTTAAAACAGCTTATATCAATATTCAGATGAGGCTGGTGTTGAGCCCTCCAGTTGTACATTACAGCTGAAGGCTGTGGGGCTCTTTTCTCAGAGTACTGGAGCTTCCTGCTTCCTAAAGTGAAACCAGAATCTGTTGGTTACACTTTAAGTGGCAAGTAAAAGCTTCCTTCTCACTGTTGCAAAACCAACTTTTATAAGTTATTCTGCTGCAGGCCATGATAGAAAACTTGACTTCAGGCTGTGATCTGAGGTAGGGCCACTTCTGGAGGAAAGTTTTTGTGTTACTAGTGACTCAGTCCAGCACCTTATTCAAACAAACCTCATGGCAAAAGAGACCTCTGCACAATCTTCTTCCTTCCTTTTGTTCTCTGAGGGAGGAGTACCCCAGGCTGGATTTTCGTTTGGGTTTCACTACAATATGTCATATGAATAGATAGCTGTGGTCCATGCTCTAGCCAGATTGGACTTGAAAATTGGGACAATGTAATCTGAAACAAAAAAAAATAGAGAAACAGGGTGCCTAGAGACTGGTAATCAGAAAAGTGCAACACCGCGTATTAAAGGTGCAACAATTACCACAATAAGTTAAGGAGTATTTGCCTATGCATCTTTTGCCTTTCTCTGTGTTTTTCAGTTCTCTTTACATCTTTTCTTTGTACCTTCTTTTGTCCAGTGGTGTTGACTATTTCTATGAAGAATCTGCTGATGTGTCTTACTGTGACAAAGGTGTCAAAATGCTACAGTAGTAATTAGGTAGTTACTCTTAAATCCCAGACCTCAGATGTGTTCTAGATCAGTTAGAAGAGAATGTTCAAAATGTATTGGATGAAAAATAGTGTAAGATGGGTAATATAGCATTATTCAAAGATGTTGTAATAAGTTATTCAATTTAAGAATTTAAAATATGGAACTTTATTCTTTCCTGCCTTGGTTACACGTTCAAGGGAATAGTTTTACCTCAATGCAGCAGTAGTTATGCCTCCAACCACCTGTATGTTAAGGTGAGAGAACACCCCTAAAAGTGGATAGCTACAGTGTTCCTAAATTTGCCTTTCCTGGTTCAGATTATAATACATTGTCAGTGAATTTCATTTTTATTATTCCAAAATATATATTTTTTAAAAAGTGTTATTTTTCAACAGATCCATAAACTAAGTGTTGGTGTATGGTAAAATTAAAATACCACTGTTAGTTACACTGTGATTGTGCTATTTTAATAATTACTTATTTCTAATTTGTCTCAGCAGTGCTGCAGAAGCAGCATGCTGTTATGTTTTAAAGGTGTTTTTAACTTGCCTATAAATGTTCTTTTCTAATTTGTGTCTCTAAATCTGATTAAACTGTAGTTTAAAAAAAGCAAACTTGTTTTTCTAAATCCTTTGGTGTCTGTCTTTAATGAGTGCTGAAGAACAAAATTATTTTAATGCAGTTTCTCCTTTTACATTGCTAAATATACATTGCATGCATTTACACTGTTATTTTTGAATGTTCTACTTCAAAATAGTTTTTATTTCATTTGTTTTCTGGAGCTTATACGCAAGTATCTGTAAATAATTATTTTTCAGTAGAGCTGGTAGACAGTATTTCAAGTCTAGCCTCTTGTTACTTGGGAAAGGTGCTTAAGCAGTTTAAACCCTCCATCTCAGAGCATATTGCTGCCCGAGGAACGCTACTTCCGAATATGACAGCTGGGGTATTTTTAGCTTGAGAAGTGGAAACCTCGTAACTGAGAAATCAAATTCGGTGCTGCTTTCATTTACGGTTCCAAAGAAGCAGGGCTAAATGTGTACCATACATGTACATTTTTTTTCTTTTTGAAACTCGACTACCAGGACTCTGCTAAGGCAGTTTCTGTTGGCTGGTGACAGTATGTCAGGGCTGGCTGAGACTCCTGGACCTGCAGGTTTTTACTGTGTGAGCTTAGGTTATTAGAGAAAAGCAGGAATCTGTCACTGCTAAAGAGGGGCTGTTTCCATCATTTCCTGTCTCACACTGAATCATTTTCTCTCTTCTTTTGATCTGATATTAATTCCACTTCAGTACAAACTTTGTAAAGACAGTGTCACTTTCTGAAGGCATCTTTATACAGATCTCCTTCTGCCAGGGGTCCAACCCTGGAGGAATATGGAATGTGTGGTGTTCTCTTGAAAGGCCCTACTGTAGCAATGACATTTTTGAGCCTTGTGTGTTTAGAATTCTCTTTTAGCAATCTGTATCACAGGAGAGGAAAATACTTGCCATTCCAACACAAAGGACTACCGATGCAATTTTAGAAGCTCTGGTAAATGTTGTCATTTTAACTAGAAGTTAGGCTGCAGTGGAAATTGCCTTCTCAAATACACATTCACAACAGAGTCAGTCAGGAGTATGAAGTGTCCTCCTGAACTAGATATTTCTGCATTTAGTGAAAAACTCACTTGAAGAGATTAAAATAAAACACAGCTTTCTGCTACTAAGTGTTGTAAATTGTTAAGGTACTGCACAGAAAAAGTCATCCTGGAGCCAACAGATATTTTCCTGTGCCTATAATTAACTTAGTTCCATCTGAGTAACTTCCTGATAACATGCAGGATGTTTCAGTGTAGAATACAGAAGTAGTTCTAGGGGGAGATGTCTTCAGCCTATTTACTAGATGAGAGTTGGAGATCTGTCCAGTTTGGCAGCGCATCTTATAGCTCTTCCTCAGATGGTTATATATAGTAGCAAAGGAGTTATTTCTCCATGGGGGCTGCACATGATCTTTCCAAACTGAATAAACCACAACTGCACTGTGTTTCACTGCCTATGTGAATTAGTCACTGGTGGGAAAGTGTTGTTCCTAATCTGACCATAGGGTACAAGTTAGAAGAGCACAAGGGTGTCAGGAGCTGGATCCGTCTGTAGCAAAAGTGGGTGATAGTGAAGGACCATACAGAAAACTGCCTTTTCTGCCTCCATGTTCATGGTGTTTGTAAAGTTCCTTTTTATGCAGAAGGGAAGGAGCTACATTTTTTGCCTGAAATTTGTAACTGCATGGTGAGAACACAGCTAACACCTCATGAGTGGGAACACTATGATGCAGGAATAAGGATTTGGGTGATGGGAGATCATGAAGTGAGATACTAATATACATTTTTGTATAAAGTATGAAAAAAAGAGTAATGTCCTGAAAGTGTTGCAGTATGAATAAACCTTAAGAGGCTAACAGAGGCAGTCTTGTCAGACTGTGCTTTCTGTTAGGTACATAAGATTATATGGGTGCCTGAAGCATCAGGACCACTCTTCCTTGAGCAGTGGCCCTTATGCATGTGTTCAGGTGGCACAGAGAGAATTTTTCAGCCCCACATTAACTGCAAGGACTCATCTCCATTTGTTCACATTTCATTTCTGCAAATAAGTGTGAAGAAGAAGAATGTGCTTTATGTACTTTTTTCCCCCAGTTTTTCAGCTGAACCAGTGTTTTGGTGCAAGATTAAGTGGATTTAGCTTTTAAATTTCACAGCTTGTGCCTTTGCTTTGTATTAACGACTTTAGAGCATGTAAGGAAGCTGTATATTTTATCAGGGTGTGAAGACTTTCTTAAGGTCATTGGAGAATTCATGCTTTAAAAAGTGAGCAAAGCACTTGCTGCATGGTTTCTGGTTTATAAGTATTTGGGGTATACAGGAAGGTGTTTCTTTAAGAAGCAAACAGTCATGGCTCTTTAATGAGATTGAAGATCTCAGTGTTGTAAAGAATTATACCAGTGCTTTGACCCTTGAAACTCAGTAACCTTAGAAATAAGCAGTTATGTGGGGGCTATGCTCCTTTCCCTGGCTGGTTTGTTGCCATCCTGGGTTTAAGCAAGGTTCCATGGTCTCCTGGGGAGATGTTATTGCTGTAGTCATCAGAGATCATCTCTCATCCAGTTGTCCGAATGAATTAAACACATCCATTTTCACGGATTCAGACTGTGATGAAGATGGAAATGATATTTTACAGTCACTGGCTGCATTTTATCATCACGGAAAGCACCAACAGGAGAACTGAAGAAAATGTTGGGAATGGCATCAGGTGGCTGCAGCCATGCACACCCTGGCCTGGGCTGAGAGAGGAATTTTCAAAACACCCATGAAACTGCTTGGATATCTGGGCTATGGAGGAGTCTGAGAGAAGCTGGTGGGTCTCAAGGGAGGTGGGGGTACCACAAAATGTGCAATATGTCAAAATTATCTTAAATCGGGATGTTGATATTTGGTCTTTATATACTCTCAAGTCTAATCAGCAAGAAAGGAGACTTAAGCCAGTGGAACAGATAGCAGCTAGCATCCCTTAGGACATCCTGGAGCTAACAAGCTCTAAGGATGCAGTAAATCAAGATGCTGATGTATGTCTACATATATGTTGGCAAAAGACTCAAGGTCCATGTATCCTATAGTTGGTCTATCTTCATTATTATACTAAAAATCACTCCTACAGGTCAAAAAGACCCTGCCCAGGTGAAGACCCTTCCCCTGAGCATGCTTAGAAGTCAGCTGGGGTTATGTAACTTGTTATGCAGATTACAACCCAACAATAACGGAGGGGCTGCACTTGGGAGGTTACTGACACAGCTTCTATGTATAAACCATAGAAACATACAATATTCTGAATTGGAAGGGACCCATCGGAATCATCAAGTCCAGCTCCTAGCCCTGCACAGGACAACCCCAAGAGTCACTCCATGGGCCTGAGAGCATTGTCCAAACGCTTCCTGAACTCTGTCAGGCTTAGTACTGACAACTTCCCTGGAGAGCCTGTTCCAGTGCCCAACCACGCTCTGGGTGAAGAAACCTTTTCTAATACTCAACCTTAACCTCCCGTGACTCAGCTTCATGCTGTTCCCTCTGGTCCTGTCACCGGTCCCCAGAGTGAAGAGTTTAGTGCCTGTGCCTGCGCCTGCTCTTTCCCGCACGAGAAGTTGTAACTGCAGTGAGGCCTCCCCTCCCTCTCTTCTCCAGACTGAACAAGCCAGTTGACCTCAGCCACTCCTCGTATTTCCTCGGCTCAAGGCCCTTCACAATCCTCGTTTCCCTTCTTCGGACGCTCTCTAACAGCTTAATGTCTTTCTTATATTGTGGTGCCCAAAACTGCCCCCAGGGCTCCAGGTGAGGTCTCTTTCCGCGGCGCTGCTTTCCAGCCTCTCGTTCCCCAGTCTGTCCGTACATCTGGCAGCAATTGTTCACTACCCTTTCCCCCCTTCTTTTCTATCAGAAAGCAGCCGGGGGGGTGACTGCTGGGGGCTCTCCAGGGCGGTGCCACCCTCCGGGCTGCCCAGCGCTGCTCTCCGGCTCAGCCGGGCCGGCGGTGCCGCGGCGCTCCCAGGCAGGGCCGTTCCTGTGCCCGCTGTTGCCTCCGCCCGCGGCGATGGGCGCGGCCGGAGCCGGGCGGAGCCGCCCCCGCGCGTCACGGCCCGGGCGGGCGGAGTGCAGCGGCGGAAGATGGCGGGCGCCGCCGGGCTGAGCTGAGCAGTGCTTGGGGCCGCCGCCTCCCTCCGTGTCAGGCTCCGGCTGGGCCCGGGCAGCCGCCGCAGGGGCTGAGTGCGCCCGGCCGTGGGGTGAGTAGCGGCGGAAAGGCGGGGGGCGCGGGCGGGGCGCGGAAGGGCAGGGGAAGGGCACGGGGCTGTGGGGGAGGCGGCGCTCCCGCTGCCAGACAAAGGGTGCCGCGGGGCTGCTCNGCCGCGGGGCTGCTCCCGGCGGGGCTCCGGGCGAGCGCTGGGCTCAGGTGATTCGTGGCCGCCGTGGCTCGGGGGCCCGGTTCGCGGGTCGGAAGCGGCGGCGCGCCCGCTCCGCTCTGCCCCGGGCGTCCCGGGGCTCCGACGGCGCCGTGTGCGGCGCGGACCGGGCTCGGTGTGCGGGTGGCGGGGGCAGCGCACCGTGGGTAAAGCGTCCCGCGGGTGCCGCGGGCACGGCCAGGGGTCCCTGTCAACCCTGGCCCAGGGGTGGAGGAGCTTCTTGTGCTGTGTTTCTCTCTTGTGGACTCGGAAAGGTAAATAAGGGTTCGACCCGTCGGAAAGTTTTTGGCATTTAATTTTTAAAGTAAAGAGTAACAGGACGGTTGAGGTGGGGAGGGATCTCCCCAGGTCATAGGGTCTAACCTTTCTCCTCGAGTAGGAACAACAAGAGTGGATCACCCGGGACTGTGCCCAGGGACTGTTGGTGCGTCTCCTGGGACGGAGAATCTGCAACCTTTCTGGGCAACCTGTGCCAGCACTGGGTCACCCTCACAGTGACAGAGTGTTTCCTGGTGTTTAGACAGAGACTCCTTTGAATGCAGAGAAGGGCAGCGGAGCTGATGAAAGGTCTGGAGCACAAGTCCTGTGAGGAGCGGCCGAGGGAGGGCTGGGGGTGTTTAGCCTGGAAAAAAAAGGAGGCTCAGGGGTGACCTTATCACTCTCTACAACTTCCTGAAAGGAGGTTGTAGCCAAGGGGGGATCAGGCTCTTCTCCCAGGTAACAAGCGATAGGACAAGAAGATGTAGCCTCAAGCTGTGCCGGGGGAGGTTTAGGTTGGATATTAAGAATTTCTTCACAGAAAGAGTGGTTAGACAGTGGAATGGACTGGCCAGGGAGGTGCTGAACTCCCTGACTCTGGAGGTGTTTAAGGAAAGACCACTTAGTTGACACAGTGGTGTTCGATCATAGGTTGGACTCGATGATCTCTCAGAGGTCTTTTCCAGCTTAACTGATTCTGTGTTTCGGTTTCTGCCCATTGCCTCAGGTCGTGCCACAGGACATCACTGAAAGAGTAGCAAAATGTCTTAAAGGCAGTAGGGCTTTGCTACTTCTCATATGCTTAAAAATTGGTTGGAAAAGTGATTTCCTCTCTCTAACTTTTGGTAAAGGATTAATGGGGGGAATAACACAGTAATATGTCTTTTGCTGGAAAAGTGTTTGAATCATATAATGATTAATTAACTGACGCTCCTTCCCCCCATCAACTAGTAAAGAAATGGAAAGAAAAACCGAAGATCTTTCTCTGAGATCAGAACATGTAAGAAAACCCATCTTTTTGTTTACTGGATAGGCATCTATTCTTTGTTCTGCCACAGTGTTTATTTAAAATAAATTGGTTATTAAGAATTTAAAATCTGCTTGAAATTCTATGTGACAACAGCTTACGAAATGGTGCCTTATTAGTTTAAAGTTCTACATCACATCATTGACTTTTTTCTTAAGTGGAAACACTCTAAAAGTTAGATTTTTGTCATATAAGTTGTGTCTGTGACTAACAAACCCAAGGATTTAATGATACAGAGAAACGTATTGGCCATATGAGACTGTGCAAGATGACACTGCAGACTTTCTTGTGCTTGTGTGTATTTTATACAGGTTTTGACAATGGATTTGTGTTGGTTGGTATAATTTAAGAAAACCCCTTAATATTGGTAACTGTTTCTGTTTGCTTTCTTTTATTTGATGTATTTAAAACCTGAAATAGTGATTTGTAGGACTGAGCATCTTGTATTTTGTTTAGGAATTGAATTTTGTCTTAGAATTCAGATGTTCTTAGCAATATGGTACTGTTCATTGACCATATTTAAATTTTGTCTCGAAGGTGGACAGATTTCTCTGATAAGTATAAATCCTGTTATCAGATACTTCACACTTTATTTTAACTGATTTTTTAACCAGGGTAGAACATAGGCGTGTCTGATAGTTGCTATCAGCTGACAACCCGCCCTGTATTTTAAATATGGATTTACATCTTTCCAGTCTTTTGTATGTAATCCACAGTCTCTTTCATTTTATTAAACAAAAAATCCATCAATACAGTATTTGGAAATGGCCGTTGACTTTTGTGCATAAGGTAGAAAAGAAGGACTTGTGTGTCTCCAATTTCCCCTACTTCTTACTGTGTGCAGTTATAGTGGTTACAGTAGAGACCTCCTTTTGTGCAAATTTTTTTTAGTTATGTTGGTTTCGGGTTTCAAAATAAGAATGTCTTTGTGTCTAGCTGTAGTTCACTTTTTGCGTCTTTTGATATTTTTGAGTTACACTATTTTGTTCTTTGTGATAACGTAATGAAAAGTAAGGTAATTTTTAAAAAATGTTTCTCACCTGGATAACAGAAATGTGATTAAGAGAAGTAGAATAAATATTCCCAGATAAATAAGGAAAAGCAGAAATGCAGCATAAGGTCATTAGTCACACTGGAATTTCAGACACTGGAGAAGAGGTATGGGTGTAGACTACTTATGGAAACCTAGATTTGTTATTTCTCTCTGACTCTGAATACCGGAAATTAATATTTTTAGAGACTCATTTCAGCTGTTCTCAAAATTTGTTCTTTAAACAGAATCCTGGTTGACTCAGTCCCAACAGAAAGAATATTTTAAAATATTTGCCACTTCATGTGATGCCTGACTTGTGTTCTCTTTGTGTTTAGGAAGTATATCCATTTAGGAAGGGATTACAATGAGGTGTCGTAAAGACTGGGCAATGCTTGTGTTAGTAGGATTCTGTGTGGTGTGAGTAAGGGGATGTTTCAGCATGTTTTTCGTTTCTTGATGCCATCAAAAAGCATAAAAATGTGTGAGAAGATGAAACTGACTTGTTAGGTTTTTTTAATGAATTTCATGTGTACAATTCTTATGTTTCACATTTTTTTAATTCTGATTTGAAAAGATGGTGTTTCCAAGTCTTCAGAGTGAAATGCTCTGCATTTACACATTTGAGTTGTACGTGCTCAGATTTCAGCAGCACAGTAATTTTTTCCTTTTACAGTTAGCTGAAAGATTTGCCACAGTGGTGCATGTTGGGAAGGTGGCTTTTGTGTCCAGAAAAGGAAGGAAGAATTGAAAAATAGGCAACAGTTTTTCATTGTATGATGAAAAGTATGACTTTAATGTCATTATTATCTTGACTTTCTTTTTTTGTTTTGTTTTCAATAGGTATTCTCAATAATACTAGTGTTGTTGACCGGTTTTGATCTTTATTCATAAAAGATCACTGTTTGCGCAATAAAAAAACATGGGGAAGAGCTATGTAAAAAATTATGTTAGTTGGAAAATTTAGTGAGTAATTATACTTGTTATATAGTTAGGAACTGATAAGCAGTTCTGAGAATACATAAAATACCTGCAGGTCTGAGTTATCAGGACCTCTGCTGTCAATATTGGTGCTGTTGAGAGAAACCATATTTTTGTAAATTGACAAATTTTTGCAGTCTTTCCTAAACAGTGATAACATTTGTCTGCTTCAGCTCAGGATGCCAGAGTCTTACAAAACCAGGTTAATCCCTGTGCAAACATTGCCTTCACCTGAGCCTTTGTGCACTTTATATCTTTTCATAGTTCTTGGTGTGTTGTTAGTTTTATAAAATACCAGGATTTGCTGCCCAAGGGCATTGTGAGATTTCCAAGCTTAAAAGTTTGGGTTGTGAATGAAGAGTGGGTTTGTGCACCGGAAATTGGCTTGCTTAGGTGGGAGAGAAAAATAATAGCATTAATCCTTTTTGGAAAGGGAACTGTTTTCCAAATAGAATCCTGGTTTTAATTGATAATTTTTGTTATAGATTGTGAAAATACTTCTGCTATGTCAAAGAAAAAGTAAATGTGTTACTTGAGCAATTAAGGACCATTTATGTATAGGATGTTCTGGAATGATGCTGGTTCTGCACTATATGTATGAAATTTGACAGGGATTAAGTTCTCATCTTTTAATTTGGTCAAGGGTAAGACTTAGAGTTTTCTTTTTATTCCTGGGTTGTTTGAAAACTGTATGAATATATATTTCAGGAGCATTTTTCATCAGAGGGACCAGAATAGAATTACTTCTCTAGCTAGAGACTGTTCCTCAGAGTCTTGCTTCAGTGTTTGTGATTATTTAAAAGAAATCAGAAGCATTGGAGGAAATCACACTTTAGTGACCAGCACCCATATGGAGTTGGAGTACAGTGCCTAATTTTCATAACATAATAACATAAATTTTGTTTAATAAGAAGGTGGACTGTGGCTGTGTTCAAGTGATGTTGACTTGCTGTCATGAGTGAAAGTATCATGAACAGACCCATTCAGGTTTATTTCGGGCATGTTCTTTTTTCTTGGTGGGGAAAAAATTAAGCAAAATTTCCAAAAATCTTAATATCACCCTTTTTAAATTTATCTTTGTTTTTGGAGCAGTGGGGAGTTTTTTGTTTGTTTGGTGGTTGTTGTTGTCCCTAAACTGTGCTTTCCCAAAGCCCTCCAGTGATGTGAATCTTTTGGATGCTCTAAGAAGCTTGCCTGACAAGGGGCAAATAAAAGCATGAGGATATAAAATGCATAATTATAATATTTGGTTTTGTGATTCTTGTTTTTATAAAATAGACTGTTATTAATTCTAAGAAGGGGATATTATGTGATAGTGAAGCACAGGGAACAGGAAATACTAATATTCTTGGAGATGGTTCACCGGTACAAATCTTTTATCATTTTATAAAAGTGTCATGGAGTTTATAAACACGTCTCTAGACGTGTTTGTTGGCATCAGCTGTTTTGCTGTTAGTCAGAGGTTTAAGCTGTCTTTAAGAATTCAGCTCTGCGTGAAGGCAGAAGCTGCGCTGTGGCCAGCTGGGATTTCTGAAGCAGGATGCTTATCTACAGTGCAGCAGGGCTGCCTCTGCCTTCTGGACGTGAGCTCACAGGGAACATCAAGGGAAGAATCTTCCTTTGAGGAAAAAGCAATGCTGAATACTTTCTTTTTACACTACCTAAGAATTAATTGGTGAAATTTTGATAGCAACTGCGGAGTATAATTCATTTGGTGCGACATTTTTAGTCATGTTTTGGGGGTGTTCTTAATACAGTTTTCAGTTTAGTATTTGATATGGAAATTAGCATGGGGGATTGAAGGTACAGCTACAGGAGAGAAGCTGGGAGACTGCACAGGAAAAGCAGAAAATGCCTGTGGTGGCAGTGGAGCTGGAGCTAGCAGCAAATCACATTTTGTGGATTTCTGTTGTCATATATAAAAACTAATGATAGGAATACAGGTGCATGTGAATATCCAATGTCATTTTAGGTGCCTGAGGATATCCGAGGCGCCTGCATAGGGCTGTAAGATGCTGCTGTAGGCTGTGAGGGAGGTGGGCTGTTCTGGACTGGCATCTGGATGCCAGGCAAGATGCTAACTTTCCTGGTATTTTTGTGTCTGAAATGGCAGTAGGAGCCAATGTGTCCACATTGAGTCAGTAAAATCACTGTTTCTTTTCAAACCTTTTATTTTTTGTGTGGTTTAGTGGTTTTTTTAAGTCTGCAACTTCTCTATTGGCTCTTTCTCCTACTGAAAAAGATGAAGACAAATATATAACACCACTGTTGTGCTGCTCACCCCCTTTGATGGTAATTTAACTGTACGGTAAACGTGACAGACCTTTTGTGTTCTTAGTTTATTTATAGCTTTCTTGTGGGACTGACTGGGCTGTGCCTAGGAAAACTGCTGCTGGGCTTTATGTGTCAAATCTAGATTTTTTTTTTTTTACTGGTTTTAGGTGTGGGTTTCAAACAATGTCTGTAGTTTCTTTTGTCACTAGACATTCATGTGCACCTGAATTTCATTTGCACGTACCCGGAGCTGCTGTCATCTTAACTGAGGTGTTAACTGGCATTTTTTTGTACAAGGCATTTCTGTGTGTGGGTCATCTGATGGCTGCAGTGCTGTAGGTGAGCTCAGGTTGTATCTAATATACTGTGACAACGCTGTGTATGACTACTTACCTGGTAAAGGAGAAAGGATGGTGTAATACTGTTACAGACTATGTCAGCAATTTAAAGTGGAACTGGATTATTTGATTTAAATCTCTAAATCTAAACTAACTTCTCTGTGCTAAGCATGGTGAAGTTCTTGCTGGCTTCCTCTCATCTCTTTCTGTTCCACTTCAGCTGGAAGCGCAGAAAAATTCACTGGCTGCTTTGATTTGAGAATAAAAGTAAAAACATTTGCCTGGGAAAGCCACTAGTCTTTGGCTTCTCCCTGGGAGAGAATAGCCTAGGCAGTAGGCTTTAGCTAACACTAAACTGGAGGTTTTCCTCTACTGTTACAAGAAAAAGCCAGAGAGCATGATCATGTCACCACTGGTGAGGATAAAGGTGCGAAGGGATGGTGGAGTCTTGTATTTAGCCCCACGACCTGTTCTGCATCTAGTGAAACTTAATTTAGCTGCAGTGAGTGACTCCGCTTCTGTCGCTGCGTGTGTATAAATTTGGCACAGTAATACTGCTGGTACTCTGAATTTACTGGGCACAGCTTTTTAGGAAGTGTGAAATGGTTCTTAGTGGTCTGCCTTAAGAAAGAAAAACCTTTGCTGTCTTGCATATTAGAGGTTAAAACCATAATCAGTTAACAGAAGCCATGTTAAGTTTGACTAGCAAGTTAACAATGTGCCATCACATGCAGGCATGTCTGCATAAAGTTGGTGATAACTGATTTAGTAAATGGTGTTTGTCAGAGTTCCATATGGCTGCAATTTAGATAGAATCACTGTATTTTGTAATGCTGATTAATCTTAATGCTCTGTTTATGCACATAAAGGATAAGGTTTATATTGTAAATAACTGATATATATAAAGTATGTAACATATACAGATATTCCTGTGGTGCTGTATATACAGAAACTACTATGCATTCCATTCAAAATATTTATTTAGACAACACATAATAGGTAGAAGAATTTTTGTAATCTTCTAAGAAATAGAAAGAGTTAAGACTTTTCGTGGAAATGTAGTGCATTTTAATGCACGTCTCCACAGTGTTTTGTTGAGGAGAATGGCAGGTGTTTGTACTCAGCCAATAACTGATTAGCATATACAATTCATGCTTTCTAATGTCAAATGTCATAGCTGTTACTTATGCTTTGCTGGTTTTTTTCCTTTCCTGAAATACAGACAAGCTTTGTTATCTAGAAGCATTTTAAATACTGTGTGAAGATGGCAAGTCTGATGAGTCAGAGTCTGTTGACCTACGTAGAAGAAGGAAATGTTCCTGCTCTGAAAGCACTTCTTGAGAAATGCAGGGATGTCGATGAGAGAAATGAGGTAAGATGATTTTTGAAAAGGTCGGTTTCACATTGCAGCTTATTAGTTACAGAATGAATAATTAGTGAGATCACACTGGTTATTAAATATACAAATTTCAGGGGTTTTTTTAAGTGATTGCTTAGCTTTGTATAACCTGAACACTGTGTGTTCATTCTCTGTCAGCACCTCAAGCATCTTGCATAGTATTTGCTTTCTAGAGTGTTCTTCTGAGCTGGAAAATGCAGCTCCATCCTTACTTTGTAAATGGAGTTTATACCTGTATTTCTGTGGCTAGGGATCGATTCTTAGTTCACACATCCAACTGCATATGCCCTGTTCATTTTGGGGTGAAACCTGGTATGATGACAACCCTTGCTTCACTTCCTGGTTTTCAGTCGCGATACTTTGTTATACAATCCAAGTAAGAGCGTATATTGCAACTTACATGAGCATGTGCTCATCTAGATGAAAAAATCCGTGTCTGAGAGGTAAGCCTAGAGGTTACCAGGAGTACACGGAAGTCTTGATACACAGTAGGGAGTTTATATGAGAATTATTTAGAATCTGTTATTTTGATCAGTTTTTCAAATCTGCATAAGATGGAAAGAATATTTTTTTTGGAAGAAATCCAATGGCATATATTATTCAAGCTCAAAAAGCATCATGCAGATGTGAAAACAATGTACAGAATTCAGCTTTACTGTAGTTATTAGATCTGGTTTCAATTAAGATAGTTTTCTTTCATTGTTGGCACATTCATTCCATGCTGTGTGTGCACATATGCTGAGGTATTTGAGATGGGAGAATTTTTAAGTTTCAGAGCATACACATTAACCTCACCACCTGGCATGTAGCATATCTGAGAAGGGGAATGTCTGTTCCCTCTGCTGGCAGTTCCTTTCAACAACATGGCCGAAATCAGACAGTTCATGTTGATTTTGTCAAGTGTCACTGCCTTCACCTTCTTTTCTAAATTTTTCTTCACTTATTGGTGGGACCGAATGTAGTCCTGGGTTTCATTAACTTGCCTTTTTTGCAGAGATCATTTCCCTGATACCTATTGTTTTCAGTCTTCTGATCTGTTGGATTGGAGAAGGTCATTTCTGCAGACAGAGGTGTGGTTTGCATCAGTTTTAAACCCCTTGCAGGGACGGTCCATATAATGATAGGAGTTTTGTTTAAATGCTAGATCTTCCTTGGAATTTAGTGGCTTTGAGTGCTATTCAGTTTCCAGTTTTGGACCTGCCAAGACATCTTTTCTTCTTGGGTAAAAAGGAAATACCAAAAAGGAGTGCCTTTGGAGATCTAAAAAGATTGCTGTCAAGCCAAAGTTTGCTAATGCCAGGACCTCCCAGGCTGCAGTGACTTGTCCAATGGTAGGATCACCCACATTGTTACCAGCCCTTTTTATCTTGACTGTGGTCAGTTGCCAGAAAAGCTGGGATGTCCCAGTAAGTGTGTGTATGGATGGTTTTGTTGCATTAACACTGTCAGTTTCAGTTAAGTGGGGCAAGTAAGTCTGAGCCTCTGCCTTTTCCCTGCAATCCTTCCACTTGTGTGATTTCTTCTCTCTCATACCAGACACATGAATTAACAGCTAATGATAGATTCTTGCCTTGTGTGACACACTTTGATCCTAATAGCATCCACTTTCCCTTGATGTGCCTTTCTTTCTGCTCTTGGTACTGAAGGAGCTTTTGCATGTTCAATTCTGAATCTTCTGTTCTCTCACAGACTGCAAGAGTGCTGATCTGTAAGGTGACACCCCTAATTGATTTCCCTAAAAAGATATGGGTGTGCTCCTTTATAATTTGGTTATTCCAATACTTAGACTGAGTTGTGATGTACAGATAGACAGTACTTGATGTGCGTGGAGAAATATGGGCATTCAGTTGTTTTGGAGTGTCTAGACTCTTGGGCAACTTTTGAGAGTTAATGTGGATATCACAGATGTGGTAATTATCTTTTGTTTCTGTGTTGGTGAAATCTTTATGATGGTTGCTAAAACATTATAACATTCTACTTACATTTGAGAGTCTTCTAACAAAAAGGGAAGGATGTTTTCAGTACCCCTATAGAAAATTTTACATCTGTCTCAGAAAACCAAAGCCAGTTTGCAGCTGTATGACACTTCTTACAGGAGGGAATAATTTTGCCATCCACAGCCTCTTCTTGCCCAGACATACTTCTGTTTGGATTGTATTATCCTTTTATTTGGATTGTATTATCCTTTTTGTGTTATCTACTTGTGGAAGACAATCAGAGTGATAACAATAGTGACTGTTCCGAAGGAGGTGAGAAGAATGGTCAGGCTAAAAGAGGGGGTTTTGTGTGTATTGGTAAAGCGCTGCTTGGAAGGGATCTGTGGAGATTATCTAGTCCTGTGTCCTGAGGTGGCTGGGTTGGAGCCAGGTGGAATTGCCTGTGCCTGGTGCAGGCAGTCCCAGCCTCTCTTGACAAAGATTCAGTGCAGCTTCCTCTGGGTATCACAACCAGACACCTGCACTCAGTACAGCAAGGTTCCTGTGTGCCCAGCCTGTCGGTGTCCCTGTGGGTGGCAGCACGAGCGTCTCGTGCATCGGCCACTCCTCCGGCTTAGTCCAGGCTGCGAAGGTGCTGCGGGTGCACTCTGTCCCATTGCCCCAGTCCTTAATGAAGGGGTTAAATAGGATCCCAGTATCGATTCCCTGCACCAGTGGCTGGCCTCTAGCTGGACTTTGTACTGCTGATCCCAAAGCTCTGAGCCCAGCACTGCAGCCAGTTTCAGTCCACCTCATTGTCCATTTGTCTAGCCTGTACTTTGTTAGTGTCTGTGGTTGTTGTGGGAGACAGTGTTGAAATCCTTTCTAGCCTGTGCCTGGTGCATGTCTCAGCTCTTCATCCACTGACCAGTGGTGTCATCACAGAAGGCAGAGTGGTCAGTCATGATTTCTGAAATCACTTGGCATGTGTATCCCCAACTTATTAACTTGCATTTCTTAAAGAGCAAAAGTTATGACTGTTTTCTCCTTCAAAGAGAGCTGTTCTTTTCTAAAAAGTAGTGTTTTATTTTCTCTTGATTTTTTTGAGCATTTTAATTCTTTTTTTTTATGACCAGACCTCAAAACTACTTCTTGTTGATGCAAAAATATACTTTAGGATCTAAAAGCAATGGTGTCATTTTGAATGTATACAATGTACAGTTTTAACAACATAAACTTACATGAGAGCGTAATTTTTCTTTGTGAAAAATTACATTATAGATGTAATTAGATAGGGAACAGCTGATGGGCCAGAAAGTGTTTTTGAAAGAATCCATGCATTTTGCTAATTTTGTGTGTGTAAAGAGCAGAGAGAGTCATCAAGTATCTTTATTAATTGTGTCAATTATGAAGATTAGTGATATTACTGTATTGTGATTCTGCATTGATTTTCATTCTTTCCAGGGAAATTGCTGGTATGTAGCTCCTAACATGTAGCTTTTGCATTATTTAGAGACTAGATAATTTGAGTTTTCTGGATGGTAGAGAGAAAAAATGGAAGCAAAGTCAGGAAAAATTCCCCTAATTTATTAAACTTGTTATAATTAATAAATTTACTGTAAAATTTACCAAGTTTTACTTTTCATCATGCAGAGCAATTGTATATCAGAAATTTGCTGACACAAAAGTAGGCTGATGGAAGAGTGACAGATTCTAACTGACTTTTAAAATACTTCTGAAGGCAAATAAACCAGCTTTTCTATCTTTCATCTTCCCTGAGATGAGACCGTCTGCTAAGAACCCTGTTGCAGAGGACAGGAGTGATGTCTGCATTTTGTGTGCTGTCAGATGAAAGTGGGGTAGATAAGCTGACTGTTTTTTCCAAGGGTTCAGCAACTGTTCCTCTGAATCAGTGTGCATGTTTTAATGGCCACTGTGGTTCCTAGGGTAGATTTATTTTAATAATTTTTTAGCAATGTGTCTGAGTTGTTCCAAGTTGTAAAGATGTAACGTGTTTTGGAAATGTCTTCAGCGAGCAAATCATTCAGAAAGGTAGATATTTAATAATGTAACTTTTTTGTTTTAGGAGCCCTTTTTAATGTCTGAAATGTTTGGGGGGTTTTGTGTTTGTTTTTTAATCTCCTATGGGATGGGGTTTTATACCATGTTCTCCATTTTTATTGCAAGTATGCTGTGTGGTTTGAACAGTAGTCTTTCTTACTACTTCTCACGGGCAATTATAAGTGGAAACAACATTGCCCTGTAGGTTCTGGGTTTTTATTGTGTGGGTATGTGTGTCATTTTTATCACTTCCCAATGCCTCTATTTTCCTGTCACTTTGATTTCAGAATGGCCAGACTCCACTTATGTTGGCTGCTGAGCAAGGCAATTTAGAAATTGTCCAGGAGCTTCTCAAGAAGGGAGCTAATTGCAACTTGGAAGATGCAGTAAGTATTAGTGCTTCATGTGATGGTATGTAACGGTGGAGGAACAAGAAATTTCAAGGGGCAGGCTAAGAAAGGGAATTTAGGTTACTGTTGAGCTCAGGAGGGAAAAATGTAGGTGGAAAATGATGACATGTAAGAGAATTTTTATTCAAAATTGCTTAGTTTTTGTATTTCTCTGGGCCATCATAAAGAGTAGGGGTATTCCTCAGACATTTAAAACATCTTGATCTCTGCTGAATGTTGCTGCTGTCTCTTCTGGGAAATTAGAATAGAGAAATACAGCATCAAAGATGAGGTCCAAGTGATTTTGCTCATCTTAGTGTTGTCGAGGTATGTCAGTGGGTTGAATTTTTGTTCATTTGTTTGGGGTTTTTTCATTTGGTTTTGGTGTTTATCCAGTAAATACATAGGGAGAATTTAGGTTAAAGGATTATTTCAGGTGAAAGCCAGAACAGTGGCAGAGAGGGGTTTCAAATTTATGAATTGTCTTCGTGCCTCAGCAAAAGAGGTTGACTCCAGATGAAAGATGCCCAAAACAAGTGACTAGGACAGAGATACTGTTAGAAAATCTTGAAGGTCTGTATATTCCAGTGAAGAGTGATAAACAGGAAAAGGATATTGCTTGTTAGTTTTTTTTTACTTCTGCACTTAGTTTAAGTGTAGCAGTAAGGACATCCAGGAAAGGTCTGCTATGGAATCTGTCTCCTAAAAAAACCAAAACAGCAAAAACCAACCAAGTTTCTATTGTTTTGAGACATTTTGTTACAATTGCTATAAATGCCACAATTTCTGTACTTCTAGGAAGGACAGCTACCTTACAAAGCGTTGCTGTATTTTATAAGTGTGTAGCATATAAAAAATCAGTCCACACCTGGATGTGCTTTGAGCACTGGGGGGAAAATAAGCATGATGCAAGGGAAAGTGTATCTTCCTGAAGTGATCAGAAATGTGAAAAGCTGTGGTTCAGATTACCCTGCATATCAGTCCCTTGGGTGCTGTCACACACTGTATGTGGAGACCCACTGCCACTGTTTTCTGTGGTCTTGGTTAGCATGTCGTTCCCTCTCAGCAGTTTTCAATGTCTTAAACTCATTCCCTAATCCTTTGGAGGTGCTGCTTTCTCCATATATTTATTAAGATAACCTACAGTGAACTGAGGAGTGGAAAGGGATAGATATTGTGTAGGACAGCACGTAACTGGAGCAGAGATTTGGAGTACTTGCTCTGTATTTCCATGTGTGTAGCTGGCACACTGTGAGTTTATTAGTACTTTTTTTTTCTTTTAAAGGACAGCTGTTTTAAGGGTTCCTGTAATTTCCTGTTGTGGATTAAGCATTTGAAAAACAAGGTTACTCGTATTGAAATATTGAATATTTATAAAATTTTTTCTTTTTTCTTAGGATAACTGGACAGCTCTTATTTCAGCAGCTAAAGAAGGACATGCAGCTATTGTAGCAGAGCTGCTCAATTACAACGTCAGTTTGGAGCATCGCGATTTGGTATGTGTTGTCCTAGCATAAAAATTAAATAGAAAAACAGTTTTGTGAGTTGGAGATTTTCAATTCCATAAAATTAAGGAAAGATCTTTCCTTTTTACATTATGTACTCAGTGTGACTGAAATGGAAAAGAATATATAGTTAGATATTGCTTTTTACACCTGTAAAATTTTTGCTTTCGTGTTAATAAAGGCAACTGGTTTACTAGGGCTTTTTCCCCCTTAACTTGCTTTGGAAAAAAGCTGAGCTGAAGAGCAGTTTGATTTTTGGGTGTGTTTTGTGTGGGTGAGATTTTTTTTGCAGGAAGAGGGTTGGTTTGGGGTTTCTTTGAGTAGTAGTGGCTTTTTTTTTTAAGTATTCCGGCAAAATAAAAGTTGTCTTTCCCAGAAGATACCTGTCCATATTTACTTTTTCCCTGGGCAGCCGTGATTGTTCATGCAGCAGTCCTTGTTTGCATTCATCTTGCCAAATTTTTAAGTGGACAAGTGGACGCTTCAGTCCAGCCCATCTAAAGAGTTACAGAAGAGTTACAAAAGCTGCTGACACCATTCCAAGGTTAGATGGCTCTGAAGAGCTATAAACTGTCTCCATTGGCAGAAGATGGAATTAGGTACCTGCAAGGACTGGTTTTGTTCTGCCTAAGTTAGAGTGTGGAAAACCACTAGGAGTGAGTTCAAGTGCTTCCTTTAATTGAAGTTCCACTCTGTCTGAAGCCTGAAGCATCTTCACTAACCAAGATTTTTCCTTTAACATTAAGCAGATTCACATGGCCAAGTGCTTGATTTCTAGACCTCTGTCAGTCAGAGGGGTCTTTCGCATCTCCAAAAGTGTATTATAAAGAAATAAATAAAAATTGTGCTTACAGTTATTGGAGGCATACTGTTACTTTTAAAATTAAATATGTTTACCTGACCTGTCAAATGCCTTAGGCAGTGAAATTTCATTGTCTCCTAGTTTACAAACTGAAATGAACACACCAGTGTAGTTTGAAATTAATTGCTCTTATCTCTGTTACAGAAATCAAAAGTAAACTTTCCATGTTAATTGATTTGTATTCTAGACTTTGTTTTAAGATAGTGGTGTGTTTCTTAGTCTTTTTTTTAATCTAGTGGTTGGATTTGTTTGCATTTGAAATCTGAATTCAGTGTTCAGCAACATTAGGGACATTATGTTTTCCCAAGTTTTGCATATAACAGGAAATTAGTACTTCCATACAGGAGCTTATTATTTATTCTACATAAATAGAATTACAGCATTATGTGGTCAGTCCTTACTATATTTTGGATTTTCAGAATAGTCTTAGGACAAAACCAAAATGAAATAAAAATCGTTAGATAGATTTTTAAGTAGTTTTCAGTTTTTACATTTCTTTGAATTGTGCTTGCCAGGGAGGATGGACTGCCCTGATGTGGGCATCATACAAAGGGCGTACTGAAGTGGCTAAACTGCTGCTTGAGAAAGGAGCAAATCCAAACATCACAGGAATGGTAAGTTTTAGTCTTAAACACCACCTCTTCCCAAGTGTTTGAAGTCCTGAACTGTACACTCATCTTGTTATCTTGATTAAACATTTTGCATTTTTTGCAGTATGACATTAATCATTGTACTTTATAAAGGGCTTGCTTTAATGATCTGTGTGATTGCCACTGGCTTTTTTATTAATTTTGAATTTTTTAAATTGAAGCAAATGGGCGTATAGCTCATACTAAGATTCAAATTATCAGGTGAGGAAATAATAGAAAAGATAAGTAGTGTATCTAATGTTACTTGTATAACAACTGTCATTTTTCTGCATCTTTAGAAGTTAATGGAGTAACTAATGTGTGCAATTTAGAAACCATAGTTTGCTTTAATTGTTTCATAATAGTTTTGATTATATGAACATATACCATTCATGTTGGAGAATAAAAACCCCCTAAGATTTTGAGATTTAGTTCATTTTGTAAGCATGTTCTACAGAAGCATAGGCACTGAACAGTTTGTTTATACTCGGTTCTCTGGTGTTTGAGGCAATGAACAATGAAGGAAGAACCCCAGTGGCCAGAACAACCTTTGTGATGGTTGATTTTCTCTGGTCTGCATGTGCAATGTCTGTGTGCATGGCACAACTCCCCTGCATTCCTGATTAGTTAGGGATATTGCATAGCTGTCTGTTGCTTCCTTTCTGCCTTACAAATGTTCCTATTAAGATGAGGATGTGAATTTACAAACCTTGTTTAAAGAGTTATAAATCAAAACTGATTCAAAACAGTGGACATCTTTCTAGATAGCATCTAGGCAATGTACTAGGTAACAATTATTGATAATGTAGTTGGATTTTTTTCTGTATATTCATTCTTCTATGGGTTTAACTTCTCTTGAGGCTTGTTTTGTTGAAGTAAAATAATTAAAATATATAAGACTATAATTATTTATTTGTTTTTTAATTCTAAGCAATACAGTGTTTATCCAATTATTTGGGCAGCAGGACGGGGCCACTCAGATATAGTCCATCTCTTACTGCAGCATGGAGCTAAAGTGAACTGCTCTGACAAAGTAAGTTATACCTATATAACATTTAATTTCTGTAGTGTTTGATAAATTTCTTGTAAAAGGAAATCTATGAGTTCTTGATTAGAAAAACACTTGCTGTTATATTTTGCCCATGAGAATAGAATTAGCGAGCTAGAGTAAGTTGTTATGCTTCAAAGAGGTTTTTCCATAGTGTGCTCAAGATGCTGTGAACATATTTCTATTTTCTGAGCTATTGGAAACCTTGCTATCCTAGGTTGTGTAGAAAAATAATTCTTACATCTATCATCTGCAAAAAAAAAGTTGAAGTGGCTTTTCAAATGCTTCTGTTAATTCATGAGACCAAATAATATCTTTGTAAAAACTAAAGCAATAAAGTGTGGGGTAAATACTAGATTGTATGGGATACTAAATACAGAAGCAATATGATAAAATGTTGTGAATTTTTTTTCAGTATGGAACCACTCCACTGGTTTGGGCAGCAAGGAAAGGTCATTTGGAGTGTGTGAAATACCTGCTGCAGATGGGAGCTGATGTTGATCAAGAAGGAGCTGTAAGTAACTGTGCATTTTCCAGTGATAAGTACATCTGTGTGTCCTGTTTTTTTTTTTTTGTAACACAAATACCAAGAAATACATGAAACAAGATGAAATGTTGGTGTTGGAGTGTATTGCTTTCCAGCTATTTGCAGACTGCATGTGAGAGTTACTGAAATTTCTTTGTGCTTTTTAATGAAACTGTGATTCAGCTGTATTGACAGTGGACACACTGTTATGTTAAGTGTAAATTTTAATGAACATAAATTAATTTAGGTAATTGTTATCTGAAGGTTAACACTATCAAAATTCATTCAGTATCCAAGCCTGATACATCAAATATCTTGTTCTTCAGTGCTATTTGAAAAGTGAATCAAACACAAAGCATCTTTTGAAAATAATAATGGTGACTGCACCTTCTCAGAAATTGAAATTTTTTCAGAAGTTTCAGCTGCATGTTGTTTTTAAATAAAACAGATTACATTTAAATTGCTTGTCAAAAAGAAATCCATTAAAAGTTGAGTGGAAAATTAGGATAACTTTTGGTATTTGTATGATTATTTCTGAAGTTCTTCAAAAATCCTCTTTGTGAACAGTATCGGTAGACCTGGGTGCTCTGATATGTTCCCATATGACAAGAAAGTTATCATATGTGTGGCATTCAGGAGATAGAATAAACTGATCAGAGCTTTACTTTTTACATTTGAAGTGTTCTCTACTTTTGCTCTTAGTTTATTTCTTTGTTTTTAAAAAGCATGTTTTTTGGTGCACTTTAAAACACAAAACTGAAGTACTATTTGAATGATTCAGAGAGTGATGTCAGTGAGTGTTCTCTTGTTATTTGAACTGCTGATATAATGATGATTGCTCTATCCACTGTACAATAAAATCTGTTGGTTTTATTTAAAGAATTCTATGACTGCACTTATTGTGGCAGTGAAGGGTGGCTATACTGACTCAGTAAAAGAAATACTGAAAAGGAACCCAAATGTAAACCTGACAGATAAAGATGGAAATACGGCTTTGATGATTGCGTCAAAGGAGGGACATACTGAAATTGTGCAGGATCTTCTTGATGCTGGAACTTATGTCAACATTCCTGATAGAGTGAGTCAATTTTCATCATAATTGTCCTTTTATATATCTATAATAGATGTTTAAATACCAGTGTATGCAGATTTGTAAATACATGATTTTTCTGGCTTTCTAATTTTTCTGCCATCTAGGGGTATTTTTATGTATTGCTATTTTACAAGTATGTTAAGTGGTAAATGTTGCTATGTGAAGATAAAGGATAAACCACAGAAACTGCTCTTTTTCTTTGAGATTCTTGAACTGAGAACATAGGGCATCTGTTATATCTGTGACACAAGACTAATACTGAGCTAATCTGTAGGTTTGGGGTGGGGTAGTGCTGTAAAAACTGGAAACCATGGATTCTACAAAGAAGAATATTTAATTCAGCATGTACCTTTTATCTTTTACAATGAAACTTTTTACTAGAAAACTTGCATATATGAGAGGAAGACTTCAGCTCTGGGTTAAGAGATGTAAACATAACGCTGTGTACCTGACCTATACATGCATTACTCAGTAGAGATGTGACATCAACAATACCCAGAGTGTGAATCTGCTTGCTGGCAGCTCAGGATTTTATTTGGTTGCTTATACAGGAACTTTGGACTATCTGCAGTGCCCTCTTGATAATAAAGTGTTTCTGAAGTGTCAGAAACAGGTCAAGCACTGCAGCCTTGAGGCTATAGTTGGTTAGATACCTAAACATAGAGGCCTCTATCAAGGTCAGTAACTTAGTTCAGAGTGGTAATAAGTTTTTGAGGCTGCATTCCCAATCCCTAAGTTGGATTGCTTGGGGTTGCAGAGAATAGAGGAAAGCCTCCTAATATTTGCCTCATAAATTTAAAAGGATTTTTGGATGCATTTTCCTCTGTTTCAAGTGTCAGTGCATTTCTTAGATGGCAGTGTACTGAGCTACAATGTTGCATGTAACAACAAATTTGACCTCAGGCACGTATCAAAGCAGAACTTCTAAAATGTTTAGGAAAATACATTGCAATCTCTCTTAGCACTTCTTCTGCCACAATGTTCTACAGCAGTCTGCCTTTCTGTGCTTTTAGGAAGGATAAATTACAGCTTTCATCACAGCTGACTGCATTCCAAAAATACACCTAACAATGAGTACTCTTAGTTTCAGATGCTAGAGTAGGTTTTGATAAAGAAAATTTCTTGGTTTGCAGCCAAGCATGTAATGACTGATTGATGGGACATTTCCTACTGCTGAGCTCTCTGAGTTCCACACCTGTGATTTTGCTGTACTTTTATTTATTTTTCCTGTTTCATCATAAAAGGAGTACTAGGCAATTTCAGGAGTATAACGTAATTTCTGAAATTCTGGCATGTCCTTAAGTGTTACAATCAGAAGCCTTGAGCACAATTGTAACTTTGTTTTATGTATATACAATTCCATTTACCACACCAAAATATTTTTTCTTTTGATCTATTTGAGATGAAATCAGCCTTTTGTTTTTTTTCTTTATAACAGCATAGTGTATGTGAACAAGATAGCAGTCAAATCTGCACAGAGGCATAAATTTATTCAAAATTCTTGAAGAGCTTTTGTCAGCTGTGAAACATCTCAGGGAGACAGACAATATTCTTGTCTGATTGTAAGGAGGTTATTACTATGAGTGTTTGGTCTTTCTATGAATAGAAAATAACTGGGGTTTTTTCGTATTTATTATTAATTTATGCTGGGTTTTTTTAGAACAGTGGTTTAAGCTAGACCTATTTTTGGAGTGTTTGTTTTCCTGAACAGTTTAATCTCTTTGAAAAAAAAAGTCCAGAATTTTTTCTATTCTATACCCATTTTTTCAGAGATACAAAAAATAATTCTATCTTTTTTTTTTTTTTAAATGAGTGGAGGTTTCTTAATGTAAATAGGCATAGTGTATATTTGGAAGATATAATTCATTCTCTGTTGCACTTATTTTTGCTAAATAATAGTAATTCCTTTTCAATATTCTTTCACAATTCTTTTAGAGTGGAGATACAGTGTTGATTGGGGCTGTTAGAGGTGGTCACGTTGAAATTGTGAGGGCCCTGCTCCATAAATACGCTGATATAGATATCAGAGGTCAGGTAAGTACAACAGTGTAAATGTTAGAGTACTTCTTAAACAGGATGTGAATCTGAATAGCAAATGATTATACTGTGTTCCTGAAAACAGGGCTTTAAAATTTGCTGTCTACTCTGTAGGAAACTCAAATTCCATCAAACAGTAAAATACATCACGTCGCTGGCCAGGTTTTAAGATATAAGACACGTGTAATTGTAATGGCTTGTTAAGCACAGTTTTTTCAGTTAATTTGTGTAATTGTTGAAAAGCAAAAGTTGTAAACTGAACTTACTTCATCTGCACTACTGAACAGATTTAAAATAATGACATACTTTAAAGACACTTAATAGAATGATTTTAATAATACTTTAAATATAATACCAATGAAATGTGATGCGCCCGAAGTTATGTCTGTTGTCACAGTGGTTCTGTCGCTGTGCTTGGTTGGTTCTTGTCTTCTTCACCAACTTTCTGTGTTGCTTTCTGTTAAACATTGTTGTCAGTGATTTCCATGTTTTCTACCTACCCCTTCTTTCTTTTTTGTCCTTCAATTAAGGTTTTATTTTTACTCTTCTAGTGGAAGCTCTCTTACTCAGCATGATACTTGTTTTTATTGTTACATTCAACTTGCTTTCTTTTGCCTGAAGCTATTTGAGTCACTCTGCTTTGTTGGCACACATATTCTGCCAAGTTTGAGCACAAAACTAACTAGGCAATGAGAGCTGCAAAGATTCAGTGCCTGCTCCTGATGCAGAGCCTCTCTGAGAAGCCAACACGTTTTTATTTTCAAGGAAAAGTAGCATTTGGATCTCTTCCTCTAACCTGCCATTGGCAACCCATGTGTCTCAGCTTTCTTGCTGACATGGGTCTGAAACATGTTGATATGACTGAGGCAATACAGAAACAGTAAGAGGATGCAACCTCTTTGGTAGCAGGGAAGCTTGTGACTTCTAGCAGTGTGAGGTTGCCTGAATAGCAGTTTGCAGTGGTTATCTAGAGAATACTTCAGTGGCCTTACAGGAGGCACAGCAGGAGTCAGTACCATCAGAGGAAGGTTCTAGCTCTGCACTTCAGATCGTAGTTTAGGACCAGCAGTATCAAAACTGGAGATGAATGCTACTTCCCTGCTGGGAGCAACTTCCCTGCTGTTTGGCATTGCAGCACCTGTCTGCCAGCCAGACCTGTTCTGGGGAGATGTGTTGACTGCCCAAATTTGTGATGTTTCAGAAAGATTGCTGAGTCTTGTCCAGCCTTCCAGCAGCGGTGTTCCTTGCTGGTCATTCCTTCATATGGTCACTGGCCGGTGGACACCTTCAGCAGATAAAACATGACCGTAGGGCTCTTGAGAGTGAGCGCCCAGGCGGGTGAGGGCTCAGGTGGTGTTTTCCTTAGCCCTTCTGGGAGGGGGGAGGACCCAGCTGGGAGCGCCTGGCAGGCCTGTGCCTGGCTGTGTAGCTGATCTAGAGCTCAGGCTGATGTCTTGGAAGCCAGCTCACTGGAGAACAGAGAAGATGAAACCCAGGTGATCGGAGAGGAAATCAATCTTAGTGACCAGGCTTGTTAAACTGTTGAGAAAAGCTTTAAACTCAGTTTGCTGTCAAGCCCAAGAGTGGAAGAGAAAGAGCTGCAAATGAAAGAAGCAAGCAAGGTAGAAGGCTGCAAGGGGCACTTTGACATTCCTGCTTAGAAGCAGGTGTGTGTTCTGAGGCTTTTCTTAAATGTCTTTACACAAATGTGTATCAAAGAGAAAGAATCATGATGCAGTCACTAGGTTACAAAATGATGGCAGGGTTGAAGACCTTCTGGGATAGCACACATCACTAGGGGGAAAAAAGGATGACAGAAGCAGATTTTGCAGCTATGAACCATTTCCCGGGTTTACTGATAAAATACCTGGCTGATCAGCATTCTGGTTTTTCATGTTGACTTTCTTGTCCATCTACTTTTACAGCTTTCCAGCTTGCATGGCTTCTGAAAAAAACGTTGTTTTATTTCATTCGGTAATTTCCATATTTGAGTTAGAACTGAATACTTACATGCAGTTTTGGAAACTTTTTCAAGATAGGTTGAATCTGCTTGGATTGTTAAAGCTGTTAATATATTTCACAAAGGTTTTCAAAATAGATTTATATTCCCTAGCCAGATTTGCATCCTCCCTGCTAAATTCTACTGTTGTGCCAGTTAGATTTGTTGACCTTTCCCTTTGCCTTGAGCTGTACTAAAAATCACTGTATTATATACTATTTTCAATGTATAGTGGTTGTACTTTAAATACAGTTTTTGAAATTATTCCAGCTGAATGGAGATAGTTAATGTTTAATATTCTTTTATTTTTTTTTAGGATAATAAAACTGCTTTATATTGGGCAGTTGAAAAAGGAAATGCTACAATGGTGAGGGATATCTTGCAATGCAACCCTGATACTGAGACATGTACCAAGGTAACAATTAGAATTTTAATTGTATTGCTTTTTTAAATATCTCTTTTCTCAGCTCCTATGTGATGTGAAGATCATACCAAATTCAGTTTTTGTGGAATGTTGGTACCTTGCACACTGTTAAAAAAAAAAATTCTGAAATTAGGATTCTCAGCAATAGTAATGTTCCCTTGTTGATAAATATAATTTGCTATTAAATCCTTGGCAGCAGAGAACATGTGGATTCTTTATCTCAGTATCACTGACATGACCAGCAATAAGGAGTAAAGAGCAGGTGCTACTGGAAACTGAAGAAAGAGGTTTCTGATATGAGTTCAGGCCTGTGCAGCAGTAAGGAAAAAAAAGAGGAGGTAGTTGGCACAGCATTGAAGTCTCTTCGAATATCTTGTATTACATCTGAATTTTGTCTTTATTTGACACTGATATTGACAGAAATGTATTTTGTTCTTTGATTATAATCAATCTAGAAAACTGGGCCTGGGATACTTTTTCACAGACATAGCTGCTAAAGTGTTGCTACTTGCAGAGTAGCATGTTTAATTAAGATTATCTTAAAACTTTTGGATTTAATTTGTTGCCCAATCACTATTTCTTTCATCGTTTTGGGTATACAGAGATCTTTATATTAGTCCTACTTTTCCATTTTAGGATGGAGAAACACCGCTTATAAAGGCAACCAAGATGAGAAATATTGAAATAGTAGAGCTTCTTCTGGATAAAGGAGCTAAGGTCTCTGCTGTAGACAAGGTAAAGAATATTTGTTTGTTTACTTTAGTATATTTAATCACTTGAGTTTTGCAGCAGGATTTTGGAGAGAGCTGTCGAGGCTAATACAGAAAGAGAGCTTCCCATATGCTTCAGAATTAAATAGACCATAATACTTACATGCTTAGTCTCCCATATGTTTAATAATTAAATAGTTGAGAATACTTTAGTGTAAATTTGTTTCCATCATTAATATATTGTTGAGTTTTGTTTTGTTTTGTTTTGTATTAGGGTGCTCTTAGTACCTTGAAAAAAAAAATCCAGGTGAGAAATAAAAATCTCACAGATAAGACAACTATTTCTTAATACACTTGAAGAAGAGCATGGACAATGGTTGTTATTTGTCACTAATGTTAGTTTTTGATTATTAGACATTAAACTAAAGGATGCCAAGGACAAATACAACTGGTTATTGCTGTCTTCTTATGCATTACCTACTTTGACTGCAGACCTTTTAAGTACAGGAACATGTATTTATGTGATGCTTTTTTAATCTCTTACTAATTTTTTTAGGGCAAGTAAGTAATAATGTTGATTTGATGCAGTAAGAAAGCTTTTACTGGGAAGTTTTTTGTAGAAGTCTGAGCAGACATTGAAACAATTCTAACAAGCACTATCTCTTGTTCCAAACAAGTCTCTGAGTTTGCCAGTAGACATTTGTTTCTACAGAGAGGCTACAGTTTTCATGAACTTTAAGATACTAATATAAGCATTTAAGAAAGAAGGCAGCGTCTGAAGTTTAGCATTCTAAAGCTGCTTTTTCACATGTCTTCTCTGAAACATTTGTGATGCTTTTTCAAGGGGAAGAATGGTTGCTGTAAGGCACTGATGCTTTTGAGAGTGCCTTAAGATTTATTTCAAGGAAATTATGCTTCTGAAACTGTGTTGAACATATGGTCTGTCCATAATCTTAGGAATTCATGGTAGCTATTACTAGTTTTCACTTAATTGCAGAAAGGAGATACTCCACTTCACATTGCTATTCGTGGAAGAAGCCGTAAACTTGCTGAATTACTCTTAAGAAATCCAAAAGATGGTCGATTGCTTTATAGACCCAACAAAACAGGAGAAACCCCTTACAATATTGACTGTAGCCACCAGAAGAGTATTTTGACACAGATATTTGGTGCCAGTAAGTATAAGTATTTGTTTTTTTTAATCAGTCGTATTGAGAATCCAGTTTATTCAATTATATATTGAAAAGTGGGTACAGGTTTTTTAATGTTGCAGCTAATGGGAAGGCTTAAAAATAGTTGGCAAAGACCCCCATCCCTCTAAAAGCCTGGCAAAGGTCAAATATACATTTTATTTTGGCTTTAGATGTTGGATACTATGTGACTTTTGTTGATCACTTTGTTTTTATTTGGATCTTGCTTGTGTAGGAATTACTTTCTTTGACTTCCTGTGGTTTGGGATGTTGTGCCTTGTAGTAGGCTTTAATAGGTGTGATAATTATGTATCATTTATGTGGATGATTTAAAATTCCTTTGAACAGGAGTGTACAAATAGTAACAGCTGTTATATAGCAGGAGTATGTATACAAATATGGGTGAATGTGTCATGACTTTGTGTATGAAAATTGTCATACTGAAGAGCTTTTTTAGAGCAAAGTTGTGTAGCACAATATTTGTGTTGCAGGACACTTGTCTCCCACGGAATCTGATGGTGACATGCTGGGCTATGATCTGTACAGCAGCGCTTTGGCTGACATTCTGAGTGAACCAACCATGCAGCCACCCATCTGTGTAGGCTTGTATGCACAGTGGGGAAGTGGAAAATCTTTCCTGCTTAAGAAACTGGAAGGTAAAAACTTGATTTAGTCTTTTCAGTACTTCCAATCTATCTATGAAAAGCATCACATGGGAGTTACTAGTTTTTGTGAGGGTTGTTGGTCCATGTAATGTTGTGTCTGGTCTCTGTTTCTGTGATGAAAGGGTTTAAATTTTACTGTGGTCACTTCATCCATAGATTACTTTGTTCATTTATGCAATGTCAAGATAGTCTTTAAGTGCTGCTGCCTATTTTCCTGTGAGTTTCCCGCAGCAGCGAATCTACCCTTTAGGTACTGCAGGAAGTGTGGCTGCCAAAATATGCCTTGCTGGGCCTGTTTTTGTGTCAGATCAGGTTCAGACCTGCTGCAGTATTTTTTTATTGTGCATCCTATGTGTCTTTTTAATGCTTAAGAACAATTTTCAGGCTATTAATATTTTAATCTCTGTAGTAGATTTTCTTTGCATCTAGTTTTCTTCCCCTTTCCTCTTTCTTACTTTGAGATTTTTGAACTTTCTGAAATGACAGAGGGAGACAAATGCAGTATATGAAATGAGTCAATATTTTTTCTGGTGGAAATAGGCATCTTATTTAGTTTTAGCATTTTCTTATAAAGGATGTTTTTCTGAGATGTTTGAATATAATTCAAAATACTTCTACCAGTCTTGGTGTTTCCTACTTTCTGTGATTTCTGTATTAGCCAAAATGGGATCTCTGCATTCCGTTTTTTCACCTCCTGTTCCATGTCATAAACAAAAAGCATATGTATTTTGACTGTGACATTTATTGCTGGTGAGCTCTTACATTTCTGAAACACTTTCTCAGTGTTTTCTTCCTGTTCCTCATTCCTGTTTTTATTCTGGATTGTGTATCTATTATTTCTTATTCCATAGAACCTAAATAAGTTCCTTCAGGAATTCCTCTTTTATTAGATAAGAGTCAACAAACAGAAATAATACTGCAGCCTTCACATTGTACTGTTATATCTGACTATTTGAAGAACACAGTCCATGTTTCGGTGATTGAGATTTTGGGATTTGGGTAGGGCTTTTTGACAGATATGGTGGATTTATTTTTCTTGGTGTCGTAAAATACGTTTTACACTTTTGAAGGAGGGTAGGAAATGGCATGACTTTTAATATGCTTTCAAAAGTAGAAAATCTGCAGCAAAGAGTGTGAGTATTGTGTATTTAATGTTTTCATTCATTGCATAGATGAAAACTTAGGGTTTTGCACTAATGTTTGAGGAAGAATTCAAGCATCATTGTCTTTTTCGGATCAATAATCGGGATAAGTTATACAGTCTACTGAAAAAGTTTTTCTTTTCCAGAATGATCTGTTCTTGAATGACTTCACATGTTAACTGGTCTTTGTCTTTTTGTTTTAGATGAAATGAAGACTTTTGCAGGACAGCAGATTGAACCTCTGTTTCAGTTCTCCTGGCTTATTGTATTCCTCACACTTTTGCTGTGTGGAGGTTTGGGTTTATTGCTTGCTTTCACGGTGGATGCAAAGCTTGGAATAGCAGTGTCACTCAGCCTTTTAGCTGTTCTCTACATTTTCTTTAGTAAGTCTTATGTGGAATTTGTGAAGATTTTAATCTATTTTTGGAGTTAAATATTGCTTTGTAGATATGCTTTGCCATTCAGAAAAAATACTAAATGGTTTTGTAGACCATAAGACCTCTTTGGACTTTCCTTGTGTTTTGCCTGTAATTTGTGAGAGGGCATTCTTGAGAACAAAGAAGAATTTTATTTATTAATTTCATTGTGTTACTTTTACCATTCTCAGTTTTAGCCTAACTGCTAAAAGATCATTAACTTTTTTTACAGCACTCCATGCTTTATCTGTTCAAACTTCGTGATTCTTTCAGTTGTGAATGTTGACTAAAATCAAAACATCTTTTTAATTTTTAATATTTTAGCTGTAATTTACTTTGGTGGCCGGAGAGAAGGGGAGAGGTGGAACTGGGCCTGGGTGTTAAGTACAAGGTTGGCAAGGCATGTTGGATATTTAGAGTTGCTTCTCAAACTCATGTTTGTGAACCCACCAGAACTACCAGAGCAAACCACTAAAGCTTTACCTGTCAGGTTAGTTATTTCATTTATTTACTCTTGAATAAATCAGTCAGGCTCATTCTGATACTTCTCAAACTGTGCATATTAATGTGCACGTTTAATTTCATATGAAAAGTTGTTGAGATTCCTGTTTGAAAAACAGTACCTGTAGAAGATCATTAACTTTACAGTGTGAAAAAGATAGTTTTTCTTGAAAACACTACTATCTGCCAAAGTTGGTGAAAGTTAGTGCTTTTTAGAATTAGGGATTTTGGCTATTGTACTAATAGAAATTCATATCAGACAAAATAAGAATTTTCTGGTATAGCTTATTGTGTATTATGTACGTTTAATGCTTGTTTCACTGATTACTTCTGGTAAAGTTTGGGGTTTTTTTTCCTCCCTGTAAGTAAAGCATCAGACTGTTCAAAGCTTATAGTTTACCTGAAAACAAGAAAATTTATGCTGTGTGTTTTAGAATTTCATTTACTTCTATTGTTTAAAGAGTTCTATTTTAGCCTCATGGTGCTTTTATGTGATCTTGTGTTTCTGTAATTTTTTTAATCCTCTATAAATATTTAAAAATAGATCAGAATGCAGTTTTAAAAATACTTGTCAATATTATGTTTTGGCATCATGAAGATATTTTCATGTTTTTACTGTCATCTGAGGTACTATTAGTGATGTGACAATTTTTATCTTTTTAAGAAATCAAGTTTTAGAATAGGAAGTGGGGCAAAGAAGAGGTTGATAAATGGAGTAGTTAAATTCCATGTAGATTTTTTAAAAAATTAAATATTTAAGTGTTTTACATTTTGTACCACTTGAAAAAACTTTTAACTACAGAGATGCAGCAAGACTTTTAGTTGCCAGAAAATATTTAAAGCTTTCTGAAGTATACAAAATACATGTTTTTTCTCTTTCAGATTTTTGTTTACAGACTACAATAGACTGTCCAGTGTAGGTGGAGAGACTTCACTGGCTGAGATGATTGCTACCCTCTCTGATGCATGTGAAAGGGAATTTGGTTTCCTAGCAACAAGGCTATTTCGAGTTTTCAAGACAGAAGATACACAAGGTTTTGTTTTTTTTTTACCTGACTGACATTTCTGATTATTCCATTTCAGTGCACTGTTACCAGGGCTTCTGTTTTTTGCATTATAAGCTCTTTTTAGAAATTGTTATAGCCATGCAGAAATTCATAGAGAAGGGGAAACTCTTTGTTTGGAAGAGAAAAAACACCCCATTTTATTTACTAGTCTTGATTTTATTAATGTAATAAAGGAATATCTCCTGTGAAGTATAGTCTTCAGAAATGTCAATGGAAATGTATATTTACATTACATCCTTATAGATGCAGCATATTTCCATAGCAATTAAGTCATTGTGTCTGAGTCAGATAAAGGGAAATGTATGTTTTTGTGTATTGCTAAGAGAGGTTTGTTTAGTTTATTAGATTTTAATTCAGAGCTTTTATGAATGACAGCTACTTATTCTTGGAAATAATAAATGTGTAGAACATGTTGGTCCAATCCTATAAATTGCTGTGATCAGTGCTAGTAAGATGGGATGAAATGTACCTCCTTGATCCAAATGGAACAAGCTTTTCTATTCTATTTCATCTGCGGATTTCTAGAAAAAGAAATACACAAAGCAGAGTATGATATCATGAGAAACAGTTATTGAGCTTAACTTCCAATTAATTGAGGACTTATTTGTACTTTAAGTTTAGTGTGTGTCAGTTACTTCTCATTTTTTTTTGTCCACAAATTGAGGAATCTGTCACCTCTCACAAAGTGAAATGTTTAGACTCTTCTGTCCTGCAGAGGCTGGAAAAAACATGCTGTGTTTGCTGTGTTCAGCTGTGTGCTGAACGCAACTTACTCTTCATTGTTCTTTTTCAAATTCACTAAGTGTTCTTTATGAAAGGGATGTGTGGAATTTTTCACCCTCTCTTTCCATGTTAGATTCTGCAGTGCCTCTCCTTAGCCTCAGTGAAACAGCCTTCTTGATGCTATGATTTCTCCTGAAGTTGTCTTGGGAATGGCAGTGTAGTGCTGACTTTTTGGGATTATTTGCAGTAATCATCTTTTCCCTTTCATTTGTAATCTTACATTCTCTTCTGTTCCTTGGCTCTGTTGCCTTCCTATCCTCTGCCTAATTATCTAATTGATTTTTAAAATTTATTTTGTCTATTTGATGATTTTGCACATTCTCTGCTTTTCTCCAGTTGTTTACAGGTCCAGAGTCATAGGTTTATTATCTCTAGGTGTTCACAGAAATTCCTTAGAGGTTTATTTTTAGCCTTCTGTATCTTAAATTTTTTTGTCTGTAAACTTGCAGACAAGCCTTTTTCAATTGTCATTTCATTGTTCATGATTCTTAAGTGTCTCTCTAATCCAGTTCTATCTCTTTCTAATAAGAGGATGCTTACATTTCTACTTATGTCTAGAACTGAATCTAATTATATCTGAGCAGTTATGCTTTGTTTCTTGCCCCTCACTTCTGTCATTATGCACTTCTGTTGCTTTGTCCTGCAGCACAACTCTATGAGTCACGTATGTTAGCAATGTGAAAAACCTTTGCAGCTCATGTCTTGATGTAGAGAATAATATGGGCCACCTATAAACCTTGGGTATTCTTCTACTTAGCATATTTAAAATTTGGTTTTTTCCCTCCATTTCAAATACTGATTTTTAGCTGTCACAGCTTTACTTCAGATCATTGCTCTTCTGTTCTTTGTTATCAACAAATGTATACAGAAGATAGCAATCTTCTAGATGTACACCACTGGATGTGTACAGGTCCTAAAGGCAGAGACTGCTGCTTTGGAAAATGCTTAGTTATGGTTTAGCTATGCTAAGCTCCAACTGCAGTATCTCCTTCTTTCTTGTCAGTCAGGAGCTCTGTACTCTCTTCTGGGGCCCTTGTGATCTGTCCAAACCATATTTGCTGCAGTTCTCTTGTTTGTGTATGTTTTAGCATGCAAGAAAGGATGGCCTCAGGTTGCAGCTTGCAAGTTTGGTTTAGTTCTTCAGTGGTACCGTTACTATTAGATTATGTAAGGACCAGGTTCCAGTTTAAAACTGAATAGTTCCCGTACTGTTTTCCTAAAATTTATTTACATAAATACACTTTACAAAGAGATGCCACAAAAGGGGTGATAGCACTGATACAAAATTGTCATTTCCATCCAGTATGGATTTCTTGAAATGATGGAAATAAATTGAAGATTAAAGGAATATCTCTGCTCCATAATTTCCAAGAATTTTGGCAAATAGTAGATAATTTTTTTCCATTGGTTTGTGACTGGGTGGTAGCACTGCAGTAAGCTTTTGTGCCAGTTAGTGTTTCGTGAGAAGTATGCAAGTTAATAGATTTTGCACTCTCCTGTCATTACATTGTACGTTAATTCTAACAGCAATACTTGTTTCCTAGGTAAAAAGAAATGGAAGAAAACTTGCTGCCTCCCATCCTTTGTGATTTTCCTGTTCATCTTGTCTTGCGTTGTTTCTGCAATTGCCCTGTTGGCAATTTTTAATGTGGAATCAGCCAACATGACAGTGAATGTTATTCTCATAACGGTGACCTGTATTGTTGGTTTGGCCTTTTTCTTGAATTGCCGCACATGGTGGCAGGTGATGGATTCAGTTTTGAATTCTCAGAGAAAACGTCTTCACAGTGCTGCCTCCAAGCTTCACAAGTTGAAAAGCGAGGGGTTCATGAAGGTGAGCATTTATATTAATTGGCCCTTAAAAGGAATGAAACAAACTCCCAAACATGGAGCATTATTAAGTTGGGGCATCATTAATTTAACCAGGCCAAGTCTCATGACAGGAGAATGAGACTTGGTGAGTTTTTACTGAAGGGAATACTTCTGTGCCAGTGGTAATTGTGCTTAGTGCATGAGACCTGTCTGCTACATCAGGAATGTTAAATTTGGGGTTTTCAGTTTTCTAATTTTATTTTTGCCGGTAAGAAAGTACTTGGAAAACAATTCTCAGTTACCAGTATTTAGTAAAAGCTTACTTTAGATCATAAGATTAGAAAGAATAACTTTGAGAATCTTCTAAAGGTGAAAAAACAAGGCCAACTTTGTCTGTCTGCAAGACCTCTTTGCTAAAAAAGGAATTGTGGGACTGAAAGAACATTCCAAAACAGTCCACATATTTAATGAAAAATTATAGAAAATACTATTGTTTTGCTGGCCTGTATCTATAAAAGGATAAATATACTCTCAGGCTGTCATCAGATATCCTATATGCTCCTATTTGAAAGTAAAATGTAGCATTGTGATCGTTACCTTTGTAGATTACAGCCAATATATTGTATAAAAATCTGTTGTACAAATATTTTTCATAGAATCATAGAATAGTTTGAGTTGAAAGGGACCTTTTAAAGGTCAGCCAGTGCTATCTCCCTGCAGTGAACAGGGACATCTTCAATTAGATCAAACTGCTCAGAGCCCAGTCCAACCTGACCTTGAATGTTTCCAAGGATGGGCATCCACAATGTCTCTGGGCAATCTGTGCCAGTGTTTTACCATCCTCATTTTAAACAAGCTTCTTTCTTATATCTAATCTAAATTGACTGTCCTTCAGTTTTCAAAACCATTCCCCCTTCTCTTGCAAAAGGCCCTGCTAAAAAGTTTGTCCTCATGTTACTTATAGGCCTCTTTAGATACTGAAAAGCTACAATAAACATCTCCCCAGAATCTTGTCTTCTCCAGGCTGAGCAATCCCAATTCTCTCAGCCTTTCATCATGGTAGAGGTGCTCCATGCCTCTGATCAACTTAGTGGCCTTCTCTGGGCTTGCTCCAATACATTGGTGTCATTCCTATGCTGAGGAGTGCAGAGCTGGATGTAGCACTGTAGGTGGGGTCTCACCAGAGTGGAGCAGAGGGGCAGAATCCCCTCCCTCACCTGCTGCCCACGCTGCTTTAGATGCAGCCCAGGACATGTTTGGCTTTCTGGGCTGCAAGGACACATTGCCAGGTCATGTCCAGCCTCTCATTCACCAGCACCCCCAAGTCCTTCTCAGCAGGGCTGCTGTGGATCTGTTCATTGCCCAGCCTGGATCAATACCAGGAATTCAATACACAGGTGCAGGGCCTTGCACTTGGCCTTGTTGAACCTCATGAGCCCACTTCTTGAGCTTGTCCAAGTCCCTCTGGATGGCATCCCGTCCCTCAGGTATGTCAACCACACCACTCAGCTTGGTGTTATCTGCAGACTTGCTGAGGATGCACTCATCCCTTCATCCATGTCCTTAATGCAGATACTAAAACCACTGGTCCCAGTATGGACCCCTGAGGGACACCACTTGTCACTGATGTCCATTGGGACACTGAGCCATTGACCCTTTGTTAATTTTTGCATCTCTTGACAAATTCATCTCCAGCTGTGCCTTGGCCTTTGTCACCACATCCCCTCACCATCAGACCGTGTCCCTGTACTCCTCCTAGTATGCTTGTGCTTGCTTCCATTGCCTGTGCATTTACTTCTTGGTCTTTAGTTTGAGCAGCAGATCTCTACTCAGTGTTGCCGGCTTTTAGTCTTCCTTGCTGATTTTCTTGTACCTGGGGATTGCAAGCTTTTGTGCTCCATGGAAAGCATCCTTAAAAGATCTGCCAGCTCTGTTGTCCCTGAGGGCAGTTTCCCAGGGGTTCCTGTTGACTATCTCTTTCAAGAGCTAAAAGTTTGCTTTCCTAAAGTTCTGTGTCCTGACTTTACTCCCTACCTGACCTGTATCTCTCAGGACTGCAGACTCCACCAGTGTGTGATCACTGCAGCCCAGGCTGCCTCCAATCTTGACATCCTCAATTAGCTCACTTACTTTAGTGACCATCAGGTCCAGTGTTGCTTCTCTTCTAGTAGGGCTTGTCTGTTACCTAGCTGAAGAAGTTATCCTCCATGCATTCCAGCAATCTCCTGGATTGCTGACAGCTGATGAGGCTACATTTCCGGGTGTTGGGGTCATCTAAGTTCCCCAGGAGGATGAGAGCCCATGAGCATGATGCCTTCTGTAGCTGGGACACGAAGACTTCATCAGTAGGTTCCCCTTCGTCAGGCCTGTTATAGGCACAAACCTCAAGATGTCATTTATTAGTCTGGTCCTTGATTTTTATGCACTGACTCATCCAGTTTGTGGCTGCTTCTCAGAGGCATCTCTTTGTGATCTCTCCATCTTTTGATGTAGAGGGCAACCTCTCCTCCCCTTCCCTCCTTCCTCTCCTGTCCCTTTTGAACAGCCTGTAGCCATCAATAGTTGCACTCCAGTCATAGGATTCATCCACCAAGTTTCTGGAATGGCAGCTAGGTCATAGCTTGCTAGTAGCACAGTGGCTTCCAGCTCCTCCTGTTAATTGCCCACTCTGTGTACACTGGGTACAGGCACCTCAGCTGGGCTGTCAGCCATGTCACCTTCTTAATGGAACATGCTTTAATTCCTTTGAGGTACTTCAGTGGTGTTTCCCTGTTGGCACCTCAGGATCCCCTGCAGATCTCAGTGAGACTTTGAGTGTGCTCCAGTGTGGCCACCGCATCTCTGAGCCAGCAGCTGAGGGCCCTCACTAGCACTGCGTCCCTCTAACCTCAGTGTGGCATCCCACAGCTTGTTATGAGCAAGCCTGATACTATCCCCCTCCCCTGCCGTGTTTTGTTTAAAGCTCTATCAATTAACCCTGCTGGCTCCTGGTCGAAGGCTCTCTTTGCCCTTTGAGACAGGTGAATCCCTCCTGATGCCAGCATGCCTGGCGCTGTGATTTTGCAGCACGGAAGACCTGATTGTGTTTTGGTACTGTGTTTCTTGACAGTTGTTTGTTGAGTGGTATTTATCCAACATAACTTCAGCCTTTTAGGAGTTAGGTTCACCCTTTGCCATCAAAGGAGAGAAGTAGGTATTTCAGGAGAGTTGTTCATCTATTTTGTGTCATCTTATTGTGCACATTCTAATGAATCTAATGGTTAAGAGATCAGATTTTAATGTCTCCCTGTTAGCTGCTGAAATTAGGGCAGGCGAATTCCACCTTTGTTTCTGTGTTATGGGTGGTTGTTACGTGTGTAACAATGTTGAAAAGCTTTACAAGTCTTCACACAGCATACCTTGAATAGCAATGATTGAGCATTAGAGTAATAGCATAATGTGTTTGGCTGGAAGGCAGGTAGAAAATTTTGCTGTACATTTTATGCAAAGCAGTTTTTGAGGACAAGCTGAAGCTACAAATGCTCTTTTATTTACTTCTGAAGTAATGTTTTACTGTGCATAAATACTATTTTCTTAAATAACATTGTAATGGAATTTGAATAAGGATAGTTTGTTATATCCAAGTGGAATATGTGTTTCTGCTGTACATTTTTGTTCAAATAGGAAATTAGTATGTTGGAAGTGACATTTTAGGACTTTCCACTTTGAGTATTTTTAAGTTTATTCTTGTAATCTCACTGAAGTATTTTTTGGGACAAATAGCAATCTCCAAAAGGAATGTATGTATTTTTATCAGTTTTAGGTATTATAGAGATGTCTTTTCCTTCTTTGTTTTTCATTTTTATAGGTTTTGAAATGTGAAGTGGAACTGATGGCCAAAATGGCAAAAACCATTGACAGCTTCACTCAGAATCAGACAAGGCTTGTTGTAATTATTGATGGATTGGATGCTTGTGAACAGGACAAGGTTTTACAGATGCTTGATACTGTGAGTTGGATCATTTTATGAAGATAACTCTGGATTATATGCATGATCTCTTCCACAGAAGAGCTCAGATGCATACAGTTATTGTGTGTTTTCTGTGAAAAGAAGGCCATGTTGTGGTGATTAGTATTTGTGTACACTGGCATAACTATAATGCTAAGAGTGATGGGTTTTAAAAGTTGAAAATCAAATTGCATTAAAATTAAATTAAATTTAGTACTTTTGAAAGGGTTCTAAATAATCAAATATAGACTATAGAAAATAATTATTCTGTTGAAACAAACTTAAAATATTTGGAGAGTTTTCATATCTACCCTTGAAGTGCTTAAGATGAAAAATACTTAAATGCTAAATATTTTGGGGGGACTGGGACATTACTGCATGGTACATCCTTGCTGATGACTTCCACTGTAAATTCTGCTGTTAAATTGTCAAGTGTGCTTATTTCTAACTGTGGATAAGTTCCTGATATTAGGTATCTCATATAGAAGAAGCTGACATCTCTGTACATCTCTTGGCCTCTCAGGTTTATTCCTTGAACAGAGTGAATATGGAATGTTGAGCCAAACATTCAAATGATCTGCAGCTACAGTTAGTTATTACTAACAAGGTGTACTGTCTACTTTTTTACAGGTGCGAGTCTTGTTTTCAAAAGGCCCGTTCATTGCAATTTTTGCAAGTGACCCACACATTATTATAAAGGCAATTAACCAGAATCTCAACAGTGTTCTTCGTGATTCAAACATAAATGGCCATGATTACATGCGAAATATTGTCCATTTGCCTGTTTTTCTGAACAGCCGAGGGCTTAGTAATGCCAAAAAACTGATGGTAGCTTCAACAACCAATGGGGATATTCCTTATGCAGATAATGCAGGTAAGGTTATCCAGGAGGGTGATATGCGTGTTACAAAACCAATGATCCAAAATCTGCATCTGGTTTTGGAAGAAACTGTTTAAATAACTGACAGATCGTTAGTATTATTTTTATAGCCCAGTCAAATATATATGAGTGGAGAAAATGCCTACCTTTGTTTTCCTTTCCATAGGATTGCATGAAGAGGTTGACAGGAGAGTTTCTCAGAACAGTCTTGGAGACATGACCAAGCTTGGCAGCAAAACTGCTCTCAACAGGCGGGTGAGAAAGATTTTTAGTCTAAATAGAGATACTGGTAAAACCTTTTTTCTTTTTTGTTTTTTTTTTTCTTTGACATTTTCAATGACATCAACTTGGAAGACTTATCAAGCCATTCTTAGGAAATTTTTATAAGTGATCCACATAGGAAGAGTCCATTCTTAAATCAGGAGACTGATGCTCTTTCAAAGAGGAAGAAGTTTGCTTGCTCATTGAAGTATTCCTTTCCACAAAAAATTTAATGCAGCTCTCTGTGAATGCTGAGATGATACAGCAAATCTGGTAGGAGCTAGGGTCTCTGTGTGTGTATGTATATTTTGGATTTTTTTTTTTGTGTAAGCCTGGTATCAGTTTGTTGCAGGGTGTTGCAACAAGGGGTAATTGAGTAAATGAAAGAATTTCAAATATTAAGTACTAGACTTGTACTGCAATGTCTACCACATTTTTTTCCTGCTTTCTGTTCTTTCATCTCTACGTAAAATCACAAACTGGTTGAATAAAAGGTATCTAGAAAGTTGTGAAAAGCAGCACGGAATCTGAGGATTCTGAGGTTTTTGAGCTGCCATACATAGAGACTTTGGGAGTTTTGTAGCAGAGGAATCTGATGGTCACTTTGTATTTTTTATGTATAGTTAGTAAATGGATGGTATTAACTCTTTGGAGATACAGTAGGAAGTGATGATGGATATTTTTACGAAATATCTTGCTATGTCACTCAATTTTGCCCTCTCACAATTGATGTGGAAGTAAAATGTGTAACTCTTACCACTTCTTGGCTTCTATGGAAATAATGTTCAGCTGCTACACAGCTAAATCAGAATTAAATTCTAGTACGTTTGATATTTACTGTCAGCCTCACAGACTTATCCACAAAGTCTCTAACTTTTAATCAAGTAAAACTGAAGTATTTGAAATACATAAAAGCTTTTGATACTTATCAGTGTTCCTTGGGTTTTTGTATCATGATCAGGATACTTACCGAAGACGCCAGATGCAGAGGACCATTACCCGCCAAATGTCTTTTGATTTGACCAAGCTGTTGGTTACAGAGGATTGGTTCAGTGATATCAGCCCTCAGACCATGAGGAGGTTGCTAAATATTGTTTCAGTGACGGGTAAGCGAGACATGGTCATGTGCAGTGAGAACAGTATTGTGCTTTGGCTGCTTGTAGTTACACTCAGACTTTTTAGTGTGTAAACTATATCTAACAAGTCAGTCCATGTGTTGCTTTTGAAGATCCTTCTGAAGCAAACTTTTCTAGAATATAAGAAAACATTACAGACCATTCTACATAGAATTTGAAAGGTACATAGTATTTGTTGTTTCACTGACTTCAGTTGGGAGGCAAATGATTCTAGTCTACATTTTTAGGAAATTTTGTATTTTCTGATTTTGAAATGGGATAAGAAAATTACATTTTTCATGTTCATAATACTGCAGTGTGAACAAAGGTTGTTGTGATGACACCTGAAAAGGTAAGCTGTGAGGGGAAAACCAGGTATATATCCTGTTCATTTTTGCTATGAATATTTGGAGTCCTTGTTCCCTAAATGGTTGTGTGGGACTGATGAAAACATTTTCTGTCCTGTTTTTCTTCAGCAAAACACAGTCAAGACGTTGGTATCTCTAAGGTTTAAAAACTGGAAATAACTGGAAAAAGGCTTATCGAAGTTTAATAAAATTATGTAGTAAGTGAATGGGGAGTGATTATTTACTGTCTTTTCTGTTACAGACACTAGAAGGCACTGGGTAGCCCTACAGCTACCCAGAACAAAGAAATTGAGTTACTTTTGCACTGTATATAGTTAAGAGCATAGATCTACAGCAGACCTCAAATTCCGAGCTAATTTATAAATAAGTGTGCTGTCTCTTAGCTTGTCACTGCAAGCTAAGTAGCATGTAACCTGTCTTGTTTTGGCAAATTATAGTGCAGTTATGAAAGTACAACAAAATCAGAAAATGTTAGCTGTAAATTAAACTAAAAAAAAACCTTGCAAGAACACTTTTAGTGTAGTATAATCTGTGGTTAGGCATGATTTCATGAATAGCTTTATGAGCAGAGCCTTCAGGCTGTAGGTTATGTGTCATTACAGATATTAATAAAGGAATTACAGAAAATTTGCTGGAACTTCAAATGCATAAATTGTAGCATTAACTTTTTCTGGTTTTTAAAATAACTTTATTTGTAATTTATACCTTGCCTTATTAACTTAAGACAGTCCTCTTTATAGCTTTGAATTTTACTATATTGGCTATTGAAGTTGGCAGTTGTGTGCTTAAGTTGTTTTGACCACATTTCATATGCCAGTGCATTGAAAATCTATCAAAGTATTAGCATGAAATTCTGTGTTTAGATAGAGAAATGCTGTGTGAAATTCTTTATTGAATTTTGTTGAAGTAAGTTAAGATTCACCAGTAGCAGGATGACAGTAATTAGTGTTTAACCTGAGGCTGAAGTTGACAGTTTTGGAGAGTCTCATATTTTGGTCAGTACTTGCAAGGATTTTTATTAAATTGTAAAATGATATTTTTAGATGCAACTTGCAATGATTTTTAATTTACTGAGCTAAAAATATCGTAGCAGGAAGCTTACAGATCATATGAAAGGACTTAATAACAAAGTAATATAGCTTTTACTTTAAAGGGGAAAAAAGGTGTCTTGCAAAAGGGAGAAAAAATCCTCTCTGTTTTCTTCTCTGTTTCCTTGTTCTATTAGGTCGTTTATTGAGAGCTAATCAGATCACATTCAATTGGGACAGACTGGCAAGTTGGATCAATCTCACGGAGCAGTGGCCATATAGAACATCATGGCTCATCCTGCATCTTGAAGAGACCGAAGGTGTTCCAGATCACCTGACTTTAAAAACCATCTATGAGAGGTAGTCATTATTCTGGTAATGGTGTGCACTTTCAGTGATTAAAACAGTGATCATTATTAATGATCATTAGAATAACATGGCTTTCAAACATCTATGAGGTTGTAGTCTAAAATTCCCACAGTCTTACCCTCTTCTGCTAACTTTTGAAAACTCCTAAGTGAGTTTCATTGCTATTTGATGCACTGTGTATGAATGAGTGCTTTGTATTTAAACCAAAGAGAACTATACAGGAATTCTTTCACAGGCAGCTAGTTGTACTTTTGTCTCTTGGTATCATTTTCATCTTTACCTTGGCCAAGCTACAAGTTGGGTATTTTTTCCACTTCTTTGTTAATCTGAAATAAGCCCTGCAGAAACAGCCCTTACTGATAAAAATCTCTGAAGGTTTTGTGCTTAGCAGGTGTCCTGTGGCAATGCCATGTGCTGCAGGTGAGGAATGTGGAAAAGAGGCATGACTTTCTCCATTTCTGCTACAAGTTGCTGTCCAGTAGAGCTGCCTAGGTTTTGCTACTGAGAACACATTGCCCCAAGTTGCCAGTATACATCTCTCTCCAAACCCCTCTGCTTGTAAGAAAGGATGTGTGGCTTGTGAGCTGATGATGGTGGGAGGAATGGAAGAGAGAGAATGTGACTGAGAGTGGGGCCTATAGGAGAAAAGCAGAATCTGAGAATCAAAGTCAGGGAGAAGAAAGGTAGGTTTGACTTGGATAAAATATAATTGAGATCAGATGAAAAGAACAGCTGAGGTAAAGAGAGAAGATTGTAACTGATTGAACAAGTTACCTGAAAACATAGAGACTTTGCAGGGTCCAGGGTAATGTACTTGGAGAGAAAATATTGGAAGTGTGCCCTGCACTGAAAGTCAAGGAATAGGAGATGAACTGTATGAGGGTCTGGGGTGGGCTGAAAATGGTTGAAGTGTTGAGAATGGAGTTAGGATTGATTGGGACAGATGATGGAATGAGTTGTGTTAGGAAAGAAGAGCTGAAGTGCAGTTAAGATCTGAACACAGAAATCTCAGAAGGTAAAGGGACAAGGGTAGATAGGGCGTGATGAGGATTGAAGACAGATGAAGAAGGCAAGTAGTAGGCTGAAGTGGCTTCAAGCTGGAAGATTGTTTTAGAAATACCAAACTTCACAGGTAAATTAAGTGCATGATTAGAACATACTTTCCTCTGGAGTATGGACCTGGTTTCTGGGTTTTGCATTTCCTCTGTGAGTGTAATATACCTGTGAAATCAAAGGTAAAGCACTGGGAACCCTTCTTTCCATTGTGGATTCACACGACTAGTGTCAAAAATGTTTATGTGATCAGCTAAGTACAGTAATTCAGAATCATCAGGAATTCCCTTTCCTGTCATGCTTTTCATTCAAACTTCTCTTTATTTAGATTTGTTCTCTGTCGCGTTTCACAGTTTTTTTAGTTTCAGTGTTTATCCAACAAACTCATTACAGCTTTCTCATTATTGGCATCTACAGTAATAAATCACTTTGGGGTTATTGAAGTCCAAAGCTGTCTTCAAGACCTAGCGACGTTTGTCTTCTGATAAACCAGAGGAGATATTAGAGACCTGATTTATTCTCATAAATAGGCATCAGTTAATTCCAGTATCAACTGATGTTAAATCTGTAGTAAACCAACATGAATGAAAGGAAAGGACATTCAGAATTGAGTGTGAATAACTTCTTTGGGTTCTGGATTGTTTGTTGTTGGTACAAACACTTGAGCTGTTGATGCTCAGTGCCAGCTGGAGCATGTCATGGTTTATTAGTTAAGGTGTGGAGGAGATTCATGGCTGCTGCTGTGCTGTACCTCTTGCTATGCAGGTTGTTTGGAAGTGATGCAGCCACTTGAGTAGACTGCTAGTTAATAGCTGACAGTTACAAGCGCATAGGTAATTTTGGTGTGTAAAACTAGAGTACATAATGTGAAGAAAGAGTGCTGCAGAAGAACTCTGTAGCATGTATTGGAAAAGGGAAGGTGATCATTATTTTTTAAGGAAAGCTGTTTGTATTCTACCTGCAATGCCAGAAAAACAAGGAAAAGGAAAATAAGACCAATATTCAGGATTTTCTCTTTAGCAAAATATACCAAGAGGATTATTTGATATAAAAATGATACAGCTAAAAGACTTAATTTCTTTAACTTCTTAACAATTAAAAAAAAAAAGTTTTCTAACAATAATGTTACTGCGTGCTCTGGAAGAGAATTGATGTCTCTCAGCCGCTTCTGTTGAACTGTGTAAGGAACTAAATAGATAACTCTCCTGAAGTATTGACAAAGCTGAGGTCTCATCTGTCTCGTGATTTGGGTGATCATCTTTACCATATGCTGAGTATGAAGAGGCCTGTGGACTCTTCTCTGGGATTATCTAGAGCTCTAAAAATTCTGTTTTATCCAAAGTAATCCTTTCGGTGTCATTGCTGTTCTTCTTATCTGCAACTGTTTAAAGTAACTTGGCAAAAATAACTGTTTCAGTATCATTTCAAAGTTAGTTCCTCGTTTAAAACTTCAGTCTCTGTTTTCTAAGTTTTATTAGTTTATAGAGCAGCTTTCCCATTTGGAGTCTCATAAATAGATACCAGATTTTGATAATTATGTAGCTTGTTTCTGCACTGAGTTTGTGTTACTTCTTCTCTGTTTTTTATTCTTCAAGTTTTTTTTGTTTTTTTTTAAATATCTTAATATTTTAGAGCAGAATCAAGAATATAGTTTTCCTAGTATTGAATAGTTTGTGTCAAACTACTTTTTATTGTGACACTGCAGTCTTAGGGTTGCTGCTTGGACATCTCCCTTCACTGAAAGGAATCTTGTAGCTTCTATGTTAAATGTGAGAGTTTCACACTTGATCACATCCTCTGTGTAAGGAGAATGCTTTGGTATTACAATTGCTTTTCCAGGTTTTAAAATATCATGTGTGAAAAAGCTGTTGAATCACCAGGATTCCCTTGCACTGAGAACTCTCCGTTGCCTTCTCCTGCGCTGCAGAGGTGCGGGGCAGAGGGTTACCGCGCTGGACTGCTGTGTTACGGCTCCCTTCGGCTGAAGAGTCGGGGGTGGATGATCGGTGTGTGCGCTGAGGGTGTGATGGGGACGGGTAATCCCGTGTTGCCCTACAGCCGTGTCCCCGAGGCGGGCTGTCCCCGGCCGTGTCCCCGGGGCGGGCTGTCTCCAGCCGTGTCCCCGAGGCGGGCTGTTCCCGGCCGTGTCCCCGGGGCGGGCTGTCTCCAGCCGTGTCCCCGAGGCGGGCTGTCCCCGGCCGTGTCCCCCGAGGCGGGCTGTCCCCAGGCGTGTCCCCGAGGCGGGCTGTCCCCGGCCGTGTCCCCGGAGCGGGCTGTGGCTGTCCCCGGCCGTGTCCCCGGAGCGGGCTGTCCCCAGGCGTGTCCCCGAGGCGGGCTGTCCCCAGCCGTGTCCCCGGGGCGGGCTGTCCCCAGCCGTGTCCCCGGGGCGGGCTGTCCCCTGCAGCGCTGGTGCCGCAGGGGCTGTGCAGCGCGGCGCGGTGCCGGCAGGTGGCGCTCTCTGCTCGGCGCAGCCGCGGGGAGCGCTGGCTCCAGAGCGTTCGCTTTCAGTGTTTCCAAGAGAAAGCGATACTTCCACAACGTGCAAAAAATACAGGACGATGAAGAGAATCGGGTAGTCAAGCACTAAGAAGAAAAAGAATAAATACAGTCTTTAGCTAATTCCTCTCTATGCATGCACACTGACATATGATTTCCATGATTATATGCTATTTTGCCTCCATGAGATTCCCATCTTGTGATGTCCAGAATTTAATTTTGCAAACTGCAGTAAAGGAGAGGGCCATTTTCTGTCACACTGCAGTGCTATCTGTTGGAGTTGAAAATAATGCAATAACTAAACGAAGACAACTAAAAACTGCTCCACAACTGTTTGTCAGAGTTTGTATGATGCTGAACTAGTCACCTCTATAGTACCTTTCACTTGGATAGTATTCGTGCCTCTGAGGGGAGGTGGTGTACAGCTTATGGCTCTGTAGGCTGATATTGCTAAGTACTCAGTGTTCAGGGCTATATCTGGAGCTACTGGGAGCTCTGCTTTCAGCTGCTGGAGTATTCAGAAAAAAATTGATAGCTCAATTTGGTAACTAAATAAGTATACCTATGTCTCTGTGCTTTAATTTGTCATTAAAAATAAAGCTAACTAATATATTCTTAGTGTGAAGGCTTCTTGGGGAAAGTAAATTTTTCTATAGACACTGTGAAGAATATTGAAGACTATATTGATGAGTATGAAACCAGGTCTGTCAGCAGAAGTGTATCTTTCCTGTATCATACTATGCAGAGATGAAAAACCTACTGAATATTATATTAGGAACTTTCCTCCAGGGTCTATAACAAAAAACCCAACAAACAAAAAAACCACCCTCACAGAATAACCCACCAATACCAAAAGAACACAGAACCCCCCAAGACAGCAACCAAAACCAAAAAACCAACCAAACAAAAAAAGCCCTAAACAAAAACCCCAAACAAACAAAACAATTAAAAAACACAAAAAACCATCAACAACCCCCAACCCAAAACAGAAAAAGAAAAATCACAACCCCCTAAAGAAAATTAGGCTTCAGTTTGTGACACAGGCACACCTCTGTGAAGAATCTTTATGAACTAGAGTCACTTAACATCTCTTATAGTAATAGGTAGAGGCACTATGCTCTCAGTCTTTTGTAGAGGGGGACCAAGCCCATGCTTTGTAACTGGCAAATTTTGAAAAGAAAATACTGAATCTGCTTTGTTGGCTTTCAGTCTATATTCTCAAGAAAAATGCCTTTACTCTTTTTACTTCCTTAAACTGACCTGCTGTATCATCTCACTTCTGTCTCATTTCAGCCTCTCTCTCTATGCTGGTCTGGTTGGTCTTGCTTTCCACCTGGTATATTTATTAGTACTAGTATTTACTCCTTCAGGTTATATGTTGCCTTTTCTCATCATCAGGATTTTCATGAAGTCTCTCTCCTTACCAGGTTAAGATCTGAATTCTGATTTTGCCTCTCTTTCACCTTTTGTGTTTAGGTTCTTCAGTGGTCAAGCTTACTGTTGTCATTATCCATCTCTCCATCCTGGTCTAATTTAATTATCTTTACTGTTTTCTTTATAGCCGTGGTGTAGACTTAATATTCCTCTACATTTATGTTGTGCTGCATTCTCTTTCATGTTACCGTAAAGAGTCCTAATGACAATTTTGTGTAATGCCAAAGTGGTTTGCAGAAGTTGCAAAAGGCAAATATTTAAGGCTCTGAAGTGGAATAAAATATGTGGGCTTTCTGCAAATAAATTTCTAAGAGAATTAAGTTGTCAGATTAAAGCAAGTTTCTGTTGAATGTTTGCAACTGAGACTTCTCAGAATTGTAAATTAGCCAGCTATGGGAATGTGCTCTCTTGTGAAGGCAAATAAAGCATCCATGACACCAGAATAAATGACAGTGCCAGATCTAAATAAATGATATCTTGGGAAAAGTCACTGTGGCTTTTGTAGAAAAAAAAAACATTTCAAGAAACTGAATTCTCAACAGAGTCAATGAACATAGGAAGAAGACAAGGAAGTGTTTTGAAATTTAAGACATTTTAAGCAAGATCTTCATCTAAGACCATCTAAATGTATTAAAATGTAAGATAATAACAGTCATGATTGCCTCAGGAAAACAAAAGAAGGAGGTGAAAGATAGGAGTATGTGTCTCGTGAGAAACGTGCAGGTGAGGTTTCCAAAGAGAATTCTTGTGCTATTTGACATACCTGTGAATGGTCTGACAGAGGGAGGAGATGCCATATGGGGATATAACCAGGTAACTGGGTGTGGAAGTAGCTATGGGTAAGTTGCAGATCAAAGTCATTGTGGATATAGGTATCATACCCTACTGGGGAAAATAATCTAATCTATAATCCTGCTAACACAGTAGTGGGTGGTAAGTCTGCACTAAGGAAAGGAATTCATAAATCGTTGCTGATTTCTCTGAAAAATGTTCAGTGCCCCGCCTCAGTCAGAAAATGAAACAGTATCTTTAGGAGTTCCTAACAAATCAATGGAAGGGCAGAATGTATTGTGTTATACAAATCTGTGATTTTTCTAAATTCTAAAGACTGAGTTTCTAATCACATTTCAAAATGGTTGTACCAAAGTAGCAAATATATTTAAGAGGCCAAGGAAAGCTGTAGTCTTACACCAAGCAGTGATGAGTCCCAATTTTGCTGGTCTACTTTCTCCTCTCTTCTCAAGCCTCCTCATTCTTAAGACATTTGATCCATTTATTTCTTTTCCCCAACAGTCTTAATTTTTTCATTTCAGTTTGAGGCTCTGAGTCTTGGTCATCTTTGTTTCTTGATATTTTCTACTTCTTAAGGCTAAAGATGTCAGCGATTTGATATTACCACCTTGTTGGACAAAAATCATGCTATTAAAGCTGATTGTATGAGAAGAAATGTCTTCTCCGTCCCTTTTCTCGTTAAATTGCCTCACTAAATAAAATAATCTGCTGAACACATTTTATCTCTTAGTATCCTTCTCATCATGGCAGAAATCAAAGTCTGCAGTACTTTGTCAATTGGAAGATGTTCCTAGAAATCACTCAAGTAATTTTGGAACTCTCTTGCCTGTCCTTCTGGAGGCTTTTGTCCCTCTGGAGGCATTAGGGAGAGCTTCTGTATCTATGAGCTAACCAGTTCTCTTCTAGATATGGCATATTTACCAGTCTGCCACTTCTTAGACCTGTTAGTAGCTGGACTGTAAGATTTTTACAATTTAAAGTGAAACTTCAGGAATGCATGTGCCTCTTGAGTTCAAGAATGTCTTGTATTGCATTTCAGAAAATAACTGTAAATTTCTAAACACTTGAAAAACTATGGATGGTCTGAATTTTTACCCCTGAAGTTCCTGTGAAATCAACGGTTCTACTACTGTGAATGCCCAGAATTGCTAAAGCGAGGCCTAGGTTACCTTGCACCTAGAACCTATTCAGTCAGTAACTGAAGCCCTTAAAAAGCCAAGTAAAGACAAAAAAAATGTGGTTTGAGCATGTTTGCAGCAGGAGGAAAAATTGAGGTTCAGCACAAAGCACAGCAGCAAAGGCTACTTTAATTGGAAGATAAATATGTCTAAATTAATTATACCAAGTGCTGGGACAGGCTGTGTGACGAGTTGCAGGAACCTTCCGGTGTTGATGTCTTGTCCAGGCAGGCAAGGCCACTGTAGAAAAGTTTCAGTTGGCCTTTAAAAGAAAATGGCAAGGAACACACTGCTGGAGCCACTACCTGTTACAGAAGGCTCTTTGGAAAGAAAAAAGTCAGTATGAAGTTGATGACAATCCATGAGAATTTCCTCATGGTCATGTCTGGATACCAGACATAGGTTGAACATTCACCCAGGAATTAGGTAGATCTGTGGTAAATATTGTCCTCTCTCTTATGGCGTTAGGATCTAGGTTCTGTATCTTTCTGAATGTAATTCTAGACATTTCCTGCTGAAACTGTGAGAAATGTAAGGCTGGTATATCTGAGGAAATGGTCCTAAGAGAGACCATGACTTGTCTCAGTGCCTAAAGATGATGGGGAGGGGAGGATGCTTGTCCCCATGACTGAATATGGAATTTATTTAATGCTACAGAATTCAGGTATTCACACAGCCTTCTACTCACGTGCTTCTTAGTTGGGCTTGATGTCTTGAGGGACAGTCCTACCTGTCGTTCTTTGCCCAGACTGAGCAAACTGGGGTATTAAGACAGGGACATTGACCAAACCGGAATATTAAGACAGGACTTACCAATTTTTATGAGGATATTTGCAAATAGCTGATGGTCCCTGAATTTCTGAGACTATTTTTATATATTTATTAAAAATATTAGAACAGAAGAGCTTGGCTCAGGATAGAAGAAACTCTCATGAGCCATCTGTTCAGATTAGGATCTCCGCCCTTACTTAATCTCCTTGAAAATACACTTCTTGGGAAGCTGAAGGAAACTATGGAAATCACGTATCTTAACTCTTTGATTTTGAAAAAAGAGATTTTCCAGGACAAGAAAATGGTTATACTTTCCTCAGAGTTGTAGGTAACCATTATTTAAAACTTAGCAACATATAATTCATCCATCACTTGGGCTTAATTTAACCTCTGTGATAAAGTCTCTGTGCACATATGTGTGCATACCTACCTATGATGGATGGCAAATTGGATGGCAGTATGATGTGCCGAGGCAGAACGCACCAAATTTAGAAGAATAGCATAACAGCTTTCTTTAATTCAGCATTCC